>JBBBDQ010001293.1:2340000-2537500 GCA_037127315.1 Ascarosepion bandense
GGACAATGGTATGGACAGTGAGGTCTGTTGTATTATCTTGATGGTTATTGGCTAGGTGGTAGCTGTTCTATTTCACATTATTCCAGAGACTGTTAGAAATGATGCTAAAAACGAGTTAAAAAGTTAACACTATAATATAAATACAAATAACCGCATTCGGATTTACAATTAATCTTACTCAATATCCTATAGAATAATCTGAAACTTAATTTAATAATGGCATAATTAAGACGTCTAGCAATTCGTCTTCTTCTATGTCCCGTGTCCTTTCAGGACGTAGATGATCATGACCTTCATGCCTTCCTATCCCTTGTAGCTCTTAACATCTCTTCTGTTACGGCACCAAAATTCTGCTCCGCCATCCATTTACCTAAGTCCATCAAGTGTGTTACTCGTTACTTTTCCCTGTCTCTCTTTCTCTCTGTTTGTCACGTGAGTATCTTATTCTCCAATCCGTCCTTCCTCATCATATGTACCAGAATTTTCAGCTGTCTTTTCATGATGTTAAGTATCAGTTTCCTTTTCGTTTCGATCCTCTACAAAACCTCATTTTTGCTGACATTTTTAATCAATGGTATCTTAGCATCCTTCTGTAGAATCGCATTTCGGTTACTTCCAGTTTTCCCCCATTTTCATGAGACTCTCCATCCTTCTCTGCCATCACATAACAATACAGTCATATCGTCTTTGTTTTCAGCCAAATTTTCCTGCCTCTCAATACTCTCCTCAGCTCCTGGAATGCGCATTTTACCAAGCTAATACGCCTTCGGATCTCAGTGTTCCACTTACCGTCTTCTGTTAGAACACTTCACAGGTATTTAAATTTCTGTACCTGCTTGATTTTAGCATCCTCAGCCTGTAGTTGGTATTTTGGGCTCCTCTTTTTACAGATTACCATGCATTCAGTTTTCTTGTAGTTTTTATATAATTCTTTCTTTCCGCCTTTTTAAACGAGTTTCTATAGGAGGTCTTCTAGTTTCCTTTCCGTGTCAGCTATCAGCACTGTATTATCTGCATATCTCATATTGTTCAGATTTCGACTGCCTATGAAGAATCCTGGCAGTACTTCTAGAGCTCTCAGAAGTGTCTCGCTGTATAAGTTGTATAGATCTGGGGAGAAGACACAGCCTTGTCTTACATCCCTTTCTATCTTTGTATGTCTGCTGACCTCGTTTCCTGTCCGTATGCATGCTCTTTGCTGCCAATACAGGTTCTTGATTACTCTAATCTTTTTGCCAATTATTGAATATCCCGTTTATAGTTAAGAAAGAGAAATGACTGACTGTCAATTAGGTTTTTCGTGTCACCTACTGGACTTCTACATGTAGATAAGTGTCTTGGGTTTTTTTTTAAAACCAGGTCTTCTTTATTACCTGATCATTCGCCGTGTACCGTTAAGTCCAATTTTCTCTTTGATCTTTACGGTTTCCTTGTCTGAAGTTGACAACAATCACACCTTCACTTTTAATGCCTAATTTGGTATTCAGGTCAGTCAGTTAAGTGCCATACGTGATACACGCTTTGGGCGATCATGTCCTGAAAGAGACATGACTGACTGGGCAGAAGATTATCCCGCAGTAGTTTGCCATTGCTTTCTGCGGTAGACTGGTTGCCAGCCAAGACTATAGAACCCAATCTGTCGTATTATTTAACCCATAACTGGAGGAAGGAAACGGATTAATACCTTTCCCAAGGATATTTGTGCATAAGTGAATGCAAGGAATTCAACTGGAATTCGAACTCGGCACCTCGATTTGTCGTTCCGAGTCGGTATCCGCTGCACCACAATCAGGTATCCCATGATAATTCTAATTTAACTGAGCCTTGGCGTTGTCAACTATAGAGTAGTCAGTTCATTGCCATACGTGATGCACGCCTGACATGACTGACTGGGCAGAATATTTATCCACAGTCGGTTTCCATAACCTTCTGCTGGCAAAACCCTCTAGCCTTGGCAACCAAGGCTAGAGGGTTTAATCTGTCCTTCTAACCCATAGCTGGAGAGAGAAGCGACGGATTCTTACTTTTTGCAAGGGTATTTACTCGTAAGTGAATGCAACGAATTCAACTGGAATTCGAACTCGGCTTTCCGATTTCTCCTTACAAGTCGATCTCCACTTCACCACAACGCACATCCATGCACAGAGTAGAATAATTTTACTTCCTCCTCAGTGCTTTGCGTTGTTGGTGCATACTTTACTATAACCGTTATGTCGAAGAGCTTTCCTTTCCGTTTGAACTCTAGAACTCTTTCTGATAGTTGGCAATATTCCAGAACGCAATTCTTCATGTCTTGGTCCAGAATCAAAACGACTCCTTTTTTTTATTTTTACCACCCACATATATTATTATTATATTATTATTATTATATATCTTGTGGTTGTCACTGACAAAATCTCCGTCGTTTAGCCATCTAGTTTTGCATATTCCGAAAATGTTGATATTTTATTTACTCACATCCTACTTGCCATTTCCATGTCGATAGAGTAATTTTTGTTTGGTGCTAACAGTAGCAGGATAGCGTTCCGGTGACACCTGTTGTTCATTTCGTTTCATCTGGGCGAGCAATCAGCTAAAAGGAATTGTGCTCCTTTACCTCGTTAGCGCTAGCAGTTGCTGGATGATGGCCAGGTGACACCACTTGCCCATGTCGTTCCTTACCGAGTAAGGAGTTAATTCCTTTGGATTTAACTCCCTTCACCTCTTTGGGTTTTATATATTAATTTATCAAGGCCATGATTCTTCTTGAGAATATTTGTGGCGTGGTTTTCCACGGTGATTTATCGAGACACTGCCTTAATGGTAATTCAACTCCTTGAGAGTTCTTTCGCCCTTTTTGTTGGTATTATTTTTGTTATACCAGATTGCTAACATCACCCCTCACTCACAAGACCATGGAGCTGGGTAGCCGGTTTGGTCACCGACAGTTCGACATTGATTTTGTCGTAACATAACATATACATGGTGAAAAAAATTGTATACCTACCTTAGTCAATCGAGACGGAGATTAGTTAAGAATCTCTCTAGCTATAGTGGATGACAGATTTATGGGACAGTATTAACAGGGTTCTGCGGAGAATTTTTTTTTTTGTTCAATCATATCACCCCAAGCAAGGCGAAAACGCCACTGATGCGCAGGGGGCTATGTAAGAGTGGAAAGATTGGAAAAGAGAAAAACTGGTAACCACAACCTAAACAAGAAACAAGGGATGAGCCTCTTCACCTGTTCAATAGACATGGGTGGAGTGTGAACCGGGTGATAGTTTAGTCTATATAGAATGTGATTATTGTGACTTAATATAGATACGGAAAGACACTTTAACGCAAAAGATACAGCTTTGAATTTGAATATTTATTTACTGAGTAAAGTGAAATTTCGATTAACAGTAAAATTAGGTAAAATTGACATTTCACATTTATCAGTTTTCTTCATCGGTCAGGGACTGGAATAGCGAAAAGGAAGTTTATAACCAATATGTCTCAAAATAAAAGGTTAAGCAGTAACCACCGATCAATATTAGAAAGAGCGATAGCAGTTAGTGTATTTGAGAAATGTTTGGTTCAACAAAGGTTAGCACTGTCTTTTTGGTCAATGAATATTGAACGTTTAAGAATGAAAGATCGGCTAATATTGCCATTACTCTGGATAACCTCGTTATATTTTAACTCAATTAGAATATGGCCGTTTTAATAATAGACAAGATTATTTTGTAATTGAGTTCTCATAATTTTATTTGACGTGTCACATTCCTTCGAGACGTAGGCGAACGTTGCTCTCCACAATTTCTTATCCTGTTATTGCTAAGCAATATTTTTTATTATACTAAACCTCCTGTTATGTTCAATGTCTAGTATTCATTTGCAAAACATAGGTTACTCTTTGTTTCCCTCTTTCAATATGTCCGGTGAACATCAACTTCTACAAGTTCTTTTCCTTCATCAGTTGTCTTAGAAATGTCAACTGTCACTTTCTGATCTTCAACAAAATGTACTTTTTGTTTCCATTTTCCTTAACACTTCCTCGTTGCTCACATGTTCTGGCCATGTTATTCTCGGTATTTTTCTGTAGAACAATATCACTGTTGTCCCAAGACTTCATTTAATTTGTGAGAAGATTTTCCATCATTCACTTCTATATACAAGGCATCATATCGCATAGAAGCTCGTTTTTTTCCTATTACCAGACGAAGATAATATTATTCAATTACTATAGAACTTTTCTTCATAGAACCATTCTGAGTGTATTATTATGATAGATTGTTACTCGTAATCTACTCTAGATGGACAAAAATTGTGACAGACTTGTTCAAAATTGATAAATAGATTTTATACTTCAGCTTCACGTGAAAAGAATTTTTTTGGTTTTATTTCATGATTCTAGTCTTTGTGAGTAAACTCGGCTATTTACGACTAGTTAATTGTCGTGAAGGAAGAAGCAACGGAGAGAGAGCCATGGTTGCCTAAGTTCCCGTAAGAACATGGTAGATAAAGAGAGGACTTGACTATTGATTTCTCTCTTATGATGAAGCTATATATTATTACTGGTTGAGCGAAAAGTTTCTGTTTGTTGATATACATCGCCTGGTAACACCAATGTTTGAAATAATCTTACACATACATCTAATCCGTATATTGCGCTTAGTATATTATTTGATCTGTTCTCCCGCTTTCTAGTTTACACATTTTTTATAATCATTTCATCCCAAGTAAGGCAGTTTTACTGCCACTGCTGTGCAGGGGGTTACATAGGAGAAGAGCGATGAGAAAGAGGAACAAGTTATAGGGGGTGTCAGAGAATGGGTAAAAGAAGGATGAGAACACTGGTGTGAAGAGAGATGATGAGAGTAGAGTGGACGGGGAAAAACCATGAGAGAAAGGACGCGAGTCAGAAAGATACAAGATGGTAGTTGACTTTACATTTTATATTGAAATTCTTGGAGATTGTAATCGTAAGAGAAGCAAGTATTCTTTGTATTCACTTACGCGCCAAACTCCGTCTCTTCTATCCAGCTATGGGCTAAATAACGGGACAGATTGGTTTCTATAGCCTTAGTTGGCAACCAGTCTACCACAGAAATTAATGACAACCGACTGCAGGAAAATCTTCAGCTAGTTAGATTAAAAACGGTGGCGATAAAAATTTGCAAACGCAGATGACAGGTGCGAATAAAGAATAAATTTCATCAAAGATATTTAAAAAAAAAAAGGTATTTATATAACTGAGTAGCAACATAGAGGAAAAAGACTAATGTGCTTGTAAAACAAAAAAAGGCATGAAATATTAGGTTTTTTTTTTAATCATATCATCCCGGGCAAGGCGGTAAGGCCACTTGTGTGCAGGGGGCTACGTAAGAGTGAAAAGATTGGAAAAGAGAAAGCCGGAAACCACATCCTAAACAGGGAACAAGGGATGAGCCTCTACACCTGTTCAATAGACGTGGGTGGAGTGTGAACCTGGTGATAGTTCAGTCTATCTACTCCAAAAAAAAAAAAAAAAAGGAAAAGGGAAATGATTGTAAAAGAGAAAGCCGGAAACCACATCCTAAACAGGGAACAAGGGATGAGCCTCTACACCTGTTCAATAGACGTGGGTGGAGTGTGAACCTGGTGATAGTTCAGTCTATCTACTCCAATTGAAAAAAAAAATAAGGAAAAGGGAAATGATTGTAAAAGAGAAAGCCGGAAACCACATCCTAAACAGGGAACAAGGGATGAGCCTCTACACCTGTTCAATAGACGTGGGTGGAGTGTGAACCTGGTGATAGTTCAGTCTATCTACTCCAATTGAAAAAAAAAATAAGGAAAAGGGAAATGATTGTAAAAGAGAAAGCCGGAAACCACATCCTAAACAGGGAACAAGGGATGAGCCTCTACACCTGTTCAATAGACGTGAGTGGAGTGTGAACCGGGCAATAGTTCAGTCTTTTTGTGAAATACATGCGTTCTTGTTCGAAATTCAGTCACCTAGGAGAAAGTTATCCCAATGTCCGGGGGAAGATACCTGTGGGTGCCGGCATGACAGCATGCTGGCAGATAAAAGAGTAAAGAAAGAGAAGAAATAGTCTTTTTACAATTGTTTGACAGCGCCATGTAACGACTTCTTAGCCAAACTGCCAAAGTTATTTGGGGGTAACCCACAGATTGAAGCGAAACTTTTATACCTTATACAAAAAAAAAAAAGAAAAAGAAAAAAGAAACCCAAGGACTTATATCCCTCTAAGTTACTTGTTCACCACTGCTGTAGCCTGGTATTGAACTCACGACTCTTTTGTGTCAAGTCTCAGAAACTAGCCAACTTCTATATCCACTGGGCCATGCGTTCTTAAGGAGATAACTCATGACTAACAAAACAGGCAAGGAATGAAGACCATATACTCCAGTGGTTGTAATAAAGGGTTTAGTTCGAAATTCCTAGCATATGAAGAAGGCCGGAGTGAACAACGACCGAAACGTCGCACAAATGGCAACAAAGATGAGGACAATAGTCCGAATAATGTAAATACTGTAAATGCTTCCTCATCTAAGAAATATTGAACACATTTATTCATTAAAATATTTAGAGATTGAAATTTTGTTCTCATAATAATTATGTTCCGAAGTATGATGCTTTTTGACTCAGTAGTACTATGGCTTCTTAACCACATTCGAACTGAATAGCTGCAGTCCAGAGAACCAGTGGAAGACCTATAAAATTTATGATTTGAAGATTTTCCAGATTTTTAACTTCTAGACGATTTCTTTTTGTCAGAATAAATTATGTTCAAAACCTTTTTTCTGCCTCCGTAGAATTTAAAGCAATGGTATTAGTTATATTTTTAGCTATTAGTTAAGATTATTTTAGGATAACCTAACAACCGGTTTGCTAAGTTTTTATGATTTTAAGAATCGGTTCGAAGAAATCGCTAGGATGCTACTATTAGACACAGATTTATATTGAGTATTGGGAATTTTTATTAAGCTAGGATGCTGTTTATTAATCGAGAAATTACATCTTATGCTTTCCATCAATAGCTTTTAATTGTTTTTATATGTTACATTTTAATATTTTTCGTTGCAATTCATCCGTTTTATCTACTTTATTCTTCAGTTTTTAACCTTTAACCTTCGTTATATATTTTTATCTAAGTCCTCAATTTTTGTCATTTACAGTGTTTTCTTACATTATAATTCCACACCTTAATTTTATGTTTTCATTTTTTAAAACATTTTTGGTGGAATGTTTGTGTGCTTCTGTTTAGGTTCTGTCTTCAACACCTGTAGCAATGTTGTAGTTTTACTCTTCTTTTTAGCATATAATTTTATTTTAATTTTGTTGTATTCTTTAAAGCGGTTACAATCAGACAAGGTGGTACTCGACTGAAAGAACAGTAACAAGTGCGTAGATAAAAGAAAAGAGGTTTATTGTAAAGAGAATACACTATGGCAAAACAGGCTAATTGCCGAAGTAAGAGTATTTGCTACCTTTTTCACCAAGACAGATGTGGCACAAGGTCGATTTATGTGGGATTCCGAGCCCTTAAGCTCAGCCAAAATTATCCCCAAAACACAGCTTAAGGCTGGGTCGAGATCTTGATTTTTCAACCCAAGCGGAGCCTCGTTTGGTTCAGACGCAGAGAGGTGAACAAGAGTGCTCGGTCTGTAAGCAAGCCTCATTGCCGCGACAATGGTATTTGCCGCCTTACTACTGAGGCAGGTATGACACAAGGTCGATTTATGTGGGATTCCGAGCCAGTAGGCTAGGCCAAAAATATCCCGTAGACGCAGCTTAAGGCTGGGTCAGGATCTTGTTTTTTCAACCAGAGCGATACTCTACACTTCGGCAGAATCTCACTTAGTTCCCTCTCTGCTCGGACGCAGAGAGGTGAACAACAATGACTGCTCAGGTCTGATTTCTCAGACCGTGAGCAAGCCTAGTTGCCTGGACAAGTCACAGGTATGTGTTCACTGTATATGGCTACTAATATAGTCAGTTCACATAGGCGATAGGGAGTGTGAGACATTCCATTACAACAATTTTTTGTCCTACTTTGAAATAGTTCCAATTACAATATCATCGTATTCAATATTATTTCAATATTATTTCTTTTTTCTTCCGCATTCTTTTATTATTTTTTTTCTCTTTTTCCGTTCATCTCATTATTTTTTTAGATTTCTTTGTGATTTTATACTTTGAAGATTTTGTTTCGAACCTGTCACTTATCTTTGCTTTTTCATTTCTTATCTTTGCGAGTCTGTCGACTTGTCACATCTAAAAGCATTACATCCTTAAACAAAATACCAGCCTAGGAAATGGCATTTAGTCTGCACCAAAGTTTGCTTTCCAGAGATTATTCCGCTGAAATTTGCACTTTTGAATGATTTTTAAGATCATTTACATATATATTAGTCATACACATACAAATTTGTTTCGCTGTGTGACAGCTCTTCAGTGTGGCTAGACACCTTCTTGCTTCCAAGTCGGAGTGTCTACTCCGTAAACATATATATATATATATATATATATATATATATATATATATATGTGTGTGTGTGTGTGTGTGTGTGTTTTATTTAAAATGACAGAAAAGATATTATGGTTAAGTTTTTTTATGTAATTTTTCACATGATCTTATTATTTTTTTCTTTTGAGAGCATAAATTATATAAAAAAATTTTCGAATGTTTTGTTTATACTTTAAACCTTTATCGAAGATGGATGTTGTTTTACGTGTAACAGAATGTATGTTGTGATATTTAAGTTTGTAGTGTAGTCTGTATGTGTTATGTAATGAACAGGGTAAGCACGATGTTTGCGTGTTCGTAGTGTATATTATTGAGTGTTAGGTTTTTTTATTTTTTAACAGTAATTCCTTCACTATTATTATATAATTTTTTTTGTATGTGAATGATGCTAAGATATTTGTGTTGTCAACAACTATTTTACGGTAAGGGTTTGATAAGTTTCCGT
Source organism: Ascarosepion bandense (assembly GCA_037127315.1). Taxonomy (NCBI): domain Eukaryota; kingdom Metazoa; phylum Mollusca; class Cephalopoda; order Sepiida; family Sepiidae; genus Ascarosepion; species Ascarosepion bandense. The sequence continues at coordinate 2,348,947 of JBBBDQ010001293.1, forward strand.
GTGTCTTTAAATGAGATCGAATTGAGCTCTGCTCAGAGAGATGCAGCGTGAGACTTCGAGTTAGTTTTGTAGTTGTATGGCCGATATAATTGTTTACGAAATTAGGTGGATCATGAACACAGATCTTCAAACATGTAAATTCATAAATACTATTGGTTCGCTGTAGTTTGACTCTTGCGGGTGAAATGTTTTTTTTGACGATGTGGTTAGCCGTTTTAAATTTTCTATAATAGATGATTAATTTTATTTTTTTAAGTCAACCTGCGAGAAAGGCTAAAAATAATGGAGGCATTATTGATTGTTCAAAAAGCCTAACACTCAATAATATCAATTACGAATAGCTAACAACGTGCCTACTGCGTTCGGGACATAAAACATACACACTACTCTACAAACATCACAAAACATCACATATATTCTGTTACACGTAAAAGAACATTCATCCCCGATAATCGCTAAAAGTATAGCCGAAAGCGCTTGGAGAAACAAAATATTTAGACAATGCTTTATGTACATTATGTCCTTAAAAAAATCATAAGATCACATTAAAAATTATATAAAAGTATTTAATACCTTGTCTGTCAATTTTAATGAAACCTACAGGAAAGAGAAATTGCTGCCAATATATATATATATATATAACTGTAAATTTGTTTTTAACCACGTCTCGAAAAAACCACCGAGTATAAACACGGAGGGGAAAAATGGAAACAAAAAAGAAACGAACTAAGCACTTGAACATTAGTCAAAGTACTAGTCGAAAGAAAAAAAACCCGAGACGAGTAACCTAACAGGTAAAGCGCTCAATACACTGATAGAGCAAAAATTAAAAAAGTATCTAACCTAGAGAGCCAACAAACCTACCAAGGTTTCACCAAATAGGATCTTCAGGCCAACTTGCCCTGAAGATTCAATTTGGGTGAACCTTGGATTCGTTGGCTCTCTAGGTTAGCTACTTTCTTTTATATATATATATATATATATATATATATATATATATATATATATATGAACAAATTATTTTTCCTACTACACCATAGTATATTTAATGTAAATACGATCATTTTATTATTAAGATAGATACAAAAGTATACCGTTTAAAAGAAAAAAACCTTTAGGCGCGTTTCGGCCGAAACTTTGTCAGAATAGAAATCGTCGGTAAAATTAAAACGGAAAAATTGCTAATTTTTTTTTATGTTAATAAAAAAAAATTGATGTTACCTATGTTGGGCGGTGATCTCCCGAAAAGCTTCAATTTAAACTTCAACTCCGTTTTGTCTACACAGAACAGGACGTTGTAAATTAACGATAAGAGACTCCAAGATGTCGAAATGGAGTCTTGTGATTGCCCTGCGTATGACGGAGAAGAAATCAGGAGAATAATACGTCCTGCACTCTAAGGATTTAAAAACTGTTCATCGATCGCTGATTAATAAGTCTGGGACCGCCCGGATGTAATTGGCACGTGTCTGTGCACTCTACCCGATCCTCACCTCCAAACGTTGGGTGGTCTTGCCCACATGTCGGTCTCATAGCGATACTTATATTGATACACCATTAAACTTTGTTGATAGGTAGGCAAGACATCCTAACGTGGAGTGAGGAAAGCGTTTTTTGTACTGAAAATATTCCTAACAGTAGCAGAACTGAAACACTGTTTAATGAAATTGCTAATTCTGTTAGCAAATATTTGACTCTCGGGACCAATTCACGGGAGTTTCATATATATATATATATATATATATATATATATATATATATATATATTATAAATCCCTGAATAAGACATTACATAGGCCTGATCAACTCAACAGATATATATATATATATATATATATATATATAAATTAGAGAAAATTTTCAAAATTCAAAGGTGTATTATTAATACATTGAGCTCTCTGCCTGCATCACTTTTTAATATTAAAAATTTTTAATATTGATTAGGATCAGGTTCTTGGAATTTACCTTCCTACTCTTCCACTTCGGATTAAAGAAAAACAATATATATATATATATATATATATATATATATATATATATTGGGTAATTGAATTAAATCAGATAATTACTAGAAATGTACGCACGCTCCTGTAAGTACATGACTTCTCGTGCTATCTTCTACCTTTACAAGACCCAGATCAGGACAAAAATAGACCACTATTGCTATATATGGGCAGAAGCTGCCCAGTTTTCACTTTCGAGTCTTGATAGTCCAAAAGAGTCCCTGCGATCTTGTGGGTGACACATTATTTTCCTCCCTACAACCCCTTTCTCACAGACGGAACGTTGTTAGCCTATTGCCGCTCAATCGCTGTTTCCATGGAATGTGTTCAGGCGAACCAACTGCACCAGTTTTAATATTCAGAAATCACATTTATTCTCTTCGTATTTCACTGGTGAGATTTAAGCACTACCCGAGCGGCATTTTCTACTTTTCTGCTTTGTGAAACGGACTCCAAAGAGGATGCTTTCTTAACCACTACAATCTTAACCTGTTAATGTCTGGATTTAGCCGATTTTTTCCCGGCATATCTGCATAAACTTTGCTTCTGAATCTGTAATTTTATATATCGAGTGGCTCTTGGGTCTTGTACAGGGTAAACATCATTGTAAAAAAAAAGAAAGGAAAAAACAAAATAAGCAAACACCTGATATGATATATTTAAAGAACGGTTTGTTTGACTGATACTTTCGTTAATATAATTTTATCCCATTTATATTTTTATATATCGAGTGGCTCTTGGGCCTTGTACAGGGTGAACATCATTGTAAAAAAAAATAAACAAAATAAGCAAACGCCTGCTATGATATATTTAATGGTTTGTTTGACTGATACTTTCGTTAATATAATTTTACCCCCACTGAACTCGAAAAAGAAAAATTAAAAAAATATATATATTACTTATGACTACGTACTATTTTGTTTTCTATTCCTCAATTCTTTCGACTTCTGCTATGAAAATCATGGCGGCAGTTGCTGAGGATCAAAATTATAGCAAGCCTTTTTAATATTCTCCTCAGTATTCTTACTGATTTTTATAATGTTTTTGACGGAAGAGTTTCAATGCCTTCGACTTAAAGTTCCTTCAGTGTATTTGTGTATTTTGGGATCACTCCAAAGTCATGAGTACATTGCCACTTTTATATTCTACAAGTGTTTATTTTATTCAAACGTTTATTTAGCTTTTCTTTTTCTTTTTCTTTTTTTTTCATGCTGATCTACATTTGCTGACTTTTAACTTCTTTCTTTTTGATAACAAATTCTGCTTCTTCATCCAACACTAATCTCGGTGTCAGCATTTTACGGACTTTGTTATTTTCTCAAACACATTTGTAACGAAAACTAAGAAAAAAAAATAGCAAGAAAAAAGAATATTCCATATTATATTCAGACAGCTTCCAAAACTTGATTGTCTTCAGAAAGGGTTGTAAAAAATTATACGTAACATTTTTAGAGTGGTTTTCTTTGTTTTCTTTAGCAGTTTGCAAACATATCGTGCTTAGTCTCTTTATTAACTCATTCATTGGCTGTCCTATTCACCTTACTCTTTCTCTTGGTTCCTCTATCCAACACCCCCTCTCTCTCTCTCGCTATATATATATATATATATATATATATATATATATATATATATATATATATATCCGATCGTGCATAGAATACTGTTGTCATATCTAGTCAGACGCCCCTGCTGTTCATCTCGGGTTTCTTCACAGGCCCCAAAGGAGATTCTGTAATGTGATTGGTCCAGACGTGGCGGCTCGACTCCAGCCACTTTCTCAGCGGTGGAATGTGGCTTCCCTCTGTCTCTTCTACAAAGATTTTCATGGCTTTTGCTCCGACGATTTAGGTCACTGGGGCCTCCTCCACAAAAATTACTTGAGCAATCAGACTGGTAACAAGTTAAATCTACCAAATCTACCAAATGTAGCCGATAACGCTACTCCATCAGCTTCTTTTCACGCACTTCCTGCCTGTGGAACTCCCTTCGTTTACTTGCTTTCCTGACAACTACAACCTCCAATAATTTAGATGCAATGTCAATTCCTATCTGTTATCCACTTGACTCCAGTCCTTTCCTCATCCTTTCTACATCACCCCGTGTATCTTCTTTTCTTTCTCACTCTACGTTCGTAACTGTCATCACACCTGTATTCCCATCTTTCTCTGACACTCCATATAACTGGTTTGTCTTTCTCTTCACTCTCCTTCCGCTTAAACTTTTATTCCCTTATATAGCCTCCTGCGCATCAGTGGTGGTACCGCATTGCTTGCAGTGAAACGATTAAAAAATACACGCACACACACACACACACACACACACACACACACACACACACACACACACACAGGCATATATATATATATATATATATATATATATATATATCCTTGGCCAGCAACCTTTCTGTCAAATATCTTTCATAAAAATACAACTGACAAGGAAGATTTAATTAATTTTTTAATAAGTTTTTCCAGAATCCTAACATTTTTTCAGTTTTGTTAGAAATAGGTAATATTAAAAAATGTCCATAATGTTCATCATTCCAAACTCTTTCTACCAATTCTATAGCCATTTTAAAAGACTTTTATATCTCTGGTGTTGTTATTTTTCTTCGTGATTTTACTTTTACTTATAAACTTATTTTAGTTTGTTTTTGAAAAAGTTGAGTTCATTCCAAGCTCTCACATGTCGCGCACGACTGGAATTCTCATGAGCATCTTTCTATTAAAAAAACCCCAAAAACTTTTACTCATCAGTTTCTGCTATTAGATAGTTTAATAATGTTGATGGTAGGAGATACATTTTTTATGTATAGTGCTTCTCGAATAGTGAGATGCTTCTGATATTGTTATTTATATAGATAAAAAACAAGAACAAAATATATGTCACAATATTAGAAACCTCTCGCTATTAGAGAGATTCTTTTTTACTCGGAGAATATGATAAATACCGAAATAAATGGTAAACCAAATAATAAGTTGCTTGGAAATGAAAGATAAACGATGAAAAGTAACGATTTTTGGTATCTTCAAATTTAAGTGCTCATTAAAGGCATTAGCGTATTCGTGATATTAGTCAGTTAGTTAACTCCCATACGTGGTACACGCTTGGGCGATCATGTCTCGAGAGAGACATGACTGACTGAGCAGAAAATTTTGCCATTATTTTCTGCTTTAGACGGATTACCAACGAAGGCAATAGAACTCAATGTCGTGCTATTTTACCCATAGCTGGAGGGAGAAATCGTTCCCAAGGGTATTAGCGCGTAAGTGAATGTAATGAATTCTACTGGAGTGTGAACTCGGCTCTCTGATTCGTTATATACTTACGCCTTAACAATTAAATGAAGGATCAGATGAATAAAATGAATCCCAAATATGCATTGTGGTCAAAGAGATTTTCTACAGCGATATTTCATACTGGAAGTTGTTTACAATAGGTACAGTGAAAGGGTGTAACTCAAGATGGTTTTAATTGTAATAGTTTCCGAAGAAAACATGACCAGGCTAGTGATATCAACGTTCTTGTTATGATCATGGTGCTTCCATACGTCCTAAATAACAGCGTGTAAAATTATATCTAGCCGCCTTGGCAACTGCGATTCATTACTTGATGAACTGTCACTCACTGGCCGTCAATCGATCCTTGTGAATTCCCACTAACAAAATACAGGGTGCGATGAATTAAATGTATTCTAAGTTGCGCAAAAATGAAAATAACACTGACAACTCATTTTAACAGATATATTTACCAAAATAATACAAAAATATCTTCACATACTAAAGAGTAAACTCGACTCCAGCCACTTCCTCACCGGCGGGATATGGCTTCCCTCTGTCTATTCTACAAATATTTTCATGGCTTCTGCTCTGACGAACTTAGTTCACTGGTGCCCCCTCCTCAAGCATTTAATCGTGCAACCAGACTGGCAACAAGGTCTCACCCATTTACAGTTAGATCAACCAAATGCAGGCGACAATTCTACTCCATCAGCTTCTTTTCTCGTACCTCCCGCCTGTGGAACTCCCTTCCATATACTTGCTTTCCTGATGGCTATAACCTCCAGGACTTCAATTGCAATGTTGATTCGCATCTTTTATCCACTTGACTTCAGTTCTTTCTACATCACCCCGTATATCTTATTTTTTTCCCTTTCTCTCTGCCTTAGCAACTGTCTTCACACCTGTTCCTATCCTTCTCTTGCCCTTTCTCTGACACACCCTGTAACTGGTTCGACTTTCTCTTCACTTTCCTCCTAAAGTTTTACTCTTATGTAGCCCTCTCCGCATCAGTGGCGATACCGCCTTGCTTGGGGTGAAATGATTACAAAAAGTTCAATAAAATCGTCACTGGCTTCAACAGCTGTCTTCAGATCTTCTGCAACTCTTCAAGTTGTTTAATGCTGTCATAATTCTTGCTTTCAGTTAATCTTTGGGATTATAAAGAGTTCTATTGGTCTCTCTCTCAACTGCACCCACACATAAAAATCAAGAAGGCTGCCCTCTGGAGAGTTAGTTGGTCAGATGTTAGGAGTGACGTGGTAGAATAAATTTTCTGACACGCCTGACTGTGTTCTCTTGCTTGTGAAGCATGCGCAGAGTTGTTGCCAATCATAGGGTCTTCCAGCAAATATAAAATTGTGCCAATTTACACATCACTCCCTCTATGAGCAATATTTCACTCGGCAGATGAGCAAAAATTTCCTAACTAAGCTCTACCTTTTCGAATTGGACAACATAATCATCAGTTTCTGACCTGCATTTAACTTTTGACTCTTGTGCGAACCAAATGTGCAACTAAACTTTGTACACTTGTGCATCTAACTTTTTAAAGTTCTTTGAAAACCAGTCCTATATCTAACTTTTGGAGTCGTGTGTAAACTAGACCTACATATAACTGCTGGATTCACGTGCAAACCATGTATGGCTGAAACTTTTTGACCCTTGTGCAAACAAAACCCGCAATTAAATCTTTGATTAATGTGAAAACCAGAACTTTTTGACTCTTGTGCAAACCAAACTCACATCTAACATTTGATTATTGTGCACATCAGAACTTTTTGACTCTTGTGCAAACCAAACTCACATCTAACATTTGATTATTGTGCACATCAGAACTTTTTGACTCTTGTGCAAACCAAACTCACATCTAACATTTGATTATTGTGCACATCAGAACTTTTTGACTCTTGTGCAAACCAAACTCACATCTAACATTTGATTATTGTGCACATCAGAACTTTTTGACTCTTGTGCAAACCAAACTCACATCTAACATTTGATTATTGTGCACATCAGAACTTTTTGACTCTTGTGCAAACCAAACTCACATCTAACATTTGATTATTGTGCACATCAGAACTTTTTGACTCTTGTGCAAACCAAACCTGCATCTAACTACTATTATTGACTATTATGCAAACAAAGACTGCATCTAACCTTTGACTTTTGTGTAAACCAAACATTTATCTAACATTTTAACCAGACTGTTAATCAGATGTATTTAACGTTAAGAATCTTGTGCAAACCAAACATATCTATCTTTTTGACACTTATGCAAACCATCTTATTAACTCTCATGCAAGCCGGACTGGTGTATATGCCTTGGAGACCGTTGTCCACTTTTGTTATTGTGAGGATAGAGTTCCTGGTATATATATTGAATGGCCGTAAATTTGAAGTTATAGAACAAATAGTTTATTAAAACCAGCTTACTAACCATAGCTTTAGAGTAAGTAGGATTTTCTCCGAGAGACATTCAATCGGAATTAACTTGTACATTACCATATGTGGGGGGGGGGGGCTGTTTCTTCACTTTAGCACAGGATAAAGAAAGTGAGAATTGAACTCGTTACAGAAGTAACAGTCAGTGTAAAGATTTTTTCACAGCAACTGGACTATTCAAATCTGGAATTGCACATTTCACTTGCTATGGGCAAAGCATAATATCAAAGAATAAATGCCGGACGAGACAGATATATTAAAGCATTGTGAATCGACTGTTCTCTGTTTAAGTACAATATGACGCAGGTGGAAACAGGTCCGTCAGCCATAAGCCACTGTAATCGTCAATAGTTGCAGTGATTGGCTTCGCTTTATTAGGCGCTAAATCAATATAAAAAATAAAAAAGATAACAAAAGATACTTTATCTGAGCCATGTCAGTCTGTATTGCTAGCTTTTATACAAACGCAGAGACATTTGAACGCTTTAGATATCATATAGAAATCGAGCCAGTGAAAAATACCAGTGTATTAAGCATGTACAAATGCAAAAGAACAATAATGTCTACTGGCTCCGACAAAATGGTTTCCATTACAGAGGAATCATTGTTATTATTTAGCATTAATGCTTTTGTGAAAGCCATATATTGGGTGACGTGTAGAACTTATATAATTCCATTGTTCTTTAAAAAAACTTATGTAAGTATAGTTTTTAGATAAGACTCATTGGTGAGTTATGACTTAATCTCTGGAAGCAGAGACAGTCTAGACAGTCTCTGTGTGTGTGTATATACATATAATATATATATTGCCAAACACGGTAAGCACATACATACATATGACTCTATATACATAAACCTTACGCATTCATTTGCAAGTAAACCAAAATTAATCCTTGATAATGGCCAAAAGTATAGCCGAAAGCGTCCGTAAAGCCAAAGTCTTCGTACAGTTCTTAAATAATTTGAATTTTGAGAAGAAAATTGACTATAAGAATGTATGAAAACTATATTAAAAAAATACTGATAATACCTTTCCTGTCATTTCAAATGAAACCTGCATATATATTCGGGTTTCACTCCTGGGTTAAAAGCAATCGGAGTCTAACCGTACTGATGAGCTGTGATACAGCGAAACAGATCTGTCTGCGGATGACTATACACACACACACACACACACACACACACACACACACACACACATATATATATATATATATATATATATATATACAAATGAATAAGGAACGAAGAAAATATTTACAAAATTCGAAACATTAATTTAAAACAGCGATCAATACTGAAATACGCCAATGAATAAATATTATAAATTATATTTTAGAACATGTCCAAACTACAATCTACTAGAAAGTGTACATTTTGTTTCGAAATTGAAAGAACAATGTCTCATCAGGTAGTAAACGTTGATTATGCGAAAGCGTTTGACAAAATACGCCACAAAGAACTGATGGAGATGCTCGGCAGCCTGGACATATTTGGAAAGACTTGAGAGTAATCAAGAATCTTTACTGGCAGCAAACCGCTTGCATACGGACAGGTAATGAATTGAGTAGATATACAAAGATAGAAAGGGGCGTAAGACAGGGATGTGTCTTTTCACCGGATCTGTTCAACTTGTACAGCGAGAATATTTTAAGGACCCTAGAAGTTATGCCTGGATTCGTAATCGGAGGCCACAATTTAAACAACCTAAGGTACGCAGATGATACAGTGCTGATACCAGACACAGAAAGGAAACTACAAAACTTTTACAGAAGGTAGCAGAAGAAAGTAACAAACTGCACGAAAACTGAATGCATGGTCACCAGTAAAAAGGGCAGCCCAAAATGCCAAATACAGGTCGGGGATACCAGAATCAAGCAAGTACAAAAATTTAAATACCTGGGAAGCGTTATAACAGAAGACGGAAAGTGCGACACAGAGATCCGTAGGCGACTTGGCATAGCGAAGGAAGCATTCCAGAAGTTGAGTAAGGTATTAAGAAACAGGACAATCTCGCTAGAAACTAGGAAGAGAGTACTGGATTGCTACGTGATGTCTGTCCTTCAATATTGCAGTGAATGCTGGAAAATACCATCAAAGATGAAGAAAAAACTTGAAGCAACTGAAATATGGTTATACAAAAGGATGCTGCGAATCTCATGGATCGAGCATGTGAGCAATGATGAGGTCTTGGAAATGATGGAAACAAAAAGGAAATTAATACTGAACATCAGGAAGAGACGGCTGAAATTCCTGGGACAATGCAATGAGGAAGGAGGGATTGAAGAACCTGATGATAACAGGTCAGATGGAGGGAAAAAAGATAAAGGAAAGCAACGGATAACATATTTGAAGGACCTAATCAGGTGGATGACGGAACGAAGATTGCACGGTGTAACAGGAGAAGGCGTGCTCAGAGATACCAGGGATAGGGAAACGTGGAAAGCCATCATCGCCTTCGTCCTGAAGGGACAGGGCACAAAGAAGAATAAGAAAGGGGATAGGAAAAATGAGAAGCCGGAAAGGGGAATCAAAAAGGGAAAAGGACATACAGGAAATAAAAAAACAAAAAAAGATATAAAGAGACATGAGGAAAGAACCAATGAAAGATGTTTCGAGGAGAAATAGACCACATCAAACATCGGTGACCCGGCTTCTGGGCTTAACAAAGAGAAAGAAGTAAGAAAATGCACAGAGGGGGAAGAGAGAGAGAGAGAGAGAGAGAGAGAGAGAGAGAGAGAGAGATTGGATAAGTGTACAGGCGAAAGAAGAAAGAGGTGGATGAGAAACATAAGCGGCAAAGGCAAAGAGATAGGAATTTAAAAATTTTGGCCGGGAATATATTGTAGATGGAAGCATTTTGTTGTAGCGAAGTATAAAACTAAAAACTTCGGCATTTTTTGAAAATCATTTGTGCTAATATATATATATATATATATCTCTTGGAATATCTATTTTTTTGTTTATATCGCGTGGTGTCGATATAAACAAAAAAATAGATATTCCAAGAGATTTTTTGTCTAAAACAAACAGACTCTCTCCACGGACGTGCCGCGTGTTGATTGGTTTACCGAAAATAAACAAACGGACGTGCCGCATGCTGATTGGTTTATCGACACCACGTGATGTAAACAAAAAAGTATTAGGACGCTATCGTAAAAATACGTTTCCAATTCTAATTTAAAAATCACTTGTTTCTGATGAAGGACCGAGGGCGGTCTGAAATATAAAAAATACAATAAAAATAAACAAATACTGTTTAAAAAAGTACGTTTTTAAATTCAAAACTTTTTATTAATATTCTTTCCTATACATATTAAGACAGTATACGTGGATGATCATCACTATGTTATTTGGACCTTATATATATATATATATATATATATATATATATATATATATATACTGCTTAAAGTTTTATATCATGAAGAAAGTGTGCCCAATATTAAATATTGTAGATAATAAGTTCACAGATATGGACAAAGAAATCAGTGCTGCATGGCGACTATTAATTTCAGACCTCGTTTGTTCTTTGTTTCTTCCTTTTGCCTTAAATAGATTTCTTTCTTTCTGTATGTGTATATATAGAAAAAATGAAGAGAAGGAGCTAAAAATTATCAGTCAGTTTGATCTTGAAGTGCTTTCCTCGGTGAATCAGATGTTTGATCATATTTTATGATGTGGTTTGATTCGAGAACTTATAAATAAACCTTGTGCACGCGTATGCACAATATATATATATATATATATATATATATATATATATATATATATATGTGTGTGTGTGTGTGTGTGTGTGTGTGTGTGTGTGTGTGTTAAGAGAGAAAGGTGGAGAGAGAAGGAAAGATAAATAGAAATCGATGCATAAACATTGTAGACGTAGAAAGCCACACTGCATTGAAACTGGTAGCTTTCCCGCCTTCCACACAAATGAGACCATGATTACAGCAAATTCTACACTAATAATAATAATAATAATAATAATATATATATATATATATATATATATATCCATTACAAGATCATAAGAACGCATGAAAACTATATATATATATATATATATATATATATATATATATATATGTATGTATGTATATGTGTGTGTGTTTGTCAGATTAAATAAATTGCAAAAATTATGTATGCTTATTTTTAATAAAATCCGTTCGCACTGAAAATAAGCAGACGTAATGTATTTAATCTGACACGAATACAGAGAATTTGCTGCCTAAATACACAATATATATATATATATATATATATATATATATATATATATATATATATGCTAAAATATATACTATACTATATAATTATACTATATTTATGAGTTAAAGTGTTCAACATCAGGAATAGACTGTATCTAAACATTAAAGTAGGGTGTGTTGACTTCATTATCCACGTCTATGTGTGCGTGTGCGTGTGTGTGTGTGTGTGTGAGTGTGTGCGTGTGTGTGCCAAGGTACCAATACATTATGAAGAACAAAATATAACTATCTACATAAGACACATATTAACAGTTATTAGTGTTTAACACCAATTTCCAGTGCAAGAGAAAACTCTAAATCTCAGAATCTATTATTATACAAAATAATCAGCCCACATTTTAAAAATATCATTCACCACACGAGACGTCATCTTGAAATGCATATGATGTAATTAATGGGTGCATATATTATGTTAGTATTTAACAAACAAAATAAATCGCATTCCTTTTGGTGCGTCCTGGTTCCCAATAGCCGTTAATTATGACGTCACGCCAGACAATTTTAAGCTTCCTAAAGAATACCAAAATGTAGAAAGGAATTCTAAACACCTCTCGTACACCACACTGGTATGGGTTCTTCGTCGTTGTGTAATGGTTAACAAGCTTATCTCGCTGGCTTAATTACGACTGTAGTAATTTATATTTTAGAACAATTGTGGAACTCTGAAAGCTGGAATGGGGGTTTTTAGAGCAGAGATTTTTCTAAGGAAGAGCGGGTAAAATTGAGTGGCGTATTCATATTCATATTACACAATCATCGTAGACACAACTTACGAATGCGTTTGAGTATAAGTATATTCCGTCACTAAATTAATTGGAATAACATTTCATTTATAGTAGTCAAGTTCTTATCAATTCTTGCCCTCTATTTCACTCTGCTAGAACACAAGAGAGGGTAATGTCAAAAACAAAATTAAATGTCTGTTTCTATATTTCTGGTTGTTTTTGTTTTTTTATCAGACTGGTCTCTGTATGTGTCATTAAAAAGCAAAAAATTAAAGAAAACACAGAGATAAAAATGCTGAAAATCAAATCTTATCAAAATCAGTTTCATTAGTTTCATAAATTTTTGAAACTTATAAAGTTGGGGGCCAAACGAAGGCCCGGCCAAAATTCTGGGCGGGGGGGGGCGGGTTTGGCTTCTTCTACTCCCCCGTAGAATCACCACTGGCGGTAGTGAAACAAAGTGGAAAAGCTTTTAGACAATGTGACGTGTGTGAAGTTCCGTTTCTTCAGGATGGAATGAAAGAGAAATCTGCATGTAAGGTCATTTTTTTTTAATCATCTCACCCCAAGCAAGGCATTCCACTGCCACTATTGCGCATGGGGCTACATAGGGGAAGGTAAAGAGAAGGAGTGGTTAGACATAGGGAATGTCAGGAGGAAGGTGACAGATGAGTAAGGATAGCGAGGATGAGGGTTGGGCAGATGGGAAGAGTATTTGATAGAATGGGAGCAGGTTAGTGTGTTAGGAGGAGTCTATTGACCTTACATTTAAACTCCTGGAGATTGTAGCCGTCGGGGAAGCAATCGTTTGGAAGAGAATTCCACAGTCGGGAAGTGCGAGGAAAGAAACTGTTGGAGTAGAAGTTACGGCTGCATTTTATCGGTTTCACTGTAAAATGGTGGGATCTAGTTGCTAATCTAGTATCTCGTTCAAATTCGTATTTAGGGGGCACTAGTGATCTAAGTTCATCGGAGCAGAAGCCGTGAAAGTATTTACAGAAGAGACACAGGGAAGCCACGTTGCGCCGGTGGGAGAGAGACTGCAGGCGGTCTGCCAAGTCGGTATCTATCACATTACAGACCCTCCTCTGAACCTTATCGAGAAGCCCGAGGAGAACAGCAGGGGCACCCGACCAGATATGGCAGCAGTATTCAATGCATGGGCGGATGGTAGATTTATAAATGTGCAGGATAGATTTAGACGGAAAAACTCCCGGGCCCTACACAGAGAACCGACTTTCATAGCAGCGGATTTAGCAACGGATTCGATATAGTCATTCCATTTGAGATCAAGGAGGCGTAGTGTTTTACTCTCTGGGAGGAAAGCATGGTCCATGCTAATGGGAGGTAGGTGAGATTGTGGATGATGGTTAATTGAGAGTAGCTTCGTTTTAGAAGCATTAAAATTTACTAGCCATTTCTTACCCCAGTCCACTATGGATTGGAGGTCTTTTTCAATCTCGGCTGCGAGGTTAGCTTTGAAATGCTTTAGTATATTTTTTTAAGATAAGGACAATGAATTAAATTACTCAATCAGATTCGACCAGCATAGATTAGAATATATATATATATATCATGTCTGCTTATTTTTATTAAAATCCTTTCAATCTTCTGCAGAGATTATGTTCAGGGGTGTAAGTTGTAGGAACAAAAAGTAACTGCAAAACTGTAAATGAGAAAAATATAGTACATAATTTTGTTCTTGTGCAGGGGTTCCTCGAGACATATAATTTATTTTAAGGGTTACGTAAAGGTAAAAAAGTTGAGAAACGTTGTTGTAAAGTTTCAAATGGGCTTTTCTTATTGTTTGGGTATTCTGCAAACAAAGATGAATTGAAAGTTCAGCAGTAATATTCTAAAATATTTATAAAAAGAACAGATTTTTCATGCTTTAATACGTGCATGAGCTTAACATTAAAACATAAAAAATTATTAATACCACCCAACCATACCGATGCATGACGGCCTACTCATGGCACACAAACGAGGTACTCCATAACTTTTATATATATATATATATATATATATATATATATATATATTAATCATTATTTTCAGTTTATACTCTTACTTAGGTAGACGCTTCGCTTATTTTAAACTAAACATTGTTTTATTACATCTACCAGCCTAAAAAGAAAAGACTGTAAAACAAACGGAGCATCTACTTAAATTTTTAAATATTAGTTTTGTAGTATTAAAAAATTATGTCGGATTAATATATACAAAAATCTATTATATATATATATATATATATATATATATATATATATATGTATGTGTGTGTGTTTTAAATCTAAAAAAGATGACCAAATAGATAAATCCCCAAAACCCGATTCTAAGTAATATTAATTTCATTAATATTAATATTAATATTAATATTAAAATTGATATTCTAAACATATACTGTTAAATATGAGAGACAATGAATGTCTATTATGTTTAATCATGAGCCGTTCTAAATGTCGTATTTTGGCTTTAATTTCAGTTGAAAATAAAGACAAATATTCTCCAACATTATATATATATGCTATAAAAAACTTAATTCAACGCACACAAATGATATCTTCTTCCAAATCGATATTTTATAAAGAATTACACAACATTAAGCAAACACTTGTCTATAATGGATTTCCTAACTCCGTTATTGATCAACAAATTAAAATATCTCTAACAATATTGATAATATTAATAATAATTGTGTACATCAAAATAAACATAACACTATTAACTTATACTATTGCAACCAAATACATAATAATTACAAACCAGATAAACAACCTTTCAAAAACATAATACGTAGAAATGTTAAGCCAGTGTATAGTAATAATCAAATTAAACTCATTATATATTATAAAAAATTCAAAGCAATTGACCACATAGTCTCTAATAACCCTACAAGCACTAAACTAAATTATCTACAAAAAAACAATGTAGTGTACCAATTTACATGCCCGTTCAGAGATTGTATCTCTGGTACTAATAATAAACCCATATATGTATTGGTTTTACTACAACCACGCTCTCCCGTAGACTTACATGTCACCTTTCTGATAAGAGTACAATTAAACAACATTTCTCAGAAACACATAAACATGTAGGTAATATCAGACAGATTTTACTCAACAATACAATAATCTTTACTCATACACACTGTAAAAAGAACATTTAGATATTGGAGGCCGTGTACATTAAATCCAAACAACCCACACTTTATAAAATCACGTTTAAATCTGGTCATAACACATACATTGCATTTGAATACATGGTTCCGTTGTCATTTCGCGCTATCACGCGGTGTGACGTCATAGAACCGCATTGCAACTTTGCGAACTGCGTTTGTTATGTTTGGTAACTATTGCCGTTGCCTAGCGGAGTTTTATGTCAACACAAAATAAAATCGTCGGTGATGGTGGATGTTATTGTGTTACCGTCTTAATAACCTCTCTGAAGATGACTCATGTGAGCCGAAAGATTAGAACCAAATTAAGAAAAAATTATCCAAATTTTGGAAAAGTTTTGTCTTTATTTTTAACTGAAATTAAAGCCAAAATACGACGTTTAGAACGGCTCATGATTAAACATAATAGATATTCATTGTCTCTTATATTTAACAGTATATGTTTAGAAAATTATTTGCTGCCCAGATATATATATATACCTTAGAACATGTCCAAAAGAGATAGAAAATTCACTTCTTTCTATTGGTAGAACTTTTGTGTGCGAGGTAAAGCGGTAGCGAAAATGTAAAACCAGGATGGGGAATCATAAAAAAGAACTCATAGGAAGTAAAAAGCAAAAAAAAGGGAAACGAGAGAGGAAGAGAAAGAACTAAAGAGACATGATGAAAGACTCAAAGAAAGGTTCCATGTTTAAAGGAGGAAGTAAAAGTCGTCATATACAAATTTTGATGACCCGGCATCTGAGCTTAACAGAAGAAGAAGTAAGAAAAGAGGGGCGAAGAAAGTGAGAGAAAATGGGCGAAGAAGAGAGTGGGAGACAGTAAAATAGGCGAAGGGGTAGGGATTTTAACACTGTCTTGGAATGGGTAGTGGATAAAAATATTTGTTGTAGCGGAGTATAAAATTACAAACTTTTGTCGATCTTTGATGCATTTACATAAACGGATGTGCGTTGTGGATATCGGCTCGGAACGAGAAAACGGGGAACCGAGTTCGAATTCCAGTTGAATTCCTTGCATTCACTTACGCGCAAATACCCTTGGGAAAGGTATTAATCCGTCTCTTCCTTCCAGTTATGGGTTAAATAACAGGACGGATTGGGTTCTATAGCCATGGTCGGCAACCAGTCTACCGCAGAAAGCAATGGCAACCTACTGCGGGATAATCTTCTGCCCGGTCAGTCATGTCTCTTTCGAGACATGATCGCCCAAAGCGTGTATCGCGCATGGCACTTAACTGACTGACTGACATAAACGTAGGAGTCATTCAAAAGTGTAGAAAAAGAATTTTTCCTTCTTTCCATTTTTCCCTTCCCTTTTTCTTTTTTTTTAACTTAATTAAAAATTAAAATTAAGGAAAAATATTTTTTAGCTCTTTTTTTATTTCTGTTTTAAATTAATGCTTTGAACGTTGTTAATATATATATATATATATATATATATATATATTAACGTGCCCGGTCGATCAGTGACAATTGATTAATCAATCTTTGTTTGTCTCATACGTTCAGTCCATGATATTGTCAACATGCTTCTGGGGAAAAACATTATCTTGCTTCATATGTATTCTTCATCTGTATTGCATAACAGTTCAGTATTTTTTTTTAATCATATCACCCCGAGCAAGGTGGTAACGCCACTGATGTGCAGGGGGCTACATAGGAGTGAAAAGATTGGAAAAGAGAAAACCGGAAACCGCATCCTATACAGTAAACAAGGGATGAGCCTCTACACCTGTTCAGTAGACGTGGGTGGAGTGTGAACCGGGCGATAGTTTAGTTTATCTACTCCTTCTTTATATTCGAAGGTATACGTATGCAGTGAGTGATGTAGGGATAATGACGAGAAAACACTTGTGTATATTTTAACGACAGCAGTTAAGTTTTGGGCGATCATGTGACGAAAGAGACATGATCGACTTGTCAGAAAATTATCCCGCAGTAGCTTGACATTGATTTTTGCGGTAGACTTGTTGCCAGCCAAGGCTATAGAACCCAATCTGTCCTGTTATTTATCCCAGAACTGGAGGGAAGAGACGGATTAATACTTTTCTCAAGGGTATTTTTGCGTAAGTGAATGCAAGAAATTCAACTGGAATTTGAACTCGGCAACCCGATTTGTCGTTCCGAATCGATATCCACTGAACCGCAACGCACATGATACTTGACTTGAAAAGGTTAGGTTTGTAGTGTTTAGGAAAGCATCCACACGGGAGTATTTTTCCTTACAAAATGCAGGAGAAATGAGGGTAATTCGAATCTGTGAATATCCGTTGTGGAAAAAAGCAACTTTTAGAATGTACATTATGTATATCTGAAAAAGAATACGGGCTACAGCGAAATCGGGCTTTGTATAGCGCCAAGAAATTGGCAGGTCTTCGAACAAAGAAAACATTAACAATATAGGAACATAATTATGATCATTTTCAGTATCTTTATTCGTCACATTAGTGCTGTGATTTCCCTAGCAATGCTATCCTTTGCCTCGTCATTACAGCGGTTTTTAGGAAACCATGATTCACCAGAACTTTATTATTATCATCATCCCACTTTCGAAAAACCTTTTAATTATCGTGCCAAAGATGTTTAGAGCCATTAGTGAAGAATTCCTCTGAATCCCAATCTAAATTACTTGTTCCATTCAACTTTAGCTTTCTCTGTCTAATTCTTCAAATTCCATTCAATCGTATCCTTTCAGCATTGGGAAGGAATCTTTGCTTTTGGAATCAGCGAGAGTTAATTTTGGATAAGTTGTAATTTCTTCATTAATGAAAAGCAACAAAGACAAAGATCAGCCATTACTAATTTTCTCTTTTCTCGAATTTTTTTTAGAAAAAAGTTATTTTTCTTCGTTCTGTCGGTCTTGTGATTGTTCAGTCTATTTATATTCTTTTTTGCTTCATTCTTATTAATTCTTATCTTTAACGCTGTTTCTTTTATTCTCTCCTTTTAGCAGACATCTTCGATGTAATATGTTAGCACTCTAATTTTAGACATTTTCTTCTTCATGTACCGTGTCCCTTCAAGGCGTAGGCGATCATGGACTTCCATATGGTTCTGTGTCTTGTCGCTTTCAATATTTTTTCTCTTGATATCACTTCCAAACCCGGCTTCGCCATCCTTTTGCTCTCAAATATATCTCTATCTCTTTCCTTTTATCCGTCTTGTGAGTATTAAATTCTCCAACCTCTCCTCCCTCATTACGTGTCTCTCATCTGTCTCTTCCTGATGTTAAGTATGAGTGTTCTTCTTGTTTGCATCCTCTCAAACACCTCATCGTTGCTCAGTGCTCAATCAGTTTTATCCTTCTTAAACCACATTTCTGCTGTTTCAAGCCTCTACTTCATCGTTAAAGAGATCGTCCAACATTTGCTGTCACACAGAAGAAAAATATCACATAGCAAGCCAGCATTCTTTTCTTTGTTTCCCATGAGATTTTCCTGTTTCAGTGCCCTGTTTAGCTTCTGAAATGCATCCTTGGCTGTGCCAGTGCGTCTTTGGATCTCAATGTCGCACTTTCCATTCTCTGTCCGAACACCCAACAGGTATTTAAATTTCTTCACTTGTTTTATTTTAGTTTCTCCGACTTGGAGTTGGCATATTCGGCTCTTCTTTTTGCTAATGAACATACATTCAGTTTTCTTTAAGTTCTTTCTTCTCGCATTCTTTTGCTGCCTTCTGTGGAAGGTCCTGCATTTTCCTTCCGAGTCACTGCTTTTTTTATTTTCTTCAGGTTTGTTTTCTTTTTCCTCATCTACTTTTTTTTCTTTTTCTTATCCTGAATTTCTTCCGTTTTTCTTTCCTTCTTCTTTACTTCTCATTTGAATCATTGTGAATTTATATATTCTAAAACAACATCAATAATGATAATAATTTCAGAATGATGCCCATAGTTACATGGTCCTGGGTATGACGGTAAACTGCATCCGGCAGCCGGGCCTATGATGTTGTAAGGAGCATGGAACCATCTCTCAATTGCTGTTGTTTTGTTCCCAGGTACTCACAGACTAGGAGTGGTAACACTTTTTAGGTCCCCAAACTGATGTCAAAACACAATGAAAGTATAAAAATAGACTTTTATATATATATAGACTTTTATAGAAAAATATACATTTTTGAAGGAAAAATATTGCTAACAATACATTTTTGAAGGAAAGAAAATACTACCAGCAGTACATTTTTAAATACAAAACTAGAAGTTATCTTCAGTTTACTAATATACAAGAAAATAAAACAAATTTCTTATCAAAATCTGACTAAATCAACTTTCTCAATATAACCGAACATTAAAAAATACCTTAAAACCACACCTTTTTGGCATTAAATAACCCACACATGATGATATGCCGTTAAATAAAATTCAAGCACAAACCCATAGTTACTTCCCACATTGTGTAGCTTTATTCCCATACAATGACCAGAGTTAGATAATTTTTATTTCTGATTCTATAGCACCTCACCTATTTTCATCTTTTGATAGAAAAACCTTGTCTTCGGTTAAGATTTCTGGGTTATTCATTCTACACAAAGCAAAGGCAAAACCAAATAATAATAATAATAAAAAAATAATAATAATAATAATAAAAAAATAATAATAATAAGGATAAGGATAATAACACAATGTTACAAGGATCACTAAAGCAATTATATTTTTGATAAATAAGAATAAATAGGAGTAGATAGACTTAATTGGAGTAGATAGACTAAACTATCACCCGGTTCACGCTCCACCCATGTCTGTTGAGCGGGTGAAGGGGCTCATCCCTTGTTTCCTGTTTAGGATGCGGTTTCCGGTTTTTCTCTTTTCACATCTTTTCACTCTGTTCTTTTTTTATTTTTTTCAATTGGAGTAGATAGACTAAACTATCGCCCGGCTCACACTCTACCCACGTCTATTGAACAAGTGAAGAGGCTTATCACTTGTTTCCTGTTTAGGTTGTGGTTTCCGGTTTTTCTCTTTTCCAATCTTTTCACTCTTTTTATTTATTTATTTATTTATTTTTTCAATTGGAGTAGATAGACTAAACTATTGCCCGGTTCACACTCCACCCACATCTATTGAACAGCTGAAGAGGCTCATCCCTTGTTTCCTGTTTAGGTTGTGGTTTCCAGTTTTTCTCTTTTCCAAGCTTTTCACTCTTTTTTTTTTTCAATTGGAGTAGGTAGACTAAACTATCGCCCGGTTCACACTCCACCCACGTCTATTGAACAGGTGAAGAGGCTCATCCCTTGTTTCCTGTTTAGGATGTGGTTTCCGGTTTTTCTCTTTTCCAATCTTTTCACTCTTACGTAGCCCCCTGCGCCTCAGTGGCGTTTTCGCCTTGCTTGGGGTGATATGATTAAAAAAAAAAAAAAACACTACAACAAATACCCTCTATTAATTTAGATCCTCCAGTAACGATAAAATAATTTTTTTTCAATAATTTCACCCTCAGCAAGGCGTTACCACAACTGATGTGCAGGGGATACATAAGAGATTTAAAGTTTTAGACAGGTGGAGAGGGAAGACAAAACCGAAACATCCACAGAGGGTGAAAGAGAAAGGGTAAGAGAAGGATGTTAAAACAGGTGTGAAGACAATTACGAAGGTAGAGAGAAAGGAAAAGAACAATATATACGAGGTGATGTGGAAAGGGATGGAGTTAAGTTGATAAGAGATGGGAATTGATTTTGCATTTAAATTCTTTGAGGTTGTAGCCGTCAGGAAAGCAAGTATACGGAAGAGAGTTTCACAGGCGGGAAGTGCGAGAAAAGAGGCTGGTGGAGTAGAATTGTCGACTGCATTTGGTTCATCTAACTGTAAAAAGGTGGGACCTTGTTGCCAGTATGGATACTCAAGTAAATTCTTGTGGAGGGGGCACCAGTGACCTAAGTTTGTCGTAGCAGAACCCATGAAAATATTAATAGAAGAGACAAAGGGAAGCCACATTCCGCCGATGAGAAAGTGACTGGAGTCGAACTGCCAGGTCAGGAACAATCACATTACAGATTCTCCTTTGAAGACTGTCGAGAACAATGAGATGAACATCAGGGGCGCCTGACCAGATATGACAACAGTATTTCATGCACGGTCGGATGGTTGATTTGTACGTGTGCAAGATGGATTCAGCAAAAAAAAAAAATCTTCCTGGCTCGACACAGTGATCCAACCTTCCTAGCAGTGGATTTAGCTATTGATTCAATGTAATGATTCCACTTGAGGTCGGAAAGAGCAAGTAGAAACGTATAAATGACGGGGAAAGAATTCACCATAAGAAAATGAAAGAAATAGTGCGTAAAGAGTACCATAGAACGGTGCAACTGATAAGAATAACTGAAATAAATTCTCAGAATATAATTATTGCCATCCCAGTGGTTCAATATAGTTCCAGCATCTTAAACTGGACTCTAAATGACATCAGGCGGATGGATTCTAAAACAAGAAAGCTGCTTTCTAAGCATAAGATGCATCATCAAAGACTGATGTAGACCGTCGACATACCTCGTAACGAAGTGGAAAAGAACTTATTCAACTAGAATTGTCACACACGGAAACAACTATTGGCTTACTAACATACATGGTAACGGCAAACTGCTGAATCATACAATTAGTCAAACAACATGAAAACAGAAAGAAAAATATTCAATAATGAAAGAAGGCAGTAAATACAAACAAAATTTACATTTAGTAAATTCTGTAGAAAAACAAAACAGATCCCAATAACCAACTGTTGCAGTAAAATATATAAAAAAGAAATCCAAGGATAAAGTACTTAAACAGATAAAACAACACTGACAAGAGAAAACTTTACATGACCAATATTCAGACGTGCTAATAAACCCGATGTTAATAAAGTTAATACTCCTCGATGGCTACGAGCATCTGGATGAAAGTCTGAAACGCAAGACCAAATTCTTTTCACAGGGAACTTTCAGGCAAATATCATACATAATAATGTGGATCCAAAATGCAGGTTCTGTGACAAATACCAGGAAACAATAGGTCCTCTAATCTCAGGATGCTCTGTACTTACCCAAATGAATATAAAAATCGTCAGAATGGAGTGGGGCAATATTTACAGTGGAAATTTTGCAAGTACTTTGGGAAATTTGAAAACAAACGATGGCATGATAATCCCTCCGCACCGGTTAGAAAAATAGATGTCACCATTCTATAGGACTACACCATAGACCGGACATTATTGTCAAAAACCAAAATAAAAAAGCCAAAAAAAAACTTGCCTACTAATTGAGATGGCTTGTCCAGTGGACTGTATCATAACAACCAGGGAATTCGAAAAACTATCAAAATATAAAGATCTGGAAATTGAAATAGAAAAAATTAGGAAATTGAAAACAAGAATCGTGCCAGTGATAGTGGGTGCACTTGGAATGATAACAAATGGAACAAAACAACACATGGAAGAAATCGGTTGGAATGATAAATGATTAAAAAAATGGAAGACGACAACGCATTTAAAGAATCCCTGGAAACTCCAACTCAAGGGGTATACAAAAAATTGTCTTGATAAGTACAACCCACACACTTTGTCCATGTAACTTGTAGGGGCCTTAGTGATGCTTGGTAAATTGGCCTTGTGCCAAAAACGTCCAAGGTCCCCACAGTTTAAATATCAGAAGGTTGGATGTTGAAATGTGAAAGGATAAAATATTTCGTGTGTACATTAAAGTAAATATTTATTAACAGAATGACAAATGTGTAAGAAGAAAAATATAAGTGAAATTTTGTTAACTGAACACTATAACACACTTGGAAGAAGAAAAATGTTCATTGAGAAATGCATGCATCTTTCTAAATAAAATTGTTCAAAGAGAAATGTAGGGATTTAAAATGTCCACAGACATGGTTAATGTTAGGGCGCCGCTCCTATTTGCCTACAAATGGACTGTTCCCATTGCTATATATAGCAATGGTGGATTCTCTACAAGGGGGTCGTAGAGAGTTACTTGAGAGTCTCTAATGAGTTACTGAAGAGTCAGTGCGAGTCAGTGAAGAGTTAGCCACACTTCCGGTGGCGTACCGGAAGTAATCACGTATACACACGTCTTACGACGGATTGGACTCTTGTATCTTTCTATTGTAAATATTACTAATCACTTCTGTACATACTAACCGTCTTTCTGCGGAATACAACTTATATTCTGATTCTGTTGTTGAGTTATTCATTTATACTTAACGACATAACAGTTAAGAAGTAGAATCCAGTCATGTGACCGGCTCCCAGAGGCATTTTCTTCTTTAGGAGTGAAAAAACAAAAAAAACAAAAAAAAAAACGTTTGTCTGACGCGGTAATATGAATTTTCTGTTTCTTATCCATTCAGGATCCAGAATTTTGCTTTTCACTCTGACTTGTGAAATTTTTCTTCGGTGGATTTTTAAAAAATACTTTTAGTCGTTTGGATCTGATTTTGCGGGTGTTCAATTTTACTTTGTCTGTTTTAGCTAGTTGATGGATGATATAGGATACTATAAACTCTCGTGAGGTTATGGTAGATAGAAAAACAAATGAAATGTAGCCATAACAAGGCACCACGACCCGCCTTAGGTCTTTCCTCAGACTTGGTAGGTAGTGTGACCATAGCAGAAATAGAATTATGGTGAAAATGAAATAATAATAATAATAATAATAATAATAATAATAATAATGTCCTGATGCAAGGCATGGATGTCAGAATTTCTTTTGTAAATTGACTGTCGTTATTAAATATACATGTTTCGTCTTAATAAATTTAGTTGGGTTACATTAAAAATGCCATCCATTACTAAAGATTTGTTTATTGGTTATCTGGCCTTAGCCAGCCGAGAACGTTCCCTAGGTGACAAATCATTCTGAATAAGTGGGAATATTGAAGGGGAGCTATCGAGAATGTTTCCTCTTAAGATGGAATGATGAGGCAGCCAAGTCAACTTGGGAGCGACATCGAGAGATCGTAGAAGGAGACTCGTCTACTCGAGCTGAAGGACCCCAGCTGCAAAAAGTGCCGAAGTGGAGGGTCAATTTATCCACGGTATTGTCGTTGAATCCACTTTAAACTGACCTTGTGTCACATTCGGTACCACATAGGAAATAACACTTCTAGAACATTTCGCTGAGTTCAAAGTGTCGTATTTGTTCTTATCAGTTTAATCTGATTCTTTCCTTACTTAAAGCTTCCCTTTTATTTTCATTATCGCACTCAAACTAAGTTGTATTTTTCCCCTCTACATTTTTATTAATGAAGTGACAGGGTGTAATCGATTTCTATTTTCTCCTTAGACTAGGTCATTTGCAGTGATGTGCAGTAATATAAGTAGTAATATAAGCAGTAATATAAGCAGTAATATAAGTCAAGAATACTTCCTCATTGTTTTGTCATTGTAAGGTTGTATCAACCTATTATTTCTTGTTGAAATGTACATTGCCTGAGTTCAGCTGACGGTCAAACATCGGCTGTTTGTAGAACATATATTGCATTTGTCATATTCAAGGGATTTATAGCAATCTCTGTACTGACTTGGATAAATTCGAGGATGAGGAAAATCACAACTCTGTCCCTTTCTCAAATGTCTATCGCTTTCGTTCCTTTATTCTTTTGTGTGTCTATCTACTCTATTTCTATCTGGGTATATCTGTCTCTATCTCTGTGTTTCTCTACCCACACCCACGATCGCTGTCAGTTTTTTCGTATGTTTTGTTTTGTTTATTTTTTTCAATGTATTATCGCAAATTTTCTTTTGTTGTTACTCATTTCTAAGAAAAAAACTGAAGCCGTATATGTCACGAAGTTTTCAAACCTACATATTTTAGTACAGGCACAAAAAGAAAAGTAATAACTGACTTTTTTAAAAGTCCACTTAATAAATATTTTTGTGAATAAATATTTTAGTTTCTTGTTGACCGTTGTAAATACGTTTTAAAATGTTAAAATGAATTATGCTGAATAAATTTCTTTAAAGTTAGGCCATGTTTTTAAGTTTTTATTTTATTACCAGATTCCATGGTAAAATTCTAATGTGTACATTCTGGTAAGTAGAATATACGTTACTGGCGTAAATAGGTCATGATTATGAGCCTTCAGTGAGCGACTATCTGCCATATGCGGGCAGAGTGGTGGTCGCATACAACAGATTCCACTGTATATGTTTCTAGAGTGATGTGGAAGCTTTCTTTTATTTTCCAAATACAGTTTATCGTGCATAACTGATGCTACTGTGTGTATGCTTGTCCTTTGTCAATTATTAATGCTTCCAGTATATTCTAGTCTTTTTTTATGTGGATGTTTTTTCTACAAGTATGTTGCGAATAGTTTGTTAAATTTCCATGTTTGTTTAAATGAGTCCTAATTTAAATTTGGTCAGAGAGGCATAACGTGAATCTTCTTGCTACAAATATAATGGTATACACAATATAATTATTTGTGAATTTGGTATCAGTAACTCGACACGTGAATTCATAAATAATATTGGCTCACTGTAATTTAGATCCTGCAGGCGAGTTGTGGTTGTTGGCGATAAAGTTATCAGTTTTAATCTCGACTGCAGCCACTTCCCCATCGTCGAAAGGTGGCCTCCCTTTGTCTGTTCTATAAATACTTTCATGGCTTCAGCTCAGACAAACTTAAGTCACTGATGCCTCCTCAACAGGTGTTTACTCGTGCAACCAGACTGGCAACTGGGTCCCATCCATTCACAGTCAGGTTAGCCAAATGCAGACGACAATTCTACTCCTGCAGCTTCTTCTCTCGCACTTCCCGCCTGTGGAACTCGCTCCCGTATTCTTGCTTTCCTGACGGCTACAACCTCCAGAAATTTAAATGCAAAGTCAATACTCATCTACTAACCACTTGACTCTAGCTCTCTCCCCACCCCTGTATAACCCTCCCTTTCTCTCCACCTATGTATCTGTCATCGCACCTGCTTTCTCAGCTTTCTATTGTTCCTTTCTAACTAGTTTGTACTCCTCACTCTTTTCTAATTAATCTTTTTACATTTATGTAGTCCCCTGCACATCAGTGGCGTTTCCGCCTTGCTCGGGGTGAAATGACTAAAAAAAAAAATAATTTAACTGTTAAATTCTTTGGACGTTTTTTCCTCATCGGGATTTTCAGCTGTCCCTTTTTGATTGTAATTACACCTTTGTGCAAATTAATTGAAACAAAACGAATAATGTTTTCTTAGAATCTTTCACAATTTCCCTGATAACGTATACGTTGGCGTTGTTTTTTTTTACCCTTTCGACTGCATTTTCATTTACTTTTTGGACTGATGGATCCAGCTTGTTTCTTCGCCTTGATGACACGACTGACAGTTAAAAAGCTAACACCAAAAATATCCGCGATCTCTCTGTAGGGCTTGCCAGTGTGTTTGTGCAGCGTTACAATATTCCTACGCTTCCTTAGAGTAACGTCCATCGTAGAGAATGATCGTAAGGCCACTTATCAACTATAATGTCTAGGTGTGATAAAAATCTGATGCAAAAACTGATGACGCAATATTTTTCAAGGCCAAACAAACACACCGAAAAAAGTTTCATATTACTACACATCACTGCAAATGAACTAATCTGAGGTAAAAATATAAATCGATTACACTCTGTCACTTTAGTAGGGCTTCAACTGACCATATGGTGAAAAAAAAAAAGAAAAGTAAAACAATTGTTTCATATTTATTTGCACATGAGTGCATAAGTTTCTTTCTTGTAGTTATTTTTCCTTTACACTTCCTAGTCAGTCATATGTTCCGTCTATGGTATTCTTAGCATTGGTTGAATTACATTTTACCGCTTCAAGGCAATTGCTTCTATTGTAGTTAGTCTTGTCTTTGTGAGTTCTTTGATTCTAGAAATAAAATTGTTGTCGCATGTGGATACACTGAATCGATGATTTTCACCGTTCTTGTCATTAACATTGATTACTAAATCCAATTTTAACACAAGAAGACAGCTCGTGTTGGCTAACTATTCAGTAAATTGCAAGACAAGGACACCAACGAGATCAATAATTAGTTATTTTTTAATTTTTTTTTAAAGACTTTTAAAAAAAAATTCATCTTTTTTACCTGTATTAAAGGTTTGGACTCCGGAAGAAATCTTCCAACATCCGAACCGTCAACTTCCATGTAAAAATGCAAAACAGCAGCGAAAATCAATCCGACATATTAATTATGTTTCTTTTTAGTAAATTTTTCGCATTTAAAATAAAAATTGTAAGTGCGCTAATCACTGTTAAAATATCTCCATTTAAATGCTCTGTTCTTTTTTATCAATTCACCTCGAAGCAAGGCGATAATGCCACAAAGACACAAGCAGTTACTGGAAGTGAAACAGAAAGGAAAGGCTTTAGAAGGAACCAGAAAACCAGTCCTAAACAGGAAATTATGAACCTATATTCTTGTTCAAACCACCAGAGATGTTTAGCGTGAGGTACAATATGTGCTTTGTGGTGCAGTGGTTATCACCTCGGAACAAAAGTTGATATCCACTGTTTTGTTTATTTTTTTCTTGTATTATCGCAGATAATACACGAAAAAAATAAACAAAACAAAACATACAAAAAACTGACAACGATCGTGGGTGTGGGTAGAGAAACAGAGAGATAGATATATATACCCAGATAGAAATAGAAAAGATAGATACACAAAAGAATAAAGGAACGAAAGAGATAGATATTTGAGAAAGAGACATAGTTGTGATTTTTCTCCATCCTTGAATTTATCCAAGTCAGTACAGAGACTGCGATAAATCCCTTGAATATGCCAGTTGAATTCCTTGCATTCACTTATGCACAAATACCCTTGGGAAAAGTATTAATCCGTGTCTTTCCTCCAGTTATGGGTTAAATAATAGGACCGATTGGGTTCTATAGCCTTGGCTAGCAACCAGTCTACTGTAGTAAGCAATGGCGAGATAATCTTCTGCCCAGTCAGTTATGTATCATTCGAGGCATGATCGCCCAAAGCGTGTATCACGTATGACACGTAACTGACTGACAATATGTTTGCGTGAGTTATAAAATACTTCATGACTTTAAACGTAAAGTAGTGATTTTTGTAAATATATGTGCAAATGTATACCATAGTTTATAGTGTGCCTATAAAAATCCATATGATCAAAGCCTGTCAATTAACAGCTCAATTTTTGGAAAAACTGGTTTGTAACATTTAGTAGCACCAAAACCGAACCTTAGTTTTCTCCAGTCATGATGAACAGGTGCACTGTCAATGAGGTTCATTGGCTGGAACATCTAGCGGGACTCATGTTCACTTCAGACCTTAAGCGGAACTCATACATGCGATTCATCACTAAAACTGCTGGAAAAAAAGTACCTGGCTCCTTCTACCATGCACTATTTCTACAAGAGTTAGATCAGGCCAAATCGAGTACTGCTGCAACATCTTACCTAGAGCTTCCCAATCCCCACTTTTCAGACTCAACAGTTTAAGCATCTACCAGACTTTGTGGGCGATTTTTCACTCTACAACACCTGTCCCCACAAACGAAATGAAATATACCACACAATCTACTCGGTCTACTTACCCTCATTTCTTTCATATTCCATTGGTAAGGAAGAATTTATATTTAGGCAGTTCCTTCCCCAAAATTGTTGCATTGCAAAACAGACTCCCCCGAGGATGCTTCTCTGATCATTACAACCTTAACATCTTCAAGGCTAGTGTCAACCGTTTTCTTACATACACCTCTTGCTGTACGCTCTTACAACAATCTCATTTAGTAATCTACCATCTTAAGTGGCTTTTGTACCTTATATTGGGTGAATAATTATAAAAAAAGGTCTAAAAGTTAGTTTAGTTCAGTAAATATCTTACTTTAGTAATACAGTTAAAGTAAAAGAAAAAAATCTTCATCTGTGTCTATATTATATTATTATAATGACGAATGGGTCCATCCATCAAGAATAACGCCAAAATATTTATATCGATATGCCGTCTAAAATGACAGTAACATATATATTGATACCCCGACTATTGATTTGAGTATCTTACATTAAGACATAAAAAAAAACTCAGAATATTAAAATCCCTGAGTGTGACTGGAAGGATATATATATAAACCTACGATGTTTTGTTTGTTTTTGAGGCTTAACGACCTATCAATCCTTATGGGATCATTTAAGGTCATAACCAGTGATTTTGGGTAAGGTTATTTTATTTTTACAACATTTTTCTTTTCACGATTCATTGGGATTTGTTTTTAAGAGCAGGGTCCCCAAGTCATACCCTTGTTATTTAACCCATAACTGGAGGGAATGGACGGATTAATACCTTTCCCAAGGGTACCAGTGCTTAAGTGAATGCAGGGTATTCAACTGGAATTCGAACTCGGCTCACCAATTTCTCTTTCCGAGCCGATATCGACTGCACCACTACGCACATCCGTCACTATACGCTTACAGCACCTGGTATTCCCAAGCGGTTACCCATCTAAGTACTGACCAGGCTCAACGTTGCTTAACTTCGGTGATCGAGCGAGAACCGGTGTATTCAACGTGATAGGCCGTAAGCCTAAACCTACGGGTTCAACAGCTTAGTTACATATATATATATATATATATATATATATATATATATATATATATATATATATATATATATATATATATATATATATATATATATATATATATATATATATAAGAATAAGAAACTAAAGAAAAGAAACTATATATATATATATAGTATTCTTATATATATATATATATAAGAATAAGAAACTAAAGAAAAAAACTAATTTTTTTCTTTAGTTTCTTTCTTTTACCCTCCCTTCCTTCTTTTATCTCTCTTACCACCTTTTTTCCGTATTGCCTAAACTACGTCGATTTAACGCGTCTGTCTGTTAATTTTTAGTTACATTCTTCCTTTTTTTTGCGAACCCAGACGATGTCAATTTTTTTTTTTTTTTTTTCTTATTTATTTGATTTTATTCTATCTTTTTCTTTTTCTTTTTCGTTTTCTTTTTCTTTTTCTTTCCCTTTATTTTTATTTTTATTTATTTATTTATTTATTTATTTATTTTATTTTTTTTTTATTTTATTTTATTATTTATTATTTATTTTTTAATTTCTTTGCAATCTATTTAAAAAGGAAAAGTAGACTAATTTTTCTCCAGTTTCTGAAAGGTTTTTTCTGTTGCTGAGGTGATGTGTCGTCCCCCGTGGGGATCTTCATATCGAAATGGCTATTCAACATCTTTGAATTAATCCTTTTTTAATATATATATTTGCTCTGTAATATTTTATTACATGGAGCTCTCTTCCTGTATCATTTTTTAATATTAAAATAAATTTTTAATATTAATTAGGATCGGGTTTTTTGGAATTTACCTTCCTGCTTTTTTCCCTTGGATTGAAGTATCTGAATTAAAATATATATATATATATATATATATATATATATATATATATGACTAAAGTTCTCACTAAAACAGCAATTATAATAGGGTTTAAAAGCATGGCTGAACTTGTCTGACCTGTCCTGGCCTTATCTTAAACACGATCCGAATCAAAGTTTAATTATCTCAGACTTTATACAAGTATCATTCAAATGCTATTAATCACTTGTGTTACTCATTGAAAATGCATGAAATTTTCCTGTTGTTATATAGACAGCTCAGTGGGTAAAAATGCCGCCCCCTTGAGTCATTGATAAAGTTCGACCAGAGTGGTAAAGAAATGAGTACACGCATACATTTACACGTATGTATATCAATGCATGTATACACAAGCATATATCGGTGAATATATATTTCGATATATGCGTAAATATACGTGTGCATATATGGAGCTTTGAGCCCTATATGTAACCCTTTTCAACGAGTATGGAAATGAACCAACCTTCATACGAAACATAATTGTCAAGAACACAAATGTGCTACGTACCTCCAACTGCAAAACTCGTCTATAAATAATGGAATCCTTTGCAATAAAAAAATCAGCAACCCTCAACCAAGACCGTGGCGGCTAGGTACTGACCTGATTCGGGAATTAAAAAATGTTTAACAATTAGTGGGTACGACCAGCTGAGACCATCTACGACAAGTTTAGACATGCTAAGACAAGCTTAGTATCCCGTCATCACGTATGCGAGGGGTGAATAAATTTTGACACTTGACGGGAGTGTGCGCATTAAAAAGCGATCCTTTGTCAAAACACGCCCCAGTTGGGCTCCAGGGTAAAAACTTACCTTTCAGTAACTTTCTGACGGTTTACAATAACACTACGCACCATTTATAATAAAGCAATCAGAATTTTTGATAATGCTTACTAGATTGTTCGAAAGCATTCAGATCGAACTATCCTTTGGACACATTCTGCGCTCACTAAGATCCAAAAAAGAAAGCTCGTTTTTGCATACAAGAAAAATGCAATAATAAACTTAAGAGAACGTGTTAAATGATACATAGTTCGAAAGAGGTAATGGATTTCGCATTTATTAAATAGACATAATTTCTCACTTAAAACGTTATTTTTAGTGAATTCCCATATGTGATTATATTTGTTTTTCTTCCTCAATAAAGACAGTATAATGGTGAAACAAAAGAATTAGCATATTCGGTCGAATTAAACTAACAAAAGCCAAAATTGCGGTATCTTATTTCCTTATTTCTTTTAGTTCTTCAACTCATTTTGCAACAGTTTGAAACCTTGCATTGGCGGCAGATGTGTGTTGCCAGAACAAAAAAATCATTATTATTTAATCTTAATTATTTAAAATAATTAAATCAATTAAAAAAAAGCCCTTTTCACAGAAGAACAGATATTAAAAAAATTACTACTGTAGATTAATGATATATATCTCTAAAAATGTAATGGATACTGTATTTTTTCTTTTTTTTAATCATTTTATCCCAAACAAGGCATTCCACTGCCACTATTGCTCAGGGGGTTACATAGGGAAAAGTGATGAGAAAGAGTGGTTAGTTATAGGAAATGTCGGAAGAAGAGTGGTAAACGGATAAGGATACCGAGAATGGGGGTTGGGTAGATGGGAAGAGTGTTTGAGGGAATGGATGCGAGTTAATGTGATAGATGTCTATTGACCTTACATTTAAATTCCTGGAGGTTGTAGCTGTCGGGGAAGCAAGTATGTGGAAGAGAATTCCACAGGTGGGAAGTGCGAGAAAAGAAGCTGTCAGAGTAGAAATTGCGGTTACATTTTATATGTTTCACTGTAAAAGGGTGGGACCTAGTTGCTAATCTAGTATCTCTTGCAAATTCATACCTAGGGGGGCACCAGTCCACCAAGGATTGGAGGTCCTTCTCAAGCTAGGCATCAAGGGTCGCTTTATCGCCCACACTGGATTTTGGATCGAGGCGAGAGTAAACTGTGGTGTCATCGGCGTACATGCCTACTTCAGATCTTATAGCATCGGAGAGATCATTAATGTAGATCAGAAAGAGCGTAGGACCTAGGATAGAGCCTTGAGGGACACCCGTGTTCGTGTGGTAGTTTTGGGAGCCATGTCCGTTTAATATTACCTTCAATTTATTATCCCGATAGATTTTTTCTCTTTAAACTTTAGTGGATACACATATTTGGTTATTTATTTTCGTCTTCTGGCCTAAATATATTTAAATGTACCCTGCGGCAGGATTCGAGAATCTGGAAAGGATTGGCGCTTTGTTTGATCGTCGACGCTCTTCGTGATCGAGTCGGCACGGCGGTTTCTCTTGCAAAGTGGGGGTGCAGATTAGAATCCTGCCTGAAGGCGCATATCTTTTTCTTTAATAAGACTTCTCTAATATTCAGGCCGGTAGACAAAACTAATGAAATTCAATGTTTAACATATGGCTATCTACTGAAAATAAAGCTTAATGTGATTGAATAGTCTCTCTCTCTCTTTCTGTATATATATATATATATATATATATATATATATATATATATATATATATTGTTTTCATCTTTGTTGCCATATTCACTACGTTTCGGTCGTTTTACGCTTCGACCCTTTTCAGGTGATTGGAATTTCGAACTGAAGCCTTTATTTCGTCATCAAGAACATTTGCCCAGCGGTTAAAAGCGCCGGTTAGATCCAGTGGTTTGGCGAAAGAATTGTGAGTTCAATATCTGGCTACAACAAATGTGAACGAAATACTTAGAATGATGACTTTAAGGGAGATAAATGATAATGAGAAATCTAGGAGAGGCATGAATCGTGGAACTAGAAAAATCTTTCCCAGTAAACGAAATAAAGGGTTCAGTTCGAAATTTTAATCACCTGAAAAAGTTCGGGTTGTACAACTATGGGTTAAATAATAGTGTAGACTGTGTTTTCTAACCTTAGGAGAAAACCAGAAAAGAAGGATGATAGTTTTAAATAAAACTTGATAAAACTTCACTATCTTTCCTAACGCACCATTACCATTCCCTGTGCATAATAAATGAACAAGTATATTTAGAGAGCCATGTTCGTATATATCTTGAAGATGAACAGCGCTTTAAAATTCTGATTAAATTTTTTTAAATCGTTTCCCCCCAAGCAACTCGGTACAACTACTGATGCTCAGAGGGCTACAAAAGAGAATAAAGGTTCAGGCAGGAGGAGAGTGAAGAGAAAGACGAACCTGTTACAGGAGGTTTCAGAGAAAGGGCAAGAGAAGGATGGGAATACCAGTGTGATGACACTTGTGATAGTAGAGAAAAAGGAAAAGAACAAGATACACGGGGTGATGTAGAAAAGACTAGAGTGAAGTGGGTAAGAGATGGGAATTGACATTGCATTTAAATTCCTGGAGGTTGAAGGGAATTCCACAGGCGATAAGTGCGAGAAAATACTCTGATGGAACAGAAAAATACATTTCTACACGATTTCTCTTTAAAAAACAAGTGTTTCTTTTTTAAAATTTATAATCGTTTTACTCCGAGCAATGCAATGTTGCACTGGGGTATACAGTAAAAGGAGAGGGAAGAAGGGAAAATCAAAAATCGGTGCAGAAGATGTCGAAGAAACTGCAAAAGACGTGTGAGTCAAGGAGATAGAAGATTGAAATTGACGTTGTACTTAAAACGTTTGGAAATTGTAGCTCTCAGGGAAGCAAGAATGCGGAAGGGAGTTCCACAGGCGGAAAGCGCGAGAAAAAACTGCTAGAGAAGTGGTGGTGGCTACATTTGCTTATTTTGACGGTAAAAGGGCGGACCCTAGTAGCCGATCCAGTTTCACGAACAAATTCATGAAGACGAGCCACCATGGAATGAAGCTCTTAAGAGCAGAAGCCGGGAAAATACTTGTAGAAAAGACAGAAGGAAGCCTCATGAGGTGAGAAAGTGTCAGAAGATTGAGCTGTCAAATCGGGAATATTTCATTACAAAGCAGAAACATGTTGAAAATTACTGTCGAAAATGAGAAAATGTTGGTGTAACTGTATTTCGATTAGAACTTCAAAGAGGATCGTTGATAAATTTAAAAGATAAAACAAAACGAAATTAACAATTAAAGCGATTTAAATCGTCCTAAATTATGTGTCATCTTATGAGAAAAATAAATACGACAGTAATAAATCCTCTGAAATCATATCAGTTAATTTTAATGGGGGTAAATAATGTCAGATGTCGGGTAAATCACCAAATAAAGGAAGCTAATATCACGTCAGATTCATCTAAATAATGGCTTTATTCTCACATTTTTATTTTTCTAATTATGGGGAAAATATATCCATGATATGAATATTTTTTCCTTTCCTTTCAGCCATTCTGTTCCATTCGTGAAACACGGTGTGTTCCATTCCAAATGTTTACCAGTTCAACGGAACGAATGTGTTAATTTTTGTTTCCATTATTTAAACAGATGGGTAGATATGTGCCATTAAATAGATCGATAGATATTTGTCATTCCTTTCCTTTCATGGCTGAAGTGACAAACATGCCCTGTTCACAAAGAGTTTTATACCACTAAATCATACACAAAAGTATATACACGTATCTACACGTATCCCACCAAAAGAAAATATAATACATATCTACACAACAAGCAGAATGAATGAGAACGAAAAGAACGTGTACTAATTTTCAATGAGATTTGAGTCTACGGGATGTTCTACTCTGACTCCGGAGAAGCCTTATTTAGGAGTCAAGATCCGAGTAGCACGGATTCAACTGCTATGTCGCTATCGAGGAAACGGAAAACGACGAGTCCTGATTTTGTCCTAACATGAAGACTGCAAGCCGGAGATAGTTTATTTCTATATCTGACCAAGATATATTTCAATAGGAAAATGGCACCAACGGCTTGTAAGTTCCTTATGGAGGCAGATTTGGTTTCAGTCCAGTCCAAGTATATCTGCTAGTATATATAGTTATATTTGGTGTGCTTTGAAAATAATAAATTATAACAATTATACACCAGCTTACGTGCAGTTCTTGTTCCTATTCGTTTAAATCGTGTTGAAATGCGTAAAAAATTCACATGACCAATATTATTTATCTTCTTTATTTACAACTATTAACAATTTTTTTTCGATAGGCATTAAGTTAAATAAAACATTTTCCCGACTCACAAAAGTGACAAAAGTTTTGATGTGATGGTGTCAAGATTCATGATTTAAAATCCTCACATAAAGAATTAGACGTGAGCAAATATCTTACATTTACAAAAAAAAAAAAAGTTTATACATATAAAGAGCAGCATTGTGTGTGTTTTATGCGGTCTTGTACGTATTACTGTTTCTGTGAGGAGAAAGAATAAGAAGATGAAAAACTTAATATGAAGATGATTTAATCAGATTTTACTGAAAGTATAACATCAAGTTTCTCACATTGATGCTTCAAATCAGCTCAGGAATATCTAAACTGTCAGAAATATCTAAACTGTCAACTCTTTTCTCACATCAATGATGTAGCAAAATTAAATAATATAAATGAAAATATAATAATAATAATGAGTAGAAAATGAAATATATTTTCTCATAATGCCAACAGTAAACGAACTGGAAATATGATTACCCCACTTCATTTTGTCAAACGCCGTTAAGTGGCGTTGTTGAAACCTAAAAAAGGCAAACATTTCTTACCCCATTCTCTTTTCTGTAAGTTGAGTATCACATGGTAATTACATCCTCCCTGGGAAATGCTAGTTTCCGCTGTCCACTGACGACTAAAATTTCTCCCCACTTTCTTGTTGCTCCCACTTGTCTTCAAAAACTGCATCTTATGCAGTCAAGCTTTGTCTTCGGTTGTTCCATCTCAGTGCAAAGTTGACTTGAGCAAGACTATAGTAGCTATGCTTAAACTGACTTCCTCTTACTTCTGGAATAAGATACAGAAAACGGCATCATATAACCATGTTTAAATCTCCCAGTAATAAAGTAAGTAGAAATTTTTCCTTGGTTGTTCCAACCTGCGCGAGACTAAATCAACCATGAATACGACACTTACACTTACCTATTCTAACTTTTAACTAAAAAAAACAACTAAGATGAATATAACAAGTAATCTAAACAAAAAATAGCATAATTAGGTGGTTGACGTTCTACACTACTTCTAACGGAAGGATAGTTTAATATATTGTGTCACCCACGTAATATTATTTTGGTCAAACAAAAATATGATTTGTCGAAAAACAATGACAACCAAAAGTGTGTTTACACTAAAGAAATATTATTGCGATCAAAAACAGGAATGCGAGCAGTGGCAAACAAAAGTGTGTTTACATTAAAGAAATATAATTATTTTCGGTAAACAGAAAGAAATGATTTACCATCAGAAACAATGAAAAACAAAAGTGTGATTACGTCAGGACACCTGTTTTCATGGTTAGAAAATCCAAAACAATGGCAGATAAATGTGATGACGTCAAAGGCACCTAACCCAAATCCAATGATAATCCGAAAACGATAAATAAATGTACCTAGCCATAAGATGATGCAATTTAAGCTATTTCAGCTTATATCGAAGTTTTTCGGCCAAAAGGTAGAATAGCCAGAGGAATCAGAGAGAAAGCAAAGAAGTCACCTGCAGCTAGTTAACTCCCTGGTATGAGCGTGCTTCTCTCTGACTGCCACTCTACACACAACCGTCACCGAAGAGAATAAAATACGTTATATTTTCATATATGCGTTGTTCTGTGTTATCATTTATCCGTCAAACCGATTATTGTTCCAGCAGTAGCAGTATATACACGAAGCGATTAGTAAATAAATCAATACTGAAAAGAGCAACAACAGTAACTGGACTTGAGAAACTTATTTTCCTGAAAAGTTGTTTTAATACAAAATTTTTATAAATTTTAAATAACATTAGCACTGACACTTATTATTCAGCATTCAATGACTAGACAGCTAGTTTATGATCATATAAGAAAACGGATGATATGATCATTATCACTAAAGGAAAATATATATTAATTCCAGAATTCTAATTTTATTCTTAATTTTTCATTTCAAATAAGTAAGGACGTATGACGAGGACATAAAGGAAACAAAGCAAAATCGTACAAAGGCACATATTCATCTTGGCAAATGAAATAATACAGACGTAAGCATTTTATTGTACGGTCCACAGGCAAATTTTAATATAATCTAAAGGGTAAGGCTCTTTAACCTCGTTATCAGGCTTTCAAGGGACAAAACAGGTGAAAGTCTGGAGGGGCAAGGTCTGGGCTGTAAGGGGGATGGGGAGCAGTTCCCGACCCAGCTCGTTGATGGTCTGCACCGTTTGGGCTGCTGTGTGAGGCCTTGCGTTGTCTTGATGTAAGACGACTCCATGTGACTGATGACCCCTGCGTTTGTTCAACAGATAGGCTCAATGTCCTTGCAATGTCATCCACTGTCACCATTCTGTTAGACTGAATTAAGTCAGTGACTGATTCGATCACCTCAGGAAACCTCACTTCTGTAGGCCTCCAAGGCCTGTCTTCATCCTCAACACTGGCCAGTCCTTCTTTAAACAATTTAGCACACTTGCAGACATTTTTTTGGCTGAAACATGTGGCACCATACACAGTTGATATTCTTCTATGAATTTCGACTGGTTTGCACCCTTCAGCAACCAAAAACTTGATAACTGACCTCTGTTTAATCCTGGAACATGCTTCTTGGTCGGCCATCTTTGTTAATCTCCATAACTTTCAAAGTTTTCTTTTTTCAATCTGCAAAAAAATTTAAATCCCTTTTGTAAAAGAAGTAAAAAGTTGTTTTTTTTAAAGTAAGCTTCTATCTGTATTAGAAGTCCTTATACCGAAAATTCACTTTATTTATTGAATTACCCTCATAGAAAGGACTAAACATCAAATGTCAGAAGAGAGAATGTATGGTTATTAGCAATAGGAACAACCCAAGATGCGAACTATGAATTGCAGATACCAAAAATTAACCGAGTACAAAAATTTTACTATTAATATTAATTTCCGATATCAACATTTTAGTTTGTTGTTGAAAAATGAAATAAAATAATTTAAAAGCTGAATCTTTTCAAAATCGTACAAATTCACACACAACCATTCTAGCAAACAAAACAACAACTAGTATAAGACATTTTTTTTAAAATCATATCACCCCGACCAAGGCGGTAAATTTAAACATCTCATTTCAAAGTCTACTTTGAATATAATCTAAAGCGTTGGTCATATTTGGCATTGCAGCCGGTCTTTTCATGTGCTGTCACTGCTTCTCATTGCAAAAGTTAACTTTTATATAATCTAAAGAGTAGGACATGTTTCGCCTTGTGATCGGTCTTTGCATGTGTCATCACTGTTTCTCGCTCTAAAGACAAATTTTAACATAATCTTAAGAGTAGGGCTTGTTTATTCTTGTGGCCGGGATTTGCTATGTGTCATTATATCTTATCAATGCAAAGGTTAACTTTAATATAATCTAAATAGCAGGGCATGTTTGCCCTTGTGGCCGAGATTTGCTATGTGTCCTTATTGCTTCTCATTGCAAAAGTTAACTTTAATATAATCTAAATAGCAGGGCATGTTTGCCCTTGTGGCCGAGATTTGCTATGTGTCCTTATTGCTTCTCATTGCAAAAGTTAACTTTAATATAATCTAAATAGCAGGGCATGTTTGCCCTTGTGGCCGAGATTTGCTATGTGTCCTTATTGCTTCTCATTGCAAAAGTTAACTTTAATATAATCTAAATAGCAGGGCATGTTTGCCCTATGTGGCCGAGATTTGCTATGTGTCCTTATTGCTTCTCATTGCAAAAGTTAACTTTAATATAATCTAAATAGCAGGGCATGTTTGCTCTTGTGGCCGAGATTTGCTATGTGTCCTTATTGCTTCTCATTGCAAAAGTTAACTTTAATATAATCTAAATAGCAGGGCATGTTTGCCCTTGTGGCCGAGATTTGCTATGTGTCCTTATTGCTTCTCATTGCAAAAGTTAACTTTAATATAATCTAAATAGCAGGGCATGTTTGCCCTTGTGGCCGAGATTTGCTATGTGTCCTTATTGCTTCTCATTGCAAAAGTTAACTTTAATATAATCTAAATAGCAGGGCATGTTTGCCCTTGTGGCCGAGATTTGCTATGTGTCCTTATTGCTTTTCATTGCAAAAGTTAACTTTAATATAAGCTAAAGAGTAGAACATGTTTTGCCCTGTGACCGGTCTTTGCATGTGCCATCACCGCGTTTCGTTGCAAAGGCTAATTTTAATATTTTCTTAAGAGTTTGGATGTATTTAACTTATGGCTGTTCTTTGCGAGTGACGTTACAGCTTCTCATTAATTTTAATATAATCTAAAGCGTAGAGCATGTTTGGCCTTTTGATCAGTCATTGTATGTGACATCACTTCTTTCATTCGAAAGGGAAAATCTAATATAATCTAAATCATTCACTTCTCTTGATCTTTCTCGGCGACAAACACATGTCAAAAATGAAGATGTGATTGAGCTGAAAATACAAAAGAAAATTGAAGACATTCAATGTTTTGCTGTCAGTGAGGACTATGACAATTTTCGTAACAGAAAAATAATATTTAGATAAACACCTATAATAAGGGCCAAGTTATTTGGGTCACCCTCTAGATTTATTCAGTTGTAGTCATCATGTTGTTCATTTATATAGAGAAAGCGTTACTTAATATTTAACATCTGCCACCTCTAAGATCACCATTAGACAGCAATGTAGATTAGACTGAAAGTGTTAATATTTTAAAGAGACTATATGCAATAATGGATGAAATTCCTTATTATGATGTTGATGATCGAATATATGATAAAACCCTTCTGGAAGAGACATTTTCTCTGACCCGAAAATAATTAGTTTTAGAAAATGCATACAAATTTAAATTCTGTGGCGATTCTTTGAAATCCAGAAAGTGGCCTCGAATGCTTAGTCAATAGTTTATGTTAAAATTGTCTTATGCCAAATTAGAGTAAAGATTCATAAACAATTATAGTGAAAAAGGAAACCGTGCAATATCTGTGGGAAGAAATCGACGTCCATGTGAAAAAAATTAAAAGAACTAGCCATGGCACAAGCCACGGAGAAACAGGTGCACATTCCCACGGAGAACAAGGTACAGCCTACGACAATTATTTAGTCAAAGCAGAAAAGCCAGCACACTTTAAACAGTAAAAATAATTACATAGATATTTATTAAATTTCACTCGGGCTATCACAGAATCTCAAGACTGCGAACATCCAGAAAACAAATATTAAAAATTGATCGTCCGTAACGAATAATGAAGGTATAATAATAATTAAGTATAATACGTAATACAAACATGGGAGATCATGTCCCAAGCTTAACATGACTAATTGGGCAGAACATTTTCTCTCAGTAGGTTGCCATTATTTTCTGCGTTAAACTGGTTGCAATCCAAATCTACGGAACACAATCTATTCTGTTACTTAACCCATAGTTGGCGGAAGAAGATACGGATTAGTGCTTTTCCCAAGCGGATTTGCGCATAAGTGAATGCAACTGGATATCGAACTCGGCTCTTCGGTTTCACGTTCCGATATCTATTGCACCATAACGCACATCATTGTAAGTTGCGGCGCTCATGATACTATTTTGAATTTAGCGTAAACAATTGAAACCTTAAAAAAAATTCAAAAACAATTATTTGATTTTTGCAAGAGTTTTTAAATTAATGGTTTTTCACTGGAAAAAAAAAACAGAATTACGTAATGTTACAAAACCCATTGTAAACTCACGTAAAGATTTGGTTACCAGCTGACGAAAATCAAAACAAGATTTTTTACCAAAATTTATAACGTGTTAGAAAGGATTAAAAAAAGTTGTTTTAAATAATTAAAAATTTAAAATTTAATTAAAAAAAATTTAAAATACTTTGATCTTTCCTCTTGATAATATCATAAACATTTTGACTTAAGGTTAGTTTTTATTAAGTTTCGGTTCTTTTTTCTTCATGCAGTTTTTTTTATTTCAACGAGTGGAGGTACCTACTTTATGATAATTTTTGCTCGTAAGTGTGTAAACAGATTAAGAAAAATACTTGCAAGCAGACAATTAATAAATCCTGGATATTATTAACTGTTCTGACGTGGGCAGAGGTTTGGGATTTACTTCATATATATATATATATATATATATATATATATATATATATGTGTGTGTGTGTGTGTGTGTGTGTGTGTGTGTGTGTAATAAAATGCTGTATATTTGTACAGCAACGAT
Source organism: Ascarosepion bandense (assembly GCA_037127315.1). Lineage (NCBI taxonomy): Eukaryota > Metazoa > Mollusca > Cephalopoda > Sepiida > Sepiidae > Ascarosepion > Ascarosepion bandense. Next base: position 2,391,426 of record JBBBDQ010001293.1, read on the forward strand.
TTAACACTCCCATTTTATAAAAACTATTATTTATATTCATAATTTAATGAAAGGATTGACAAAATCAGTTCAACACGTTTTTCTTTATAATCGAAATTATTCTTTCAGCCTGAATACTCGATAATAAATATTGAAACAGTCTGACTGCAATCTGAGATTGCTATCAACCAATACCCACTTATCATAAAGAAACTAATTATTTTCATTTGTTTTTGTTAATTACGTTCCTTTTTCCTAGTCACGTGTGTTTTGAATAATCATTTCCTATCCTGTCGTAGAAAAGTATTTTAGAACACACTTTAAACAAAGTATGTTTATTCATTTATATACCATTATGATCTAGAAATTTATGAATACGCTTTAAAATGATTTACATCCGTCTTAATTGTAATTCTTATCAGTTCGATAAAGTCAATTTGAAAGTTGATCCCAAAAGCAACCTAAAGTCTGATGTTAACTAGGGAAAGGAATGGCTTGTTAATTTTAAGGCCTCCAATATAAAACTTCTACCCAATAAGCATAGACCAAGTGAGTCTCCCAGAAAGCAGTATACTGCGCCTCCTCGACCTTATCCTATCTTCTAACCCCAAGTGGGATCATTACATTGAGTCAATAGACAAATCCACTGTTAGGAAGGTTGGGTCACGGTGTCGGGCTAGGAAGTTTTTACGCCAGAATCCACCTTGCACATATACAAATCAACCCTCCACCCGTGCATGGAATACTGCTGTCATATCTGGCCAGGCGCCCCTGCTGTTAATCTCAGTGTTCTCGACAGGCTCCAAAGGAGAATCTGTAACATGATAAGTCCCGACCTGGCAGCTCCATTTCTGTGGCTTCTCTCTATCTATTCTACAAGTATATTCATGGCTTCTGCTCCGACGAACATAACTCACTGGTGCTCCACCACAAGAATTTACTCGTGCAACCAGACTGGCAACAAGGTCTCAGCCATTTACAGTTAGATGAGTCAAATGCTTCAGACAATTCTACTCCATCAGCTTCTTTTCTTGCACTTCCCGCCTGTGAAACTCTCTTCCGTATACTTGCTTTCCTGACGGCTACAACCTCCAGGAATTTCAATGCAATGTCAATTCCCATCTCTTATCCACTTGACCTCAGTCCTCAGTACATCACCCTGTATATCTTGTTATTTGCCTTTCTCTCTACCTTTGCAACTGTCTTCACACCGGTGTTCTTATCCTTACCCTGCCCTTTCTCTGACACCCCCTATAACTGGTCCGTCCTTCTCTTCACTCTCCTCTTGTCTAAATTTTTACTCTTATGTAGCCCCCTGCGCATCAGTGGTGGTACCACTTTGCATGGGTTGAAACGATTAAAAAAATCCGAGAGACGTCTTTCTCTATTCTAACCGTATGACTGATGCGAGTCTCCAGGAGAATGACTTTTTGCGCTTTCTAGGGCTAACTTGATATATATCAAATAAATTGCTATTTTTGCTGCTAAAAAAGTCGGTACACTGGATTGTGAGAGACAATTTTTTTCTTCTTCAGATAATATATTACAAATTTATAAGTTTACCATTCTTCTATTCTTGAAATTTTGCTGACACATAGGATCTGACTCTCCAGCTATCTGTTAGAATTTATGAAATCCAAAGAATCTGCTACATTATGACAGGTCAACCGAATAACATTGCATATTCTTCTTTGGATTTTATTTAGAACCCCCAAGTTATTATTTAGAACCCCCAAGTTTATAGCAGGAAGCGTCAGACCACGTGTGGCAGCAATATTCAAAGCATTGACGAATGGTAGATTTCCAACTATGTAAAATAGATTCGGGAGATAAAATTTTTTCGGTCCTGGGTATGACGGTGAACTACATCCGGCAGCAAGGCCTCTGATTGGAAGGTTGTAGGGAGCATTGAACCACCTCTTAATTGCTGTTGTTCCAACGTCCACCCTCACCCGGAGTGGTAGAACCTGTTAGGGTCCCAGCTATAGGCAAATAATTAACCCCCAAACTGGAGTCAAAACACTATGAAAGACTGTTATAGAAATTTATACATAAAAATAGAGTTTTATAGAAAAATATACATTTTTTTTAAAATATTACCAACATTACTTTTCTGAAGAAAAAAAATAATTACCTTAACATATTTTTGAAGAAAAAAATATTACCAGCAATTCATTTTTAATACAAAACTAGAAGACATCATCAGTTTTCTAAAATAAAAAATATTAAAAAATAAAATGTTCAACAAAATCTGACTAAATCAACCTTCTCACTGTAATCGAACATTAAAAAAATATCTTAAAACTCTACCTTTTTGGCATTAAATAACCCACAGATGTTGATATACCGTTAAAAAATATCTGCATAACACAGTAAAACAACTTTCCTAGCAGCAGGTGTAGCAATAGCTTCAATATAATCTTTCCATTTCATGTTAGTAGATAACGTTAACCAGAGAATACTCAATGTCCCGCTCAAGAACGCTCAACATATAATAATGACGACGGTTTAGGTCTGACAAGTAAGGTGGCCACATGTTAGGTGCGATGTGGTCTTGCAAAATGGCCGCTATCCAAATTTGGGTTACCACTGCTTTGTAAGCAAGGGTAGAATCCTGCGGAAAACACGGCCTCCTATCTCACAAGATCTATTCACAACTTCGCAACAAATATTTTGAGTATCTCAGTGGGGCAAGCAGCACTCAAATGAAAACTATGCTGAAAGAAATGGGTGATTCGACTAGTAGATAAAACTTACTTTGAAAAGATAGATAATTCTTCCAGTAAAATAACGTCTTATAAGTCAGCTTTGTTTTAAACATCTGCTCGGGCTTAAAAAGGTAACGACAAAATAACGCATGGTGATTAATGTTTTTACAATTTGGGTAGATATAAAAAAATGTTTCTTAAATATCGTGACTGATTTTCGCTAACAACAGACACATTAATACAATAATAAATAACATTTATTTTTGTCGATATCATTTTATTACCGTAATATTAACATTGTCATTTACAAATATGATTTTAAAAGAAAAAAAATGTCCTTGCAGATTTCATTAAGATATCGGTGCTAATTAATGCTTTCTTCCAGCCATTGTCTCGAATCAAAATAACAATTCTTGCTTGTTAATCAAATATTCATTAACGGAATATGTTTTATAGCGTTTATGTTTTGGTCTTTGTTTCATAAGTGCGTCGTATCGACGTCAACAGGTCGAAGAGGTCGGTGTGTTTGTTTGTGGTCAGCTTCCTTGGTACCATGTATTTGAAGCTACCTTTTGACTGCAGCAGTAGACTACAAACAATCAAACTTTTGGCATAAGTAAGGAAATAAATTGCAGATTTTACAATAAGCACTAACAAGTATTTACAATGTTGTATGAACCACTAAAAACCAATTGTTCTTTATTAGTAGTTGTTTGATAAATATATGTAGTTGCATTGAAATATGCAATAAAATATATCATCTACTTAATCTTTGATTTGGTCAGTGACTTCTGCCAGAAAATATGAGGGAAAATTGTTATCACAGACAAATAAACGAGACGAGAAGATTGATTGTTTATTATTGATTGTTTATTAGTTTTATCAGTATATCAACCCCTGTGGGTAATTTAATTCTGAAACTGAATTTTTGTTTTATTCAGGTATCTTTTAAAACGTAAGTTCAAAACTATTTTCTATAAAAGTTGAAAGTATTTTGTTTTCTTTAGATATCCTATTAGGTAGGTACAATTTGAATAGCATGTTTGTGCTTAGTAATAGTTGTGAGGTATTTTTTTGCTTCTTGCATTCTATCAAGATATGCTTAACGGTGAGAAATTGCTACAGTTTTTGCCATTCTTGTCAATGGTTCTACATTCTCCTTTCCTAGTGTTGGCTGATGTTCATACAATTTATTGTTTGGGAAAATATGCTATTTTTTTATGTCTTGTGAAATTTTACATTTTATAATCTGTATATGGAAGCTTGATTTCCCTTAATGCTTAAATGGCTAAGAATCCGAGCCAATATTATTGTTTTGTGCTTTATTAACTTATGACAAAATTCTAGTATTCTTGACTATAGGGAGGATTTGTGTTCTAATAGTTTATAGCTATGATATTTGTCTCGCTAATTATCCCCATATATTTTTGCTGATTTTTCTTTTTTTGTGGCAAAGTTAGGTCTATATTAGGTCTGAAGATTGTCCACAGCGCTACATTGTTTATTGTGACTAGTGTTACATTATTAGTATCTTTGTATATTTGTTCTCGTACTTGTTATTTCGAATTCTCTGTGAAGAGGGGGGCTTACGGCCTATCACGTTGAATACACCGGTTCTCGCTCGACCACTGAAGTTAAGCAACGTTGAGCCTGGTCAGTACTTAGATGGGTGACCGCTTGGGAATACCAGGTGCTGTAAGGGTATAGTGACGGATGTGCGTTGTGGTGCAGTGGATATCGGCTCGGAAAGAGAAATCGGTGAGCCGAGTTCGAATTCCAGTTGAATACCCTGCATTCACTTAAGCACTGGTACCCTTGGGAAAGGTATTAATCCGTCCATTCCCTCCAGTTATGGGTTAAATAACAAGGGTAGGACTTGGGGAGCTTGCTCTTAAAAAACAAATCCCAATGAATCGTGAAAAGAAAAACGTTGTAAAAATAAAATAACCTTACCCAAAAATCACTGGTTATGACCCATAAGGATTGATAGGTCGTTAAGCCTAAAAAACAAACAAACTGTGAAGGGATGACTGTTGATTTATCTCTTTAGAACTGGATATGTTGAGGTTCATATGTCTTTAGTATGCCAAGTCATTTGGGTTGGATTGTAAGTTTGGTATATATTAGAGGGATTCTCCTTCATGTGCCGTGTCCTTTCAGGAGGTACGCGATCATGGACTGCCACTTGGCTCTGTTTCTTCTCGCTCTCAATATGTTTTTCTTAGTATGTCTAAGCCCCACTTCGCCATCAGTTTGCTCAGACCTAACAAGCACGTCACGCGCTGCCTTTCCTTGTCTCTCCTTCCCTTTATCCGACCTGTGAGTATTAAGTTCTCTTGGCACTCCTTCCTCATTACGTCTCCCAGGAACCTCATTTGTCTCTTCCTGGCATTTTGTATGAATTTTCTTCTCGTTTGCATCCTTTCTAACACCTTATCGTTGCACACGTGCTCCGTCTATGGAATCCTCAGCATCCTTCTGTAAAACCACATTTCTGCTACCTCAAGCCTTTCCTTCATCTCTGATGAGATCCTCCAGCATTCACTTCCATACAAGAGGACAGATATCACATAGCTATCTAGCATACTTTTTTTTTGTTTCTAATGAGATTTTCCTGTTTTTTATTACTCTGGTTAGCTTCTGAAATGAGTCTTTGGCCATGTCAATGCGTCCTTGGATCTCCATGTCGCACTTTCCATCCTCTGTCAAAATATTTCCCAGGTATTTGAATTTTTTTTTACTGGATTTATTTTAGATACTCCCACTTGTAGTTGGCATATAGTTTCGCATTTCATGAACATAGGTAAATTATTGACTTTTATATAAAGATTTTGCATGTGTGAAGTCTGGAAACATAATTAATCTCATTCCTTGATTTTTACGTGATGTAGATTTAACATAGGGTTGATGTGTGACAATGTAAATAATGCGTCCATAGTCTAATTTTGGCCTGACATATGACCTATACATACTGAGAGTTATTTTTTTGGTAGGCATCCCAATTGAATTTTGATATTACGTTTACAAGCTTCAAAGCCTTTTGGCATTTTTGTTTAAGGAACTCAATCTGCAACTTGAAATTTGCTATCTAGTATGATTCCTAGATATTTTATTTGTTGAACTATGGAAATTAAATGACCATTTAATTTTAATTCTGGATCGAGGTAGGGGGGGATAAGTTTTGCAGGAATGGATAAAAAGATTTTGTTTTGGAGAGAATGAATGCATTTTCATTTGTTCATTTTTCTATCTTATTTAAACATATTTGTACAAGAGAAGGCATATTTGATGATGAGTATGATATTCAGAGATCATCTACATACAGAGATTTTTCAATTCCTGTATTAATGGTTTTGATAATAATATTTATTTTGAGAATAAATAATGTAACTGATAAAATGTTGCCTTGGGATAATCCTGCTTCGTTCTTGTGTATGTCTGATGTCGTGTTTCTATTTCGAACTTTCAATGTTGGGTTTGATAAAAAGGTTTGGATGAATATAGCTATTTTTCCTTTTATTCCCATCTTGTGCATGTCTTTTACGATTACCATTCTCTCTATTGTCCTGCAAATGCAGCTTGTTAGAGCAATGAGTCTGTAGTATGTTCGGTTCGCTTAGTCATTGACGGATTTAGGAATTGAAATGATGATAGAATCAAGCCACAATTTTGGAAATTTGTTTGAACACCGTATATCATTGAAGATCTGGATAAGTATTAAAGATGACTTTTCTCGCAGATGTTTCCAAAATTGGTATTTTATCTGAACAAGCTACAGAGATTTTACTTTTGCTTATAATGTCTCTTACTTCTGTCACAATAAAAAGAATATTGTATTGTTCTTCTTGATTGAAGCGAATATAAGTTTTCCTTGCTCTATAAGGTTTTTAAATTTTTAAAAATTTTGCTGCGTACTGATTTTTCAGGAGTTTCTTTGAAATTCTGTTGATATTCCTTTTTTTTTAGTGTGCAGTTATCTCAATTTTTATTTTTATTTTTTGTTAATTAAACTATTGAAATTTTTTGTTTTTCTGTTTATTTTCCTTATTTCCCATGTTCTATTTATTGGGGTATTGTTGTTTAGTCTGGAGACGTAATTTTGTCAAGATTCTCTTTTGGATTGTTTAATTATATATCGTTCATTTGCTCAAGATTGCTTGTAGTTTTATGTATCTTTCGCATTTTTTTCATGGTTTTACATGCTTCTTTTGATTCTGTTGTAAACTAATGTTTTGATTTGCTATGTGGTTTAAAGGAAGATTTGGGTATTGTTTGTCATGCTATTTGTGTTAGTAACTTTGTAAAGGAGATTATTGGTTCTAATTCGTTGAGAATTTCCATGTTGATTTGGGATAAGCAGAATTCATTGAATTTTAGCCAGTTACCTTTGTGTAATTGCAATTTTAAATTATTTTCTTCTGGCATAGGATTGATTATATTTAGGAAAATAGTTCTATGGTCATTACAATATTGATAATTAAGAATTTTCCATTGAAAGTTCATTAAAGTTGATGAAGAGCATATGGTTAGGTTGATGGCTGATGTTGATCCTGTCCCTAGGTTTTGGTATGTGTGTATTTAGTTATTAAGGATGCATAGATAAGATCATTCTAGTAAAGATTTTATAGATTTATCAGTTTGATTGGGGTTCCTAATTGCTGTGTGCATTAAAATTTCCCGTTAGTAGAGAAAGAGTGGATATTGCATTTCTATTTTAGCTTTATTCAGTCTGTGTTTTGGAGGAATATAAATTGGACATATGGTTATTGTTCAATGTATTGAAGCTTTTTCTGTTATGGTCAGTAAATTTCTATTTAATTGTAGCTTTTCATGCGGTATTAATTTTTAACCAATATTGAAGTACTCCCACTTGGCTGATTCTCTATTGTTCATACATTTATTTTGTGAGAAGTTTCATATGCTTTAAAGGAGATGTTGTCAGTTTCAATTTTTGAGAAATGTCTCCTGCAAGTAGACTATATTTGTATTGTAATCTCTAAAGAGTTGTTTGATATTTTCATAGTTTGGTTTAACACCTCTACAGTTCCATTGTATGATTCTTGTGTCGCATCTGTCTATTTGATCGGTAAGCAGATGGCACCCTTTGGGAACTTTTACTGTTACCCCTGCTGAGGTGCAGTCATCGTATTCTAAAGCCATGTCAACAGGGCGAAAGACGGGAAGATAATGTTTTGTAATGCGACAAGACTAAAAGAAAATATTTATTGATAAGAGAAGGTGCGAAAACACATTTTTGGCTAAAGAGAGTCAGTCAGTCAGTTAAGTGCCATGCGCGATACACGCTTGGGTGATCATGTCTCGAAAGAGACATGACTGACTGGGCAGAATATTATCCCGCAGTAGGTTGCCATTGCTTTCTGCGGTAGACTGGTTGCCGACCAAGGCTATAGAACCCAATCTGTCCTATTATTTGACCCATAACTAGAGGGAAGAGATGGATTAATACCTTTCCCAAGGGTATTTGCGCGTAAGTATATGCAAGGTTTTCAACTGGAATTTGAACTCGGTTCCCCGAGTTCTCGTTCCGAGCCGATCTCCACTGCGCCACAACGCACATCCCTAAAGAGAGTAAGCTAACCAATTTGTTCGTTCTTTTTTAAGTTATGACATTAAACATCTTCTTCGTTATGTGCCGTGTCCTTTTAAGACGTAGACGATCATAGACTACCACTTACTTTTGTTGCTCTTAACATTTTTCTCTTAGTATCTCTGCTAAACCCTTCAAGTATGTCTTACGCTGCTTTTCCTTGTCTCTCTTTCCCTTTATCCGTCTTGTGTGTATTAGATTCTCTATGCCCTCCTTACTTATTCAGTCAGCTAAGTGCCATACATGATAAACGCTTGGGCGATCGTGTCTCTTTCAAGACATGATCGCAGAAGATTATCCTGCAGTAGGTTGCCATTACTTTCTGCGGTAGACTGGTTGTCAACCAAGGCTATGGACCCAATCTGTCATGCTATTTAACCTATAACAGGAGGGAAGAGACAGATTAATATCTTTCCCAAGGGTAAGTGAATGCAAGAAATTCAACTGGAATTCGAACTCGGCTCCCCGATTTCTCGTTCCGATCTAATATCCACTGCACCACAACGCACATCGTTAATAATTCAGTCAATCAGTTAAGTGCCATACGTGATACACGCTTGGGCGATCATGTCTCTTTAGAGACATGATTGCAGAATATTATTCCGCAGTAGGTTGCCATTACTTTCTGCGGCAGACTGGTTGTTTAATAAGGCTATAGAACCCAATCTGTCCTGGTATTTAACCCATAACTGGATGGAAGATACATATTAATATCTTTTCCAAGGGTAAGTGAATGCAAGAAATTCAACTGGAATTCGAACTCGGATCCCCGATTACTCGTTCTGAGTTAATATCCATTGCACCACAATGCACATCCTAACTCATTACATGTCCCTAAAACCTCAGCTGCCCCTTCTTAACGCTATGGATAAGTTTCCTTTCCGTTTGCATCCTCCCAAAATTTTGTTGTTGCTCACATATTTGGTTAATGATATCCTGAGTATTTTTCTGAAGAATTACATTTCTGCTGTTTCCATTCTCTCCTTCATTCTCGGGGAGATTGTCTAGCATACGCTGCCACACAGGAGGACCGATATCACATAACAGTACTCTTTTCTTTGTTTCCATTGAATTCTTCCTGCCTCTCAGTACTCTCCTCGGCCTTTGGAATGCTCCCTTGACTCTCTTTGGATCACAGTGTCGCACTTTCCATCCTCAATTAAGACACTTCCCAGGTATTTAAATTTCTGTACCTGGTTGATTTCAGTATCCCTGACTCATAAATGGCATTTTGGGCTTCTCTTTTACTGAAGACCGTGCATAAAGTTTTCTTGTAGTCTATGTTTAGTTCTTTCTTTTTGCTTTCTTTAACTACTCATGTAGAAGATATTGTTGATTTCATTCCGTGTCTGCTATCAGCATTCTGTCATTTTCGTATCTTATATTGTTCAGCTGACACAAAGCCATTCTAGTTTAACTTTTAAGATATTTTATATTAATACTGGTCACCACAAATATAATTTTAATTTCAATTTTTTTTATCGCAAATATCTAAAGTTTATTTCCACTATTGTTAGGAAGAAGCTTGAATAGGAAACAAATTAAAGCTACCAGCGTAATACGAACCCGCATCCCTGATCTTCGGTATCCTATATTATCACAAGAAATGATTTAATAATTAGGCTAAAAAGACTATTGGCTGCAATTGTTTCTATCTAACGATATAGCTATATTACTTATTTTCCCCGAATCTCTAATAAACTAGCATCTTTTAATATAAATAAGGATGTATTTGTTTATTTACGAAATATACATTTGTGAGGTAACGTTCCGCTGAATGTGAAAGTAATATCAATGTATTAAATAGAAAGTTTATTTTCAGAAACAAATTTCTTTTCTGCGAAATGTTGATAGGAGGAGTTGTAACTACACAATCAGGTGACTTTGTAGTGAGACAAGAAATTAAGAATTAAAATCAACCTTTTTCATTTTTACAAAAAATCACAATGGCGTGTGAAATCCTGGTTTTTCCCAAATAGAAAGAGAATTGACCATATGTTTAAAGAACAAGTCAAAACCAGATTTTGCAAGTATGTGTTAGATTTAATTTTTGGCCAATGGGAGCGATTTGCAAGACTTGGGGACTTCGAGAGTCAGTGCGAAAAATCTAGAATACAATAAAAGGACTTGATCAGCGTCTGTCAGACTCATATGGAAGCAACGAGAGACACCGCTAAAATGTAACGAGGGAAGCTTCAGGTCAACTCGGACATTTGTCCTCTTTCTCTTTCCTTCCCGTGTGCTGATTCCTTTTACTTCTTCTCCATCCAAAGACATTCCTACTGAATACATACATACATACATACATACATACATACATACATACATACGCATATACTCTTTGAACAAATTGCTACTACGAACATTTGTACGAATTCTTGATACCCATAACTTTCTCATAGAACATTACTGTTACCTATTCTTGTTATCCTTTTCATTAATAAATTTCTATTTTAACATGAAAAATCTGTATTTTATTCTTACACTATTCCACACTATTCCACACATTCCAACCTGCCGACAACCAACCTACTGATGATAACAATATTAACCTCCTGATAATTCTGCATAAAATTTGTAGGGAGTTTGATTAAGTATGACACAAGGCCAAATCAACTAAACATTAACCAACCCCCTACATCTCCAGCTTAAAGAAAATCTGTTATTGTACTCCTTAGTCAGGGTACAAAATGTTAATGTGAACTTTTCTAATCATATTTTTTATATTTCATAATTTACCCCAATAATGATTTAACATTGAAAGAACGTGCATTTCTCGTCGAATGCATATTTCAAGACGATAGTAAATACAGGTTTGGTACCACAGAGTTTTTCAGAAAATTGTTCTGATAGATCTATTTCAGATCTCAAGGCTGTTAGTAACCTCGTTGAAAAATCTCAAGGAAACAGGATCAGTAGACGTGGTTGAAGGCCAGTTTTTTTTTAATCGTATCACCCCGAGCAAAGCGGTAACACCACTGATGTGCAGGGGGCTACAAAAAGTAAAAAGATTAGGTAGAAGAGAGTGAAGAGAAAGACGAAGCAGTTAGAAAGGAATAAAAGAAGGATGAGAATACAGGTGTGATGACAGTTGCAAAGGTGGAGAGCAAGGAAAGGATATAATCTATCGAAAGAGAAAACGTTGGATATTTGGGACTGTATGCAGCTTAGTCAAATAAAACCATGACGAAATTTAGCGTAGCAGCAAGATATTGGTCACAGAACTGCTCATCAGACCTTAGACAAAAATTAAAACCCTACTCAAACTCTTCAAGCGAAGAGTAGTTAGCGGTATTAAGAAAAAAGCCTGTATTTATGCTAACGGGTGACACTTTCAAAATTGTTTATAATTTTGATTCAGATTCTTCTTCTGTATTTTATACTGAACATGTCTGTTAATAAAAATATAACTGCTTAGTCGCTTTACGAATAACCTGTATATCGTTCTAGTAGGGTATCGGTTGAGTTCGCTGGTTTTTCTTCGGTGTGCATATGTATTTATGAAGCCCAAAATGGCTTTCAGGCAGAAGTTTGTAAATTTTACTCAGCATCGTTTCTGATTGGACGGATAATATTTATGACGTATGGCCGTCCATTTTGTATTATTACCTACCAGTTTCTGGCTGTTTTCTTTCTATCTGTTTGTAAAAACTACTTTTGTTCTTTGACGTCTGGTCTTCAAAAGATTGAAAACAGTCTGCTCTGATGTATTTTATGCTTTTTTTTCATGAAATTAGAATTATAAATTTCTTTTTGCTTACAGCAATTACTTTTCTAAATTTAAAAATCAATTTCCTGCGGCTAAAATTATTACTGACAGGACACATGATGCTGGAGCATGTTCTATTGTATACTCTCTTGACTTTCTAAAATAATGATTGGCAGGTAATATTGTGAATATATATAGATATATATATATATAAATTGTTCTTAAATAATGTAACATGTGTAAAATAAAAAGCACCCGTTGCTTTTCTGCTTACTGTCATATTTTTTCAGTCTAGCCATCTATGAATTAAAACACTGTTGAAACATTATATACTGTATTTGACAGTATAAAGACACGCGTGTCTATCAAACGCACGGCTATTTCAGCAGACATAATGAGGAGAACTCTATTTATGTATTTAAGTATGTTATGTTTAAAGCAAGCTACCATTACATTATAAAACAGTATGAAACAATTTTGGCTATAAGAAAATAATACATAAGACTAAAACTTGCTTTATAACAGAATACTTTCACGGATTCTGCTCCAATGAACTTAGCTCACTGGTGCCCCCTAGGTATGAATTTACACGAGCTACTAGATTAGTTACTAGGTCATACTCTTTTACAGTAAAACCGATAAAATGTAACCTCAATTTCTACTCTGACAGATTCTTTTCTCGCACTTCCCACCTGTGGAATTCCCTTCCATATACTTGCTTCCCCGACAGCTACAATCTCCAGAAATTTAAATGTAAGGTCATTAGACATCTATCACATTAACTCGCATCTATTCCCTCAAACACTCTGTCCATCTACCCAACCCCCATCCTCTGTGTCCTTATCTTCCATGACAGCTACAATCTCCAGAAATTTAAATGTAAGGTCAATAGACATCTCCTATCTCACTAACTCGCATCCATTCTCTCAGTCTCTTTTTTCACTCTACTCCACCCCCATTCTCGGTATTCTCATCCGTTTATTACTCTCCTCCTGACATTTCCCATAAATAACCCAACTTTCTCATCACTTTCCCCTATGTAACCCCCTGCGCAACAGTGGCAGTAGAATGCCTTGCTTGGGGTGAGAAGATTAAAAAAAACCTCAGGCTAGAAATACCAATGATGAAAATATCTTGCATTCTTCGTTGACTCCATCGTATGTTAAACATATTATTTGACGAACTTAATGTAAAGTTTCCCAAGTGAATGTTTTATTGTTACTGGTGTTCCCTTTCAGTTCTTCATCGTTTCTTTTTCTTTTCTGTGTCGTGTCCCGTCAGCAAGTATGCGATCATCGCCCTCCACATCTTTCTATCCCTTGTTGCTCTTAATACTGCTTGTTTTGGTATTTCTCTGCCATCCATTTGTTTAAACCCATCAAGTATGACACTCGTTGCTTTCCTCTGGTTCTTTTTCCTTTTATCCGTCCTGTGAGTATCGGATTCTCCAAGCCCTAATTCTTCATTACGTGTCCCAGAGACTTCAGCTGTCTCTTCCTGGTGTTAATTATAAGTTTCCTTTTCGTTTCCATTCTCTCTAATACATCGTCGTTGCTCAAAATTTTGATCCATGATATTCTCAACATCCTACTGTAGAACTCAATTTCTGTTGATTCGTGTCTTTCCTTCATCTCTGACTAGATTGTCCAGCAGTCACTGCCATATAAGTGGACAGAGAATATATAGCACTCATGTTTGTTTTCAACGAAATTTTCTTTCTCATGATACTCTACTCAACTTTTGAAATGCGTCCTTGGGAATGCCAATATACCTTCGGATCACAGTATTCCACTTTTCATCCTTTGCTAGAACAATTTCCAGGCATTTAAATTTCTCTACTTGTTTGATTTAAGTATCCTCGGCATTTTGGGCCCCTCTTTTAGCTGATGATCATACATTCAGTTTTCTTGTAGTTTATGATTAGTCCTTTTTTCTAGCTTTCTTTCGCTAACTTCTGTTAGAGCTATTGTAGTATACTTTATTTGTCTGCTATCAGTATCGTGTCATCTGCTTATCTTATATTGTTAAGATAGTGGCTAACAATGACAAATACTGGCAGGAATTCTATTTCTCCTAGAACTGCCTCGCTGTATAGGTTGAATATATCCTGTGAGAAGACATATCCTTGTCTTACACTCCTGTCTATTTTTGCATATCTGTTTAACTCGTATTTCACATTAGCGGAAATGTGGTTTTACAGAAAGATGCTGCGGATATCATGGACTGAACATGTGAGAAATGATGAAGTTTTGGAAAGAATGGCATTAAAAGAAAACTATTAGTGAGCATCAGGAAGAGACAACTGAAGTTCCTAGGACATGCAATGAGGAAGGAAGGCTTGGAGAACCTGATACTGACAGGCCAGATAAAAAGAGACAGAGGAAGGCAGCGGATAACATATTTAAAGAGCCCTATCAGGTGGATGACGGAACGGGGGCTGCGTGAAGTAACAGGAAAAAACATATTAAGAGCCACCAGGAATAGGGAGACGTGGAAAGCCATGATCGCCTACGTCTTGAAAGGATAGAAGAAGAAGAAGCTTAACTCATTTTATATCCGTAGGCAGGCGGTTTAATGCCATTATATGTTCTTGATTATTCTAATGTCTGTCCTGAATATATCAAGGTCCCCTTGCATCTCTATCAAGTTTTTGTGTCGTACTTTTTTGAACGCATTTCAGTAAATGCCATACGTGATACACGCTTGGAATATCATGTCTCGAAGGAGACATGACTGACTGAGCGGAAGCAAATCGCCATTACTTTCTGCGGTAGACTGTTTACCAGCCAAGGCTATAGAACCCAATCTGTCCTGTTATTTAACTCATAACTGGAAGGAAGAGATGGATTAATATCTTTTCCAAGGGTATTTGCGCGTAAGTGAACGCAGAGAATTCAACTGGAATTCAAACTCAGCTCCCAAATTTCTCGTTCCGAGCCGATATCCACTGAACCACAACGCATTTGCGTAGTCTATAAAACACAGTTACACGTCCTTTTGCGTTTGTATTGTTCTTTCAGTTACATCTTTTATTTCTCTAGTTTTTAGCTGAGGTTAGGAGTGTTTAGAGTATATTTAGGTATGATAGATCAGCTAAAACTGATGAAATAGGTGATATTTTGTTAGAAATTATTTTACAAAAACGGCAATAATAATAATTATTATAGAAGCGTTGGGGGTCTAAAACATCAAACTTAAATTCTTACATCAAGAAAACTGGAACAAATCCTAGTATCCCATCGATACAAAATTGCTCGTTGCTTGGCACCATAAATTTTCTAAAAAAGGTTCTACCCGATGTCGTATCGTTTACAGAGAGCACCCATACTGCAAACACAGTTGGAAACGAAATTTTATGCAAAAGATAATTCCGTTTGAATATATAATATCATCCAATCTGGTAAGTTAGAAGTTACAATATTAAGTAAAACTTTAGTCTAGGGGTATTGAGAGTTGGGAACAAAATTAGTTTGCAGTGGCATCTATTGACATATTAAATGTAGAAACTTTGTTTAGTAGGACTGGTAATTTTGTCAGAGTGCTTTCGCCGCGGTGAATAGGGGTGGATCAATCGAACATTCCTTTCTCCACTGCAGTGTTGTACGCCCGTTGTGCAGGTTAATTAAGGACTTCACGGTTTACATGCTGTGGAGAAGGTTATTCATCTTCAAAGTTTATTCTGTCTGTAGCAATATGGCGCCGCCGTTGACAAAGGCTAAACACTGAGTTTGTTTGCTTACAAGGCGTTATGCGTGTTGCGGTGTGGAAGAATCGACACAAATAAATTCTATGGAGTTGAGAAGGTTTTCCCTCTTCCATCTTGTTTTTTAAGCTTCAGCTTAAAGTCAAGGTCAGAACGGAAAAGCGGCGACTCTCTCCATCGGAATTTAGCGCAAGGTGGATGAGTCTTTTACGTTTGTATCAAGTGGAAAGGCTTGATTTGGGGTGGCATTTTGACGTTGGTTTGGCGTAAGAATTTTGGCCATCTTGACTGAGTATTAGGCAACCCAGTCCAAAATAAAATAATTCACGGTGTTTTTTCTTTAGATTCTTTCCTGTAAGTTAACTTAACTAGGTTGCGTATGTTCACTGGGCTCCTTTTAATCTACCCAACCTTTTTCAGCTGCTCCCCTATTAAATGACAGAGATATCAGTTCTCTCGCGGATGCGGGACGATTTTTTTTTTTAATGTGTGCTTTTGCATATGTTTTTGATTGGGTGAGTATTTGGTTGAGTTTGATTAATATTCACCCCTGAACCAATTTCATCTATTAACTAAAGTTTCTGACATAGCTGAGGACATTTCTTTCAATACTAACACTATTTTATTTAATTTTGTAAATAGTTTTTTCTTTGTAAATATGCATTAGGGTTTATTTTGCAAAAAATGCTAATTTTATTCTCCACGCCAACAGAGAAATTGTACATATGGGAACTAGTTTATACATCATAGAGACATAGTGGTATCATGGTGACTGTAGTAAGAATAGCCTGTTTTGGTGTAAGGAACATTGTATGTTTAGTTTGATGATTGTGGCTAGTTAAGTTTAAATATAAGACAAATGAAGACCAATCTTCCCCAAACCCGCTTCTAGGTTGTGTCATATTGCACAATAACATGGGCCTCAAATGAAGTTATAAATTTTTAATAATAACCTATATTGCAGTTTCATCAATGAAAAATGATTCTTTGCCTTGTAAAATTTTGCAAATTAATAATAACAAAAGAACCATTCTATTTTCATTTGGCAATAAATACTAAAAATAGTATGAAATACATCATTTCTTTAAAAAAAACTGAGGTGACCTAATGATTATGAACGGTAATATATATATATATATATATATATATATATATATATATATATATATATATAATATTATACTGAAATTATTTTCCGCTGACTTAAATCACATTACGTTGAAACACCGTCCCTGTACTATCATTAACGTTAAGCAACGTCAAGTCTTGTCAGAAACCTAGATGGATGGTCGCTTGAGATTACCAAATAGTGTAAGCTTGGATCTGCAAGTGGTGTAATGGCTAATGGCCCGGTGTTCGAAATCTTCAAGTTTCGGATCAACATTTATTTACTTTCAAAAATTTCCTTCAGCAACCCTTTATCTTAAGTGTTTCTTGAGCCTTGCATTGGGTAATCAATTAGTAAAAATGAATTTCCAATTCAAAAATAGTTTGTCATCAACAAACAAGAATTTAAAAAATACACTAACAAGAAAAAGGAATCATAAATAAGTAAAATTAATTAAATTAATAAAATTTTGAAATGAGTTTGCTGAAATAAAATTTGTCAAGAATGTATCCGATGAAAACATTTTACAGAAAAGAAAAGAATTAAAAAAAAATTAAATATGTGTTTGGTGTGTGTATACGTATACGCATATATATGTGTGTGTGTACATGTATACACAGATATATATGAGTTGGCATGTATATATGTACATGTGTGTTCAAGTATACATAAAAATGGATATAATGTATGTACATACCTAGGTGGATCTGTATATATGTACATCTCTGTACAAGTATATACATAATATTTTTCGGTAGATTAGATTAATTAAAATGCATTTTATTTAAAATCGAACAGGCGCTAAACTGCTAATATATATATATATATATATTGTTATGTCGTGAGTAAGAATAAATAACTCAACAACAGAAATAGGTTAATTGTTGTATTCCGTGAAAATAGTATTTACAAAGGTTATTAGTATCCAATACAAGAATAAAGGTTAATCGTCTCAACCGTCGTAAGACGTAGTATGAGCAATGGGTACTTCCGGGTCGTCACCGGAAGTCTACGACTGACTTGTCGATCGGCTGCTCGGCACACTCTCCTACGTAGATGCCACCATTACTTTACATAGTAATGGAATAGTCCATTATAGCCGAATAGGCGCGGGCGTCCCAACATATATATATATTAGTCATCCACATACAAGCCTGTTTCGCTGTATCACTACTCATCAGTGTGGCTAGACGCATCCACTTGCTTCTGGCTGGGATCGAAACTCGATCAATTTGGTGTCAGTCAGAGTCACTACTCCCTAAGTCATCGACGCATGGAATCAGAGAAGGGAAATTTTAACGCGTTGTATATAAGCAGTGTATACACACGCCATATATATATATATATATATATATATATATATATATATAAGAGAGAGAGAGAGAGAGAGAGAGAGAGAGAGAATAGCAACCCGTGAAAACGGAGAGGATAATCCAAAAGATTTTATGTAATTAACATAAATTATCAATTAGATAGAAATAGAGAGCTCAATGGATATTATCCAAAGCAAATATTGAGAAGAAACAGTTTAACTATGTGTTGAGTTTTCTTCTTTCTTTCTCTCTCTTTGTCTCTGTATATATGTATATATACATATTATCTTATGTCGATGACCCGACTCGATTTTTCATGCGTTATGCAATCATCAGGAGTAATTTGCAAACTAACAGTTTAATAGATTTCAATTTAAGTTCACTCGATGTTCATGCGCGTTATATTATAGCGGGTTATCCATTCTTTTCCAGATTACAGTGGAGAGTCCGTTCTAGTGAAGAGTAGTTGTGTATTGTTGAAGATTGAGGGAATTTGGCGTCGTTGTAGATAGCCCACTATAAGTCATAAAATGATTATAAATCAAGAAAAGCAAATTAAGCTGAAAAATAACATTATATATATATATATATATATATATATATATATATATATATATATGTATATATCAATTAAGGCTTTTACAATTAAAATAATACTTAAAGTATAGGTCCAACGGACGTTAAAATGTTTATGGCGATAAAACGCTGAAAAAAGTATTAATGCTTAGGAATGTGGGAGCGTTGTAAGTAAGGAATGTCTTTGACGTATTCGCTCCTTAGGTCAGTAAATAGTTTTGAGACAGCGAAAGATAAGATGAGAGGGAAGGGAAGCTAGGATAGTAAGCCGCTTGACGTAGGTCAAGGGGATACTGATTACACGCCTCTCTCTCGAGTCAGTCCGTGTGGGTTTGTCTGTCTGCGTCTGTCTGTCTGGCGATGCTTTCTTTTTGGATTGCAGCAGATCATTTGGGATTCACACTTGTGTTTGATTCTAGGATTCCCATTGGCTGATGAATAAAATTTGCGTAGGCTTGCGAACTGGAAATTTAATATTTAACTAAACGACTTTTGGTCATTTGCCTTTTGGTCGCGAGAGTGCGAACATCAGGTTTATCGCTTTTGCTCGGTCGGTATCACCACAATATCTTAGAAAGTTTGGTTACTACTTTTTAGAGTAAAATTTTAAATATACTGTGCAAATTAAAATTTTTAAATTAAAAAAATATTAAAATGGTCATTATTGTTAGTAGTAAGGTAGTTGATATTATTCAGGTGAGCCAAATATTTATTTGATATAATATTATTATGTTATAATATATCTGTGTGTTGTATATTCGTTGGTACGATTTTTTTTTTTTTTGGTCGCATAGATTTTTTGACGTGAAGTGTATTTAAGCTTACTAACGCAGATATATTGAAATTTGGAAAAAACTGTATTTGTTGAAAATGTCAAATAAGTAGAGACTGAAATCTGTATTGTTTGGAAATGCCGAACGATGCAAAACGGGAATAGGTTTGGATTTAGGATTTTTGTTTTGTCTAGCCGGGGTCAAGAAATGTTGACTCCTGCAGAATTTGTACCGGAAGACAGCTGTCAGTCGAGTGGAGGTGACGTTAGGGTGAGAGTTAGAAATTTCATACTCGTAATTTTAATTTGATTTGAAGAAACTGATTTCACCCGCTCCTAATCAATGGCAATATCACTTACTTTGTTTGAAAAGATGCCCTGTGTTTGAAAAAAGGGAATAAAATATATTGTATATTTTATTTACATTTGGGTTAAGTCATATTGTTTCCGACTAAGCATTTGTTGCAGATTGTTATTATTCAAATCTGATTAGGAAAAAAAGAAAACGAGGAAAAAAGATGACGTAAAAATGATTGTTGCTGCCCTTTTAAAAAGAACTTATGGAATGGGACTGCGAAATTGATTTACGTAAAATTCTAGTTGAGTGTTCCCCGACGAAGAGAAATTTGTCTCCAGTGAAGGTCGGAGCGAGTGGTAATCTCTAACAAAGGAAATTGAGGTGTATATGGTAAAATAATTAATGTGAAGACGTCGGTTTGAGCGAAAATTGAGTTGAGAAGTTTAATCGGCCACCAGAAGTTTTAACAATCGTCGTCATCGTGAGAAACCCCGAATAGGTAGCAGTCTTCATCACCGAAGTTGAGCTTCGTCAGCATTCGTCGTTTTAGCGGCATTCGTTCAGTCATTATTGATCCAGACAGCGTTGATTTGTGAGTAGATGGTAGAAATGTTTAGGAAATGAGTTTAGGAAATATTAACCGATGTTAATCTGGACATTACGGCTGAAGGGTTGGTTAAATTAGATGATGTAAAGTTTAAGTGAATTCCGCTTATTTCTGCCTGTCTTGTTTCTTCTATGTGCCTTGTCTCTTCAGGACGTAGGCGATCATAGCCTTCCACGTTTCCCTATCCCTGCTGGCTCTGAGCACGCCTTCTCTTGTTACACCATGCAATCCTCGTTCCGTCATCCACCTGATTAGGTCCTTCAAATATGTTATATGCTCTTTTTTCCCTCTATAGAGCTGTTGAGTTTACTTTTTTCTAAAGCATTCATATTTAATTTTATAATTATTGAAAAATTTTCTTATTGGTACAATTGGTAACTAAGCAAAATGGAATGGATTTTTGTAGGTTGTTCGGGATTCTATGGGGGTGATTCGATACCCTATTAATACATTTATAGCTATGTGAGTCCTTAGTGTACTGTACTCTTTGTACAGATGAGAAAATCACAGGCTTCAGAATTATCATACCTCTCTTATAAAATTGCAGAAAACGTTGTCTTTTCTAGTCCACAAGCATTCGTCATAAAATAAGACATTTTGGGGCCTGTTTAAAGAGGTTGATGTCTTGGTCTCTGATGAGGCAGTACTTTTTATCCAAGTGTCAGTTTGTGGTTAGGAATTTTACAGATATTGACGGATAGAAGTCACAAATATCAAACTGGATGAAGGTACAATCTGTTTTATTTTTTTATCTTTGTGAATCAACCAATTGTTTAGGCCGTGTTCTATTGGTTCATGCCTAAGGCATTCTTAGTGAATGTGGAAGCACTTTCAAGGATAGATTTGCTAACTCTGTCTATGTAATTTTTGGAAGGGTTTAGTAATCTGTGGGTTGTTTGTGAATTTGGGTTTATGGCCTTTAATTGTGATGAATACTGTTGCTTAATGTAAAATTGTAACTTTATCATCTATTTTAAAATTTTTAGTAACTTTTTGGATGCCCTGTTCATATTGCTTTCCCAGTTACTAGGCGCCTTTTTGTAGTTTTTGTTGATTTCACAGAGAACTGGTTTGTTGTATGTCTCCACGTTAAGAAAATAACTCTAATTTTAATTCCCAGAAATATTTAAAAAGAGCGGTTTGATATTTTAAGTGATTTTTAGAGGAAGATTGTTTATGATTATATAGTCGCTGTTTTCAGGGCCCGGCGGAAATTCTTATGTATTACTTGTTTCTCATTTTTCTATTTACTAGAGAAGAGAGATGCTTGGTATATAACTTTTTAGGATTTGCATATACTTTCAATTGGGCATTTGTTTTTGCTCTACAGTTACAGTATGGTTTACTATCTATTTAGTGATTGTTATAAAGTTTATCTAGTATACTATTATTATGTGAGGTAATGATGTTATTAATGTTGTTAGTGTATAAATAGATAATTTTTGATGTTTTTCTATTATAAATGTTATTATTGTTGGGGTTAAAAGTTATAACAACTTTAGACGATGTGTTGAGTTTACGTATATATATATATATATCATATTACTCTGGATAATATCAATTGAGCTCTCTATACAAATGATTCGCTTAATATTTTATATTAAATAGATATTTTTGGATAATCCTGACTGTTAATGGACTTGGTATCCCTATATATATATATATATATATATATATATATATATATATATATATAGTGGCGTGTGTATACAGTGCTTATATACAACACGTTAAAATGTTCCTTCTCTGATTCCATGCGCCTATGGGTTAGGTGGGTAGCGACTCCGAATGAAACCAAATCGGTCGTGTTTCGATCCCGGCCAGAAGCAAGTGGATGTGTCTAGCAACACTGATGAGCTGATACAGCGAAACAGGCTTGTATGTGGATGACTAATATATATATATATATATGTGTGTGTGTGTATGTGTATGTTCTATATTTGGACAGCAATATCTGTTTTATGCAGCTTTCATTAGATGACAAGCAAGGTGTGATGTTTAAGATTTTATGTAATTTTTCACGTGATTTTATTATTTTTTCTTTTGATGACATAAATTGTATAAAAATTGTCCAAATGTTTTGTTTATCCGAGCGCTTTCGGCTATACTTTTAGCCATTTTCGAGGATGAATGGTATTTTACGTGTAACAGAACATAAGTGGTGTTATATTTAATGTGGAGTAGTGGTATGTGTTATGTACCGAACCTTCACTCCGAAACATTATTCGAAAATACGCAACTTCCGTCGACTTAACAAAAAAAAATATATTACTCTTGTTATACTAAATTGATGCTAA
The DNA here is from genome assembly GCA_037127315.1 of Ascarosepion bandense. NCBI lineage: Eukaryota > Metazoa > Mollusca > Cephalopoda > Sepiida > Sepiidae > Ascarosepion > Ascarosepion bandense. The sequence goes on from JBBBDQ010001293.1 coordinate 2,414,104, forward strand.
GCACATAATCAAAAACAACAATTCACCCGCAAGATCCAAACTACAACGAACCGGCATTATTTACGAATTCCCGTGTCCTTTGAAGAACTCCGTTCTTGATCCTAATCAAAATAATAATTATATCGGCCATACCACTAGGAAACTTACTAGTAGACCCACGCTCCATCTCTCTGAACGGAGCTCAATTCGATCTCATTTAAACTCACACGGAGACCTACCAAACCCTATCCGTCGACAGCACAAATATCATAGCATCATCATCTACATGTAAAAAATAATGGTTGTCTTATTAATAAACGACTATGTACAGAAGTATCGAGGAAACAATAAAAGATGAACGGGTTTTAAGAAGATAGAAGATTGAAATTGACGTTTTATTTAAACTTTTGGAAATTGTAGCTATCAAGGAAGTAAGTAAACGGAAGTGAGAGAAAAAAATGTTCGAGTATCAGTGACGGTTACATTTAACTTGTCGCGGTGTAAACAATCCCAGATACGCCTGTCAGAAGCGAAGCGGTCACGACCCACGTGTGCTACAAAAAAAGCAGCAACCTCTCTTCAAACTAAATAAAAAAAACAAAAAAAATCTTAATTTTCGCCACGAAACAAAAACAAAAGACCTTCATTTTCAAACTGAAATTTATTTAAATACAGTCAACAAACACTGAATACACTTTTGACTGTAATTAATACGGCCTGAAATTAATTATAGTCATTTATTTGTTTAGCGGTCTCGCTGCTGTTGTATAAACATTTTTTATGAATACCAGCGATTTCATTCCAAAGGATTCTTAGCCCTTGGCCTTCCAGTTGGGGTCCGAAATGAACCAATTAAGACCAGTTTAGATCGGTTCTGAACCTATCCACCGCGGTGGATAGGTAATAAGTTTTGACCAGTACCTGGGCGTACGCGCTCGAGTTCTCCATAGTAAAAAAGACCTTGTGTCACATCTCTCTCAAGTGGGGAGAAGAGTAAATATCCTTGGCCCCCGGCCTTCCAGTTGGGGTCCGAAATAACCAATTAAGACCAGTTTAGATCGGTTCTGAACCTATCCACCGCGGTGGATAGGTAATGTTTTGACCAGTACCTGGGCGTACGCGCTCGAGTTCTCCATAGTAAAAAAGACCTTGTGTCACATCTCTCAAGTGGGGAGAAGAGTAAATATCCTTGGCCCCCGGCCTTCCAGTTGGGGTCCGAAATAACCAATTAAGATCGGTTCTGAACCTATCCACCGCGGTGGATAGGTAATGTTTTGACCAGTACCTGGGCGTACGCGCTCGAGTTCTCCATAGTAAAAAAGACCTTGTGTCACATCTCTCTCAAGTGGGGGAGAAGAGTAAATATCCTTGGCTTCCGGCTGGGGTCCGAAATAACCAATTAAGACCAGTTTAGACCGGTTCTGAACCTATCCACCGCGGTGGATAGGTAATGTTTTGACCAGTACCTGGGCGTACGCGCTCAGATTTCCCACGTTAAAAAAGACCTTGTGTCACATCTCTCTCACGTGGAGGAAAATAGTAAAAACCTCGGCCCGAAAGGCTTCGGCTTTCCGGGTCCAAATGATCGAATAAGATCAGTTTAGACCGGTTTTGAACCTATCCACCGCGGTGGATAGGTTATGTTTTGATCAGTACCTGAGCGCGTACGCCCAGGTTCCCCACATTAAAAAAAGAACTTGTGTCACATCTCTCTCAAGTGGGGGAGAAGAGTAAATATCTCTCGGCTAGGGAGGCAAGGAGCTTCACTGCATCTCGATTTTGACGTGCCCAGTCAAGCCGATCGAGCTTCCAGCTCACTCCTGCAGTTTCCAGCGGCATCCAGCTCACTCCCACAGACCTCAACTAATTCCTGCAGCTACCAGCGACTCCGGCAGCAACCAGCTACCTACTGCGGCGTTTCACTGACGTCTCACCCCGGTTCCAGTGCCACTGACGTCCGACGACCTGTTCCAGTGTTTCCTGACGTCCAGCGACCGGTTCCAGCGCCCGCCGACGGCCGGTTACCGCTCCAGATACACGACCTTTGTTGTCTTACCATTTGCTTAAGAAAAAAAATAAAGACCCGATTTGCATCGTCTCCAACTGACCATCTGCATTTGTCATCCTTCTTTGCTATTGCCGTCCCCTTTCCTTGCCTTTGTGTCTACTTTCTTAGTTGCACGGTCTATTGGCACTCGCAGCTCTCGGCCCTTCCCGCAACAAACTATTTCAACGGTAAAATGGTGAGAACTAAATGCCAGTCTAGTAGCACGCTTAAATTCACGTTGTCGGGGAATGAGAATGATATACTCCAGTTAGCATAATAAGGGCTTTGGTTTTAAATTTCCTAGCACCTGAAGAAAGCCGGAGCATACAACCGCCGAAACGTCGTGCAAATGGCAACAAAAATGAAGACAATTGCCCGAATAATGTAAATAGCATATATATATATATATATATATATATATATATATATACACTTTACCAAGGCAAATGTCAGGATTTTATTTTGCAACAAAAATTTCTAAAAACTAAAATTGTTAGTGTTTAAATTTTTTTTAAATTTAAGAAAAACACGAGTATTAACCCGGTTAATTGAAAAGTCTAACTAAAATTATGGAGGATGGTAAGTGACATTTTTTTTTTTTTATAAGCGTTTCACCCCGAGCAAGGCATGTCACTGCCACTACTGCGCAGGGGGCTACGTAAAGTGGAGAAAGGCTAATTAAATATAGGAAATAACAGAGGGTGGGTGATAGGCGGGTGAGGATACCGAGAATGAGGGTTGGGTAGATGAGAGTGTTGTGAGAATAGTTGGGAGTTAGTGTGATAGGAGTTGTCTATTGACCCTACATTTAAACACCTGGAGATTGTAACTGTCGGGAAAGCAGACTTGTGGAAGGGAGTTCCACAGGCGGGAAGCGCGAGAAAAGAAGCTGTTGGAGTAGAATTTACGGTTACATCTTATTTGTTTAACTGTAAAAGGGTGGGACCTAGTTGCTAATCTAGTATCTCGTGTAAATTCCTGCTGAGGCGGCACCAGTGATCTAAGCTCATCGGAGCAGAAGCCATGAAAGTACTTGTAGAAGAGGCACAGGGAAGCTACATCACGCCGGTGTGAGAGCGGCTGCAGCCGGTCTGCCAAGTTAGTATCAACCACGTTACAGATCCTCCTTTGTATTTTGTCAAGAAGCCCAAGGAGAGCAGCAGGGGCACCCGACCAGATATGGCAGCAATATTCAATAGACGGGCGGATGGTAGATTTGTATATGTGCAGAATAGATTCAGGTGGGAAAATATATTGTCCAATAAACCAACGCGAGTAAATGGTGGTGTGTTAAATTTTATTTAATTTGGGATCAATTTGTGTATTATATATTTTAAATAACAGTTTTGTTTTCGTTTTTTAACATTTTATATGCACTATTTGCATTGGTCGGGCTGTTGTCCTCATCTTCGTTACCATATTCTCGATGTTTCGCCCATTGTACGCTGCCGCCTTCTTCAGGTGATTGGAATTTCGAACTGAACCCTGTATTTCATCCACCAGTGTAGATTGTTCTACTTCAATGGGCCACACCTTTTCCGGATGTGTTAGCCTCAGTGATCTCCCTTTAAATAAATACAATACCTTATCTCAGAAATATAGACTCATATTTTATAGTCATGCATATTAGCTTCCAAAAGTAGTGATTATTTCGGTAATGGAAATATCCGAAAAAAGTCCAAGGGCACGGATTTATATTTTTTAAAATTTTCGATAGAATCCCCTTCAAGAATTTTCCGTTTATGTAAGTCATTTTCTCTTTTAATAACTGTAGCATACTTTAGATTGTAGAATTAGATGTCTACATTCTCTGTTTTGAACCTATTAAAAGTGAATCACAGCAAAGTATTCTCAGTTTGTGCTGAACCCATTAAAATCGGCTCCAGAATTCTGTCACGAAAGAACGCTTTCTGAGTGAATCTGTGCAGGGCCAGGAACTTTTTCCTGTCTGAAACAATCCTGCACATATACAAATCTACCATCCGCCCGTCTATTGAATACTGCTGTCATATCTGGTCGGGTGCTCCTGCTATCCACCTAGGGGCGCATGTCCAACGGAGAATCTGTAATCTAATCGATCCCAACTTGGCAGCTCAGATACAGTCACTTTGTCAACGGCGTAACGGGGCTTCCTTGTGTCTCTTCTACAAATACTTTCACGGCTTCTGCTCCGATGAACTTAGTTACCCCCTATATATGAATTTACTCGAGCCACAAGATTAGCAACTAGGTCCCACCCTTTTACTGTAAAACCAATAAATTGTAAATACAAATTCTACTCTGGCAGCTTCTTTTCTCGTACTTCCCGCCTATTGATTTCCCTTCCGTTTACTTGCTTTCCTGGCAGCTGCAATCTTCATGAATTCAAATGTAAAGTCAATAGTCATCCCCTATCTCACTAACTCTCTCTCATGCTCCTTTATTCGTCCACTCCACTCTCATCAATATTCTCCCCCTTCTCTTACTTTCTTCCTGATATCCCCTGTAACCTGTCACTCTTTCTCATAACTTTTCTCCGATGTAACCTCCTGCTCCACAGTGGCAGTAAAATGCCTTGCTTGGGGCGACACGATTATAAAAAAATTATTTTCCATTCATCCTTAAACTTTCACGTACATGTGTATACTTAGTAGACAATAGTCGCGCCAACCGATTTGGAGCCCCCCACGTTATAAAAATAACGCATAAATATGAAACTTCAACTCGATTTATTCAATGGGTTCTTCTTATAATCAACTCGTCACACGAATTTATGAAACTCAACTTCCCGGCTAAAAGGTATTTTTATTAACATCATGAAACAATCCTACAAATCTACCATCCACCCGTTTATTGAATACTGCTGTCATATCTGGTCGGGTGCACCTGCTATCCACCTAGGGGTCCTTGTCAAAACCCAACGGAGAATTTAGAAAAAGTGACGAATTCAAGCAAGACGTGATTCCAGAACTCACTCAACAACATTAACTACATTGAAGAAAATACCACGAATACAGTTAAAGCGAGACAACGTGTCTTAACTGTAAGTCAAGCAAAATATTACAAACAAATTTTCCAGAAAACTGTTTCATTTCTTAACATACAAATACCTCTCCAAATTAACTGATGTTTATACACTCAATTTCTAAACACCAGCTCTTTAACATTACAGTTTCAATAATATTCTAGATAACACAACTAAGACTTTAATATACCATTTTGTACCTGCTGTTTGTTATCTTTGGTGCATTTGAGTTAATAAAAATAATAATAATAGAGGGTCAATTTAAGCCTATTTGTCACTACTACAACTTGACTGACCCACTACAAGGTCAAAATTGTAACAAATAAACAGGTAGAAAGACTCTTTGAAGTCTTGTCAGGTAATGCGATAAGGTAATTTGATTTACGACCTCCGCTTATTCAGGGAGATTCAAACGCATTTTTCCTGGCATACAGTTTTAAATTCCTTTCATTCTAATCTGGAAAAGCCAAAGAGAGCAGATATTTTCAGCGAAACGCATCGTTTATAGCTTTTCCACTTTGTCACAATATCTTCACTTTTAGTTTCGATATGATTGTACATCCATGCGGATGTGCGATATGATGCAGTGGATATCGGCTAGGAACGAGGAATCGGGGAGCCGAGTTCGAATTCCAGTTGGATTCCTTGCATTCACTTATGCGCAAATACTTTTGGGAAAGGTATTAATCCGTTTCTTCCCTCCAGTTATGGATTATATAACAGGACAGATTGAGTTCTATAGGCTTGGCTGGCAACCAGTCTACCTCAGAAAGTAATGACAACATACTGCGGGATAATCGGCCCAGTCAGTCATGTCTATTTGGAGACATGATCACCCAAGCGTGTATCACGTATGACACTTAACTGACTGACTGTACATTCTCCAAAGATACAAGAAAAGCCCTACAGATCTCTTCGAATGCGCTAGTTTACAAATTGCTTATGACAGACCATGATCTCAAAATTCCTTATGCTCACTTTCAAATAACTGTCAGGCCAATGACATTTACTGCATTGCTGATATGCAATGTCTGAAATTGCTCGGCCGTTCAGGCAATGTGACTTAACTAAGCTGCTAGCAATATTAAACAGAGTAATATTTATAGCTTGTCAAAGAAAACTTAAAACGTCTATTTTTCTCAATTTTTCCGTGTGTTTTGCGAGAGTATTTCTGTATTCAGATAATTTGGTTCATTGTTTTTTTTTTGTTTTTTTTTTTTAATGACAAAGTATAGCTGACTTTAATTGAAAGAAGTTTGGCTTTTAAAACACAAATAGAAGTTTGCATTTTTCAATAAAGTTCCATGAAACTGAGTATATTACGATGTCAATTATTCATTTTTATTTTGTCTAACAAACTTTAAATCAATGACGTTTCCAAGCAAATTAAAATTACAGAACAAAAGAATTTTTCGCCAATAAGAGATTATTAAGGATACACACATAGAACTTTATTTCCCCGGGTTTAAAACATGCTTAGAAATGGAAACGTATCGTTCATTCTACATGCTAAATAGGTTTTTCATTAACCCTTGCACACTCACTGGTCATCAGTCATTGTGGTACAGTGGATATCGGCTCGGAACGAGAAACCGGGGAGCCGAGTTCGAATTCCAGTTGAATCCATTGTATTCACTTACGCGCAAATACCCTTGGGAAAGGTATTAATCCGTCTCTTCCTTCCAGTTATGGGTTAAATAGCAGGACAGATTGGGTTCTATAGCCTTGGTCGGCAACCAGTCTACCGCAGAAAGCAATGGCAACCGACTGCAGGGTAATCTTCTGCCCAGTCAGTCATGTCTCTTTCGTATGGCACTTAACTGACTGACTGATACACGCTTCGGCGATCATATCTCCTTCGAGTCATAACGGACTAGGCAAAAATTTCCAGCAGTAGGCTGACATTACCTTCTGCGGTAGATTGGGTGCCAACCAAGGCTATAAAACCCAATCTGTCCTAATATTTAATCCTTTTACCCAGATTAGTCAGTTAAGTGCCGTACATGATACTAGCTTGGGCGATCATGTCAGTTTCGAGTCATGACTATCTAAGCATAAAATTTTCCCGCTGTTGCTATCACTTTCTGCAGTAGACTGGCTGCTAAAGAAAGGATATAGAACCCAATTTGTCCTGCCATTCAGCCCATAGCTGGAGGGAAAAAATAGGATCCATACCTTTCCCAAGGTTATTTGTGTGTCAGTGAATGAAACAAATTTGACTGCTATTCGAACTCGGCTCTCCGATTTCACATTCTGATATCCATTAGACCACAACGCACATCACCAGCGAAAAAAAAGTATTGCGAAAAAAAGCAAATGTTTGAATCAAAAGTTGTATTGGGATTTCTGTTCCAAAATGATATAGTGCAAGAATTTTACATCAAAAGATATAATTCCTATAGAAACTATTTATATTGGGACTATTGTTCACATCTTTGTTGTTATCACTACATTTCGGTCGTTGCGTCCTCCAACCGTTCTCAGGTGTATATCGATCAGGCTAACCTACAGGGAACTCTGAGTTGAACACTCAATTTAATCTACTGTTCCCATTTCATTGCCCATGTCTAAGAATATCGTCTAGGTTTTATTTTTAGGACTGTTAAATTATTGCTCGGTCAAAGTGATTGAACCCAGTCACTATATTTATAAAATAATTCCATTAGATTATTGTCCCGTAGACATGGACAGTAGAATGAGAACAGTCTATCCCCACCATATATATATATATATATATATATATATATATATATATATATATATATATTTTTAATTCAGATACTTCAATCCAAGGGAAAAAAGCAGGAAGGTAAATTCCAAAAAACCCGATCCTAATTAATATTAAAAATTTATTTTAATATTAAAAAATGATACAGGAAGAGAGCTCCATGTAATAAAATATTACAGAGCAAATATATATTAAAAAAGGATTAATTCAAAGATGTTGAATGGCCATTTCGATATGAAGATCCCCACGGGGGACGACACATCAGCTCAGCAACAGAAAAAACCTTTCAGAAACTGGAGAAAAATTAGTCTACTTTTCCTTTTTAAATAGAATGCGCAAGAAATTAAAAAATAAATAATAAAATAAAAATAAAAATAAAGGGAAAGAAAAAGAAAAAGAAAACGAAAAAGAAAAAGATAGAATAAAATCAAATAAATAAGAAAAGTTCGCAAAAAAAAGGGAGAATGTAACTAAAAATTAACAGACAGCCGTGTTAAATCGACGTCAGTTTAAGCAACACGGAAAAAAGGTGGTAAGAGAGATAAAAGAAGGAAGGGAGGGAAAAAGAAAGAAACTAAAGAAAAAATTTTTTTAAAAATATTACAGACGCTGGACAAATTCAAAAACCTAATTTCCCCAAAACGTTGAAGTATTAGAAAAAGGCCTTTACTTAAAAAGGCATAATTATTAATAAAAGGGAATAAAAAGATATAGGATTTAAAATAAAATTATTTTTTTAAAAATTAGGTCATTTGAAATTAAACTAAATAAAAACAACACTAGGTAAAAAAAAAAAAATTAATTACAATTATTATATACATACCTATAGAAGTACACACATACATACATATATATACACACACAATTCTACGAATAAGAATACATATATACATACACATACACACACATACATTCAATTTATTACACACTTATATACATATACATGCGCATACACACATATATATGTGTGTACACACCTATATACAAAAAATTCATATACACATAATATACATGTGTACACATACATGCACACATATACACACACACACACACACACACACACATATATATATATATATACATATTCCATATGCACTCACACACATACATATTAATGAATATTATGAAAAGGAGCATTTAAATAGCTAAAAAATTTTTTTCAAAATTACATATAGCCCACATACATAAATACATATATACATATACATACATATATATACAAATATGCACATCCACACACAAACACATATACATAAAAAAAAAAATAGAAAAAAAATTAAAATTAAAATTAAAAAATTTTTTTTTAAATATTAAAAAAATTATAGAAAAATTTAGAATTTAAAAATTAAAAATTAGAAGTTAAAATCCGCCCTATGGCGACACTTGTTTATAAATTCCCTCCTAAAGTTCAAAAGTAAGTCCTGATGAGGATACTTCAAAATCAGAATCTTCTCCAATAAGCACAGACGACACCTATCATGAAAACTTTTAGGAGTACAAGCTGAGCCTATTAATTTCCAGCTGATTATAGGGTCCTGCCCTTCCTCCTTCATTTCCCAGAACCTATATATATATTGTGTATTTGGGCACCAATCTTTCTTTTGTACAGGTTGCATTAAAAATGAAAGACAATGTATTATCATTAGGTTTTTACATAATTTTTCATGTGTTCATACAATTTTTGGGGGGGGAACTCAAATTATATAAGAACAAGCAGTATAGCCCAGCGCTGCTCAGCTGTAATGAAAGCTTTAAAACTAATCCATGGTACTGGAGCTCAAACTCAGCCTAAAGAATATTTGTGTGAAGTTTGGTGAGAATCGGATAAAAATTGTGGATTTGTATAAAGGACATACAGACAAACAGACACGCACACACCACCATCTTGACATTTATATATATATATATATATATATATATATATATATATATATATATTATCGATTTTTTTGCACTATTTTTGCACTGCAACCTTGAAACTTCTGAATATAGTTTCTTATGTCTTTGTCTATGAGTGTATCAAATTTGATTAAAATCGAACCACTCCTTCTATAATCTGATCTTTTCGATTATCGATTTTCGATATTTATTATGGGTACCTCGATACAAAACCTAGCTAAGAACACTCGCAGATGCTTATAGTACAACTGTGTAAATTTTCAAGAAAATCGGTTCAGCCGTTTTGGAGTTTATAGGTAACAGACACACACACACACACACACACACACACACACACACACACACACACACATACTCACACACACAGAGACACACACACACATACTCACACACACAGAGACACACACACGCAGACAAAGTTCCATTTATAAATAAGTTTAGATTGCCCAACGATTCCGTACATTTTGAGCACTTTTGGCTGTATTTTTAGCCATTATCAAGAATTCATTTTGTCTTACATGTCTAAAGTTTATGCATATAGAGTCTTGTATAAGTTAAGTTCAGAACACGTTAAGCACATTGTTACTGTGTTCATAATTGATGTTATTAAAAATGGGATTTTCTCTTTACTATTAGTAATGCCTCCATTAGTTTTAATCAACGTCTGCACGTGGATGATGCTATTATATATATATTGTCAACAAGGATATCACGGATAGGTCCTGGAAGATCTCGATATGTGTTTAAATAAGATCGGATAGAACTGTTGTATAAAATTGTGCAATGTCAACCTTGTTGTCAATTTTGTCGTAGTAATGTAATTATTTATGGATTTGGATAGTTGAGGAACAGTTTTTCAAAGGACATAAAAATTCACAAACGAACACTGACTCTGCAGTTTAGATTTTGCAGGTGAGTTATTATTATTGATAATGAGGTTTTCAGTATTTTTTATAATAGATAATTTAATTATCTTGTTTGAGTTATCAATGATAATACCTTGTTTGTCACTTTTAACGAAACCTATATATATATATATAAAGAACCCAGATTAGATTCTGCTCTTTGGCTGAGCCTCATCTAGGTTCCTTTCTGCCTTGAGGCAGAGAGTCTGACAAGGCTACACGACATTTGCTTGTCTCCCCTAGTCACACGTTTCGAACTCACATTTATACACATGCGGGTGAGTCCACCTTGTTGCATGGGGTACAGCAATACAGAATCTAGACATAGAATAGGTTGCGCTACAGTCAATTTTAACCAACACCCATACAAAACCAATCTATTAATCTAAGAATTTGAGACATATACTATTCAAATCTTGGGTCAAGTCTTTACATACCTAGAGCCGTATGACAGGATTTGGCATTCAGATAAACTATCGCCCGGTTCACACTCCACCCACGTCTATTGATCCTTGTTTCCTGTTTAGGAGATGGTTTCCGGTTTTCTCTTTTTCAATCTTTTCACTCCTATGTAGCCCCCTGCACATCAGTGGTGTTACCGCCTTGCTCGGGGTGGTATGATTAAAAAAAAAAAAGATCTTCTTTAGAAGCTGAAGGGCATTGGTGTGTTCGGATTAATTTTTGATTTGATCTGATATTTCTTAAATTGACTAATTATTTAAATTATTCCGACCATTGTTCTCATCTCTACCATCATATTCAGAAGTTTTTTTTTTGTTTTTTTTTTAATCACATCACCCCAAGCAAGGCGGTAAGGCCACTGGTGTGCAGGGGGCTACATAAGAGTGAATAGATTGGAAAAGAGAAAGCCGGAAACCACATCCTAAACAGGGAACAAGGGATGAGCCTCTACACCTGTTCAATAGACGTGGGTGGAGTGTGAGCCAGGTGATAGTTCAGTCTATCTACTCCAATATTTTGGTCGTTATACACTACAGCCTTCTGGAGATGATATTTGTTGGAATTTCAAATGAAAATCATTTACTTACTCTAGAATGAAGCTTAAATAAAAGTGAAACGTTAAATTTATAAATGTTTCCTATGTGTTCCTGTCTGAAACAATCCTGCACATCTATAAATCTACCATCCACCTGTGCATTGAATACTGCTGCCACATCTTGTTGGGTGCTCCTGCTATCCACCAAGCGGTCCTTGACAAAATCCAACAGAGAATCTGTAATGTGATCGATCCTAACTTGGCAGCCCAGATACAGTCACTTTCTTACCAGCGTAATGTGGCTTCCCTGTGTCTCTTCTACAAATACTTTCACGGCTTCTGCTCCGATGAACTTAGCTCACTGGTGTCCCCTATGTATGAATTTACTCCAGTCACAAGATTAGCAACTTCTTTTCTCACACTTCCCATCTGTGGAATTCCTTTCCGTTTACTTGCTTCCCCGTCAGCTACAATCTGCAAGAATTTAAATGTAAAGTCAATAGTCATCTCTTATCTCACTGACATGCATCCTCTCTTTCATGCTCCTTTTTCTATCCACACCATGATCAGCACATCACTATTCACATCTTTTTCTTACCTACTTCCTGACACCCACTATAACCTGCCCCTCTTTTTAATAACTTTCTTCCTATGTAACCCCCTGTGCACCAGTGGCAGTAAATTGCTTTGCTTGAGGCTACATATTACAAAAAAACAGAAAGTTTCTTTGTTAAGGAACTACAGCCTCTATCCCTAAACGATAGATTTAAAAGAACACAGAGAATATAAATAACAGTCAAAAAATGTAATTTCATATAACAACAAATTAAAACAATCTTTGGTAATTGATGAGTGAGTAAAATTTCTTGTATTCAAAAATATCTGTACAAATGCTTGAAAGAAATATAAAGTTAATATATGTGCATTTTTTTTTGTATTGAATGTTTATGTGAAAGAAAAGACGTGTGTAATATTTCTGCAGTTGTGTACATGAGAGAAAAGTGGGTTTCTATCATTTGAGAAAAGAATGAAGTCCTATATGTTTGGGTACTTAAAAATGTATCAAAGTAATGACTGATGTGGTTTTCAGTAGCAGTAATTGAAAAAAGTACCCTTAAGCTAATTCTGTTTTCTTTTATATATCCTTTGTTGAAACAAATACTGGATCTTATAGCTATCCAATAAACACCATAGAGAAACTTTCCTGTCAGCCATCAGCATGGCTGAAGCATGTCTTTTAGGGAACAACACATGGCACTTCAATGGCTTCACCTTTTCAACCAACCTGGTTCTGGGCATGATGGTAAACTGTACGCGGCAGTAAGGCTTCTGATTGGGAGGTTGTGAGGAGCATGGAACCACCTCTTAATTGCTGTTGTTCCCAGGTCCATCCTGACCCAGACTGGTAGCACCTGTTAGGAGTCCCAGCTATGGGCAAACAGTTAAACCCCAAACGGGGGTCAAAACACTAAGAAAGTATAAAAATACACTTTTATGGAAATATATACGTAAAAACAGACTTTTATAGAAAAATATACATTTTTAAAGGAAAAATATTACCAACAATACATTTCTGAAGAAAAAATTATTACCATAACACATTTTTGAAGGAAAAAAATATTCTCAGCAAAAGATCTTTAATACAAAACTAGAAAACATTTTCAGTTTTCTAAAATAAAAAAGAATAAAAACAAAAACTTTAATTAAAATCTGATTGAATTGACCTTCTCACTATAAATTAAACATTAAAAAATACCTTAAAACCCTATCTATTTGGCATTAAATAACCCATAGATGTTGATATGCCATTAAACAAAACTCAAACTCAAACGCTTCAACCAATCTGATGTGGAACATATACATTGAATATATAGCCGTGTCTACTGCAAGGAAAGTTAGGTCACTCTGTTGGGCTAAAAAGTTTTTTGCATCAGAATCTATCTAGTATATTTACAAATCTAACATGTTTCTGTGCATTGAATACTGTTGCCATATCCGGTTGGGTGATCTTGTTATACATCCCGAGGTTCTCAACAAACTCTCGAGGTTCTTGACAAAATACAAATAAGTATCTCCAATATAATCAGTTCTGATTTTACATCTTGACACCAGTCACTTTTCTCAGCAATGTGACATGGCTTCTGTTTATCTCTTCTGAAAATATTTTCATGGCAACTATTCTGACAAGCTTTCTCTCTTGGTGCCTGGGCCATGGGAATTTAAGCGTGTTACTTGATTGGTATCTAGGACCTACCTTTTTTACCACTGAAATAATTAAATATAGCTGCCACTTTTCCTTAAACAGTTTCTTTTCTTGCACATTACACATGTAAAACTACTTTTCATGTACTTGCTTCCCTGATAGCTGCTATATCCAAAAATTTAAATACCATCTTCTACCTTCTTGAAGCCTATTCATCTTTTATATTTTCTTCAATGCTTCTTGTACCCAGTCTTTTCTTTTACTGTAATGTCCTGTGCACTAGTTGCAGTCCTACCTTCCTAGGAATAAAATGATTAGGTATATATATATATATATATATATATATATATATATATAAAAATAATAACTAAATAGACTCTGTAAGTATGTAGGCCATAAATTTATACTAAAATAAACCTTCAAAAAAACCACTAACAAACAGAACCTAATTCCGTTACCATCCGGTGCACTAAGGCGTCGGATAAATGGGGAGAAAAAAAAGAAATCTGCAGAACAAGAACAAAACATTCAATACTTCGCAGCAAAGAAAAAACCCCAAACGGAACCATCCAACAAGAAAAATACATAAATAAAAATACAAAAGTACAAGTAAATAAAAATACAAAAGTAGAGCAAAGACAAAGATTTTTGTGTGTGTATATATATATATATATATATATATATATATATATATGTAATCATTTTATATGTATATATAATCATATATAATTATAGATATTTATAATATATATATATATATATATATATATATACATATATATATATATATTTATGCACACACACACACATATATATACATATATATATATATATATATATATATATAAACAGTGCTGATTTGCTGAGCAAATACATGTACGAACATGTATTTGTTACACATGTTTTTAACTGAATCATTAACTTTGTGATTGATTAGGTTTGTGTCTCCACACCTTATCTTGTTCTATGACAGATTCTAATCCATATTTGACCATATTTCATTATATATATATATATATATCATCATAAAAATAAGTATAAATTGTAATAATTATCCTATTCTTCCAATTAGTCACAATGTCATTTTTTAAAATTTGGCTAAGCAGTTACTTCCCCGTTACTTACCACTATTAACTCAATGGTCAAGCCACATACCTCCCACAACCAAAGAAAAAATTTCTACTAAAATTCTGCTAGCTTAACCCTATAAAAAGCCAATATCCCCCACCTCCTTACTTTACTAGAACAAACCTCTGGGCTTAGAATTTTTCGTCATTCTTGGTTTAAACAGGGCTGAGAATGCATGTTTTAAAATGACATGGTGAAAATGGCTATTTTCCCTCTAAATTCTATCTGAATATACAGATATATATATATATATATATATATATATATATATATATATATATATATTATTGAGTTATGATAATGTTTCATGCCAAGGTTGTTGTTTTTTCAATGGTCTCACTGATAAAATGTATTTTAGCAAGAAGTTTTTTATTGTAAATTGCTCAATATTGGGTTGGAGATATGTTGATGATAAGCCCATCAACTTTTTTACTTTAACTTAGCAGGTTCATGCCAACTTCGAAATTTTGTGAGAACAATGGACACCAACTCTTGTGTACACTAAAAATCAATAAGTAATAAAAACAAAAATAGATCAAACACCTGCACAATAAAAAAAATAAAAAGAAAAAATTCAAGGAAAAATAAACAAAAGCAAGAAGAAAATCAATCCATCACAAATAAGACCACTCTCACTATAGAACCCAATCCATCCTGCTATTTAACCCATAGCTGCAGGAATAGAGATAGCTTGATACTTTTCCCAAGGGTAGTTGCATGTAAATGAATGTAATGAATTCGACTGGAATTCGAACTCTGCACTCTGATTTCACATTCCGAGCTGATATCCACTGCAGCATAATGGGCATCCGCACCCTCTTTTATAAATGTTTCAATTAAAGATGACAGACAACTTTCTGTGATTAAGCTTTTTATTTAATTTTTGACCCCATTTCATTATATATATATATATACTAGCAGTATAGCCCAGTGTTGCTCGGGTGTAATGAAAGCTTTTATATATATATTATCAATTTTCTGCACTATTGTAAGAACTGTAACCTTGAAACTTCTGAATATCGTTTCTTATGTCTTTGTCTATGAGTCTATCAAATTTGATTAAAATTGGACCACTCCTTCTCTAACTCGATTTTTTCGATTATCGATTTTCGATATTTACCTCAACACAAAACCTAGCTAAGAACTCTTGCAGATGCTTAAAGTACAACTGTGTAAGCTTTCAAGAAAATTGATTCAGCCGTTTTGGAGTTTATAGGTAACGGACACACACACATACAGACACACACAGACAAAGTTCCATTTATGAATAAGTTTAGATATATATATATTCAGGTTTGAGTAAAAATGACAGACAAAGTGTGATGGTTAAGTTTTTATGTAATTTTTTTGTGATCTTTTGATTTTTTCTTTTTAAGACATAAATTATATGAGAATTGTCCAAATGGTTTATTTATCAGAGTGTTTTCAACTTTACTTTTTGCCATTTTCAAGGATGAATCCTAGTTCTGTAAATAATTATATCTCCCATACAACTATGAAACTGGCTCAACAGATCTCAATTTGATATCATTTAAACACACATGGAGACCTACCAAACTGTATCCTGGACATACTCGACAACAGAAATATCATAGCATCATCCAGAAAATAAGGCTAAAAATAATGGAGGCCTTATTAATAAAAACAAAAAACCCAATACTTAGTAACATCAACTACGAACACACTAACAATGTGCTGACTGTATTCAGTACACAACACATACCACTACTCCACATTGTACATAACATCACACACATTCTCTTACACATAAAATAATATTCATTACACATAAAATTGCATGAAAAACTTAACCATCACACCTTGTCTGTTATTTTAAATGAAACCTGCATAAAGGAAAGATTGCTGCCCAAATACATAAAATATATCAGAAGTTAGGAAAAGAAAGGACTGAGCATAAATATCAAGAAAACAGAATGTATGGTCATCAGCAAAAAGAGGAGCCCAATATGCCAACTGCAAATCGAAGAATCTAAAATAAAACAAGCAAAAAATTCAAATACCTGTGAAGTGTTTTGACAGAGAATAGGAAATGTAACATGGAGATCCAAAGATGCACTGGCATGGCCAAAGATGCATTTCAAAAGCTAACCAGAATACTGAAAGACAGGAAAATCTCATTAGAAACAAAGAAAAGAGTGCTGGATTGCTATATGATATCTCTCCCTCTGTAGATAAGTGAATGCTGGATGATCTCATCAAAGATGAAGGAGAGGCTTGAGGCAGCAGAAATTTGGTTTTACAGAAGGATGCTGAGGATACCATGGATGGAGCATGTGTGATGATGAGGTGTTAGAAAGGATGCAAGCAAGAAGAAAACTGATACTAAATATCAGGAAGAGAAAAATGAGGTTTCCTGGGACATATAATGAGGAAGGAGGGCCTGAAGAACTTAATACTCACAGGTCAGATAAAGGGAAGGAGAGACAGGGGAAAGCAGCACGAAACATACTTGTTAGGTCTGAGCAAATGGATGGCAGTGCGGGGCTTAGAAGAGATACCACGAGAAAAATCATTGAGAGCGACAAGAGACAGAGCCAAATGGAAGTCCATGATCACCTACATCTTGAAAGAACATGTCACATGAAGAAAAATATATATATATATTCAATTAATAACACCCATATGATCTGACTTTTCTGTCTTCCCCCTCCATATTAGCTCTTTAATCAGCAAACGTATTGTTTTTTACATTCAAATGTAAATAATTTTCACCAAAGTAATTGAACATTGTCCTGATGACGAGATAAAACCTTTAAATCTTGAAACACAGAAATTTTCATGTTGCAATTAATTTTAAATAAAAAACAAATTTAATTATAATTATATTACAATCTACAATCTATGTTCTATTGAGCACATTTTTAAAAATTCAATGGCAGAGAACTCTGGATTCTAAACCTATTGGTTCTCTTCACCTATATATATATTGGTTTTAGTACAACCACGCTCTCCTGTAGACTCATCTGTCACCTTTCTGATCAGAGTACAATTAAACTACATTTCTCAGAAAAACATAACCATGTAGGTAATATCAGACAGACTTTTGTCAACAATACAATAATCGTCACTTATACACATAGTAAAAATAATCTTCAGATATTGGAAGTCATCTACATTAAATCCAAACAACCCACACTTAATAAAATCACATTTAAATCTGGTCATAGCACATTACATTGCATCTAAATATATGGTTCTGTTATCATTTTGAGCTCTCACGCAGTGTGATGTCATAGAACCACATTACAAATTTTTGAACTGCATTTGCTATTTTTGGTAACTGTTGCCATTGCTTAGCAAAATTTTATGTCAACACAAGATAAACTTGTCGCTGATGGTGGGTGTTTTTGTGTTAATGCTCTTGCACCCTTTCTGAAGATGGCTCATGTGAGCTGAAAGCTTAGAACTAACTTAATAAAAAATTATCCAAATGTTGGGGAATTTTTGTCTTTATTTTCAACTGAAATTAAAGCCAAAATGCAATGTTTAGAATAGCTCATGATTAAACATAATAGACATTCATTGCCTCTTATATTTAACAGTATATGTTTAGAAAATATATATATATATATAGGGGTGTTAAAGAAAGTGGAAAGCAAAAAGATGAGCAAAACAAGGCCAAGATAATAAAAAAATGAATGAGACAAAGAAAGAATGATATTGAGTAAATGATAAATAAAATGAATGAATGAGAGAATAAAAAATAGAATCATGTAGAAGGAAGAGACCATGTAAAGAAAGAAAATGAAGGGAAAGAAAATCCATGACTCCAAGAGAATCAAAGAAAAATAAAATAAGAGAAAGAAACAGATTCTGAAGTCAAGGAAAATAAAAGAAAGCAAAATAAAAAAATGAGAAAGAAATATAGAAACAAAAAAAAATCATCATGTGAAAAGCACTGCTTAAATCTGACCTTGAAGGTTTAGTGCTTATTGACTACAGCAGAATCTTAACAATGAACCAGCCAACCATCCTTTATCTTGTCAAAATTCAGGGCAATCTAAGGATGTTTCCTCCAGGGCTATCATAGGAGGATGACTTTTTGAAATAGGTCATTGATTTTTGCTCATAGATAAGCCCCTAACTCCTCGCTCCTGACCACCTATTCTGCTTTCTTTATCCTGAAACTGTAAGGAGAACTTTAAAACCAATTAGAACCAGATGTAGTTTGCTTTCATTTCCTCATCTGTTAAAGGGATGGCACTGAAGAAAGACAGAGGGAGGGAGGAAAAAGAGAGAGAAAAACGGAAAGAGAGAGAGAGAGAGAGAGAGCTGCAGGCAGTCTTGTTTGCTAGTGAAAATGGTTCTTTGAACTTTGCAGATAATAGTAGATTCCTTCTTTACAACCAATGGAAAAATTTTGTGCTTACTATAACTTATCAGTATCTGTTTCATATCTCCTCTTAGGAAATGGTAAACACTTTGGAGTGTGTAAGCAGCATGTACATTTAGATAGAGGTGTGTGTGTGTGTGTGTGTGTGTGCACGTGTGTGCACACATATAGAAGACAAAATATGCATATATATGAATATAGACAAAAGGAAAATTTACCTTACCTGACACATTTTATCTGCTGATGGCTTTTATCAAGGTAAATGTTAGGATTTTATTTTGCAAGTCCTTAAATTCACCTTGATAAAGGCCATCATTATATGAAATGCATTAACGCAGATAAATTTACCTTTTCGTCTTTATTCAAATTGTTATTTTACAGATATATTTTTTGTTAATATCTGAATTTTAAACACACACACACACACATATATATATATATATATATATATATATATATATATATATATATATATATATACACAATGATTCATGCCAAGCACCCATAGATCAGAGGTAGAAATGCAGACTGATGTCAATTTGGCCGGGTTTTACTCCTGGTTAGAAACAAATGGGTATCTAACTGTACTGATGAGCTGCAAAACAGATCTGTCTGCAGATGACTATATATATATATATATATATATATATATATATATTATTTAAATATTTACTTTTTAGCCATAATTAAATTAGCCCAGTATACAGTTGTATTAAAAAAGTGTTCAGTACAATTATATTGTAGAACTTTTAATATTTTTCATTTGTAACCACGGTTTCTACCTTCCTGTCTTTTAGTTACTGTAAATTGCCTGAAGGCACTGGGAGTAAGAAACCATGGTTGCATAATAACTTGTTTACAAATGAATAGATATATATAGTATGTTGAAAATTCCAAAATTTACATTCGTGGAATGGACATTTCATGGAGAAAATTCTTGCTACATCAGCAACAATTGAAAACAAAAATGTTTACTTTTGATCATTGTTGATAATGCAAGAATTTTCTTGCTAAAATGCCCATTCAATGAATGTAAATTTCAGAATACTATATATATTTGGCTCTGTAAATAGATAATACTATTTATATTGAGCCCTTCATCTTGATCAATTTTAATATTAATAAATTAATATTGATAGGATCTGGTTTTTAGGATTTTACCTATTTGCTCATTCTTTTTGGATTTAGAATATCAATATATATATATATATATATATATATATATATATATATATATTCTTTCTTTTTTTCTTTTATATGCTATTTTTTTCAGAACATAGATTATCATTGTCCTCCACATCTACCTACACACACAAACACATAAATTATATCCACACACTTGTCTATATTTCTGAAATAGAGTATTGCAACTTTTTTACACTGTTTACATTGTTTGGACTGTTGTTCTTATATTTGTTGCCATTTTGAATGGAATTTTGAACCAAAGCCTTTATTTCAATCATTGGGGTAGATTGTTTTCATTCCATTAGTCATGCCACTTCTGGATATTTTAGTTATCTTCATTTTAACTTAACTCTCTAAATCTTTTTCTTTGTTTTTGCTATAGCCAGGTATTGAACACACAGATCTTTGATTCAATTCATTAAATTCAACCAACACTTTTATCCTTTAGGACATCAGTGTGCAAATATTTTGGATTATAAAAAATATATGTTTAGTCTCATTAGATATTTTTGGGTTGTTCAGTGCAAAAATCCAATCATGTTAAGAAGCCCAGAGCATACAACAACCAAATCAGCATGAAAATGATCACGAAAATGAGGACAACAGTTCAAACAATGTAAATAGCTTAAATAATATATAGTAATAATTTTATTATAAGTGTTTATAACAAAACATAGTGTACTGAAACACAAGATCTGTCGTATTTCAGTACTTGTTGTTAGTACCTAATCAGGCAGTGAAATATTTTACAGTTAGGAATTAATATATGTAGAAATTTAGGGTTGTATAGGGTCTTATGATTGTTAAAAATTCCACTAAAGTTAAAGCTAACAAAATTAGGAAATTGGTACATAGGGAATTGAAAATCTTAGGTTATAATTAAAACTAACTTAAAAAAACGTGAACTTCCTAGATGTAGTTATAGCTGTATGGATAACCTTGAAAAGATCATCAAAAAAGATGATAATAAAACCTTAAACTAATATAACAACCTAAGTAATTAAGACCATCCTAAAAAAAATTAAAGATAATAACACCAATACTTGCAAATTGTTGACAACCGATTGAGTGTCCATTTCAAAAGTGATGTTAAACTGACGCTATAGTTTACCAATGCACTATTTCTAACACAAAAAATCAGTTAAAAAATTTGACATCATAAGCACCAAGAATCCATTTACAACTCGCTAGTATCAGCACAATTTATCTTTTCTTAATAAGGTGTACAGCAAAAACACATCACTTTCCACATATCATTGGCAATTAAAAGAAATCAATAAAACCTCCCACCAAAACACAACAGTTCTTGTGCTAGAGTAAACTACATTTTTACTATAAACCCTTATAATGAAAATATTACTATAAATATTTCTCTAATAAGTATTGAACACTCTTCAAAAAAGTAAATACTATGAACAGTGAACTGTTAACCCATTTGTTTATGCCACTCCTATGATATAAATATATATATATATATATATATATATATATATATATATATATATATATATTTTAATTCAGATACTTCAATCCAAGGGAAAAAAGCAGGAAGGTAAATTCCAAAAACCCGATCCTAATTAATATTAAAAATTTTATTTTAATATTAAAAATGATACAGGAAGACACCCTCTAGTGGGGGCGCTAGAGGGTGTCATCAGTGATGTCATTGCGTGGATCACTAGGAGGTTTCGGGTCTCTCAGCATCATACCCCACTCACCGCGCCGACCCGACCAGAGATGATCAGTTTCTGGTCCACCCTCGATAAGCGCTTTCAGACACTGGAAAAATTTATAACATTTGGGCCCGGTACAAAACCTTGCAAATGCTTCTGATTGGCAACAGTCAGAGCTACTTTCCATTTAGAGGTGAACCATATATGAACTCGTCCAAAAATATGAAATAATTTCCCTATTGAACGGCTATTAGAAGAAAAAAAAAGAAAAATCGACTAAGAATTAATCACGATTCATTTAAAAATAAATAAATATCTACAAATATATAATTTTAAGTCATTTCTAAATGGAAAAAAAAAAAAGATATGAGGATAAATAAAAAAACCTTGTCTAAGAATTTATCAAAAGAAAAAAAATCCGTTTAAAAAATAGAAGTATCTACAAATATGTATAAATTTAAAATCGTTCCCCAAAAATTAGAAAAATAAATAAATATATATATATACAAAATGAAATATATACAAAAACCGATAAAATGCAGCCATAACTTCTACTCCAACAGTTTCTTTCCTCGCACTTCCCGACTGTGGAATTCTCTTCCAAACGATTGTTTCCCCGACAGCTACAATCTCCAGGAGTTTAAATGTAAGGTCAATAGACACCTCCTAACACATTAATCTGCTCCCATTCTATCAAACACTCTTCCCATCTGCCTAACCCTCATCCTCGCTATCCTTACTCATCTGTCACCTTCCTCCTGACATTCCCTATGTCTAACCACTCCTTCTCTTTACCTTCCCCTATGTAGCCCCATGAGCAATAGTGGCAGTGGAATGCCTTGCTTGGGGTGAGATGATTAAGAAAAAAAAAATATACACAAAATCCTTTAAAATCTTTTTAAAACCAGACAACTATATAATAAATTATGTACAAGTAAAAAAACAAAACCTTAATTACAATTAAATGCATTAATTTAGAACTTATTTATGCATTTTATCTTATTTACGAGTACTAAAAAAATGAAGAGAAATCAGAAATGCAGAATTTCCGGGAATTTTAGCTAACAATTTGTTTTGAAATCCAGGCACTCGCTCTTTTGATCCAGTTATGGACTTGAGTGCTTTCCTTTTTTTTTACTCCCACTGTCCCAATATCTGTTAAGGCTTTGCTTAAGGACTTTGCTGCAAATCCTCTAGTCCCCACTTCTATAGGAGTGCAGCTAGCCCTCCAGCCTTTAACCCTGCAACTCTCCAGCAGTTCGTCGTATTTTAACTTCTTCCTTTCATGGGCTTCTTCTGTGTTTTCTTCCCAGGGGACTGTCAGTTCCCACAAAACTATCTTCTTCAAATTATGTGAGAAGAAAACTATATCTGGGCGAAGTTTTGTGATGGCAATTTGCTCTGAGAATTTCAATCTTGAGCCTATATCGGCACTTAGTTCCCAGTCTGTTGCTGGAGATAACAGGTTTGGATTTACCTTTCTATTTTGTGGGATTTTCGCACCCGCTTTAGTAAATTTTATCTCCATTGTGTCTGGGTTGTAAACATTCTCTTTGATAGCATTTTGAACTATTTTCATGATCTCTTTTAGAATTTTGTCATGGCGCCATCTGTAATGCCCATCAGCCAGTGCAGATTTACAGCTACTCAGGATATGTTTTAAGGTACCTTTGCGCCCACAAAAAAAAATATATGTTTAATAGAAAGAATTTGTCACTTTAACTGAACAGGTTCATGCCGACTTCCAAGTTTCATGAGAACACCATTATGATAGCTTCACTAATCAAAGGAAACCCAGACTCAATGAGTGAAGATATTATAATCATGTTCTCATGAAACTTTGAAGTTCATGTTTTCATATAATTTTTTTCTTTTCAGAACTCAAATTATATAAGAATGGTCCAAAGCGTTTGTACATTTGAGTACTTTTGGCTATAATTTTATCCTTTATTAAGAATTAATTTTGTTTTACTTATAATTAAACATGTTCCTAGTGGCCTGATTATTTACAATAAATTTTGTTATAAAAATGTGTGTCATTCGGCTGGATTCAAGAGTGTGACCCCTATCAACATATATAGGCTTGATTTGACTTCATTTAGACTATGGTATAATTCGTGGTTGAGTGGTCTAAGATGCGCCAGATCAATTGGTGGCTTCCTCTATGTTGATAGGGGTCATAGGTTCGAATCCTGCTGAATGCCACACATTTTTGTAACAAAATTTATTGTAAATAATTAGGCTGGTAGAAATAAATATACTGTTTGATTAAAAATAGATTAGCTATTCAAATACAAGTATCAATTAAAAATAATATTCAAACAAATAGTTTCATATATATATATGCACAAATGTTGCTCTTTTTAACTGAGCAGGTTCATGCAAACTGCAAAGTTTTGTGAGGACAACATTATGATGTTACCACTCGTCAGGGCTTGTTTTCTGTTGGATACTTTATTGTGTTTATATAGAGCATGGTTTAATTGCTGTGGTTGTGGTCTTATTTATTTTGTTTATTTTTCCTTCTTATTTCAATTTTTTGTGCAAGTGTTTAATTTATTTTTGTTTTTATTGCTTATTGTTTTTTAGTGTACACATAAGTGTGTGTTCACTTAACAGTGTCCTCACAAAACGTAGAAGTCCGCATGAACATGCTCAGTTAAAGTGACATACACTTTGTGCTTATCAACATACTTCACTCTGATATCATCCACTTTATGATTTAAAATTTGCTTGCCAAAATACATTTTATCAGTCAAACCACTGAAAAAACAACAACCTTAGTTCTAAACATTATCATAACTCAACACAATATATTCTAAACTATAATTTATAATAAATATATAGATTGTAATTTGTACATGTTCTAAACTATATATATATATATATATATATATATAGCTTAGAACATGTACAAAGTACAATCTACATATCTATTATAAATTATAGTTTAGAATACGTACAAATTACAATCTACATGTTCTAAACTATAATTTATAATAAATATTCATAACTCTATTTCAATATTGAGTATTGTTTTAAATTAATGTTTTGAACATTGTTAATATTTTCTTCGTTCCTCATTCACTTGGATATATATATATATAAATGGATCAATGATAGCACTGAACAACAAAAGAGAGAATGAAAAAATAAGAAAAATGCTTTACAAAGATCTAGATTTTGAAACAGTAGTTGAAAACAAATAAGAAAGTAGTCCAATATTTAGATGTTGAATTTTAATTTACAAACTGGCAATGTCTCTCAATTTATGAAAACATACACTACTTTGAAGTATGTAAACACAAGATCTAACCATCCAACAAGCATAGTCAAACACCACCATAAAGGAATGGACTGCAGGCTATCAAAAAATTTGTCAAACAAAGCAATCTTTGATAAAAAGAAAAAAGATTATGAAAATGTTTTTAAAGAACATTTTTGAATAGAAACCTCAGCCAAACAAACAAATGAAAAACGATAATAGAAATCGAAATATTATTTGCTTCAACCCACCATTTAACTTAAAAAGTAAAGACCAAAATAGGACAAGTATTTCTTAAATTAATCAATAAACACTTCTTGAAAATTTCAGAATTAAATTTTAAATAGAAATTTAATCAAATTAGGTTATAGCTGTACTAGTAATTTAGAAAATTACATAAAAATAACAAAACACCAGAAACCTAAATACCAATGCATACAATATCATCATTAACAATGAATGTAACTGCAGAGACAAAAACATATGCCCACTTAATGGACTTTGTAATACAGAAAAGGAGTTAATTTCAAAGCAAAGATACATGACATGAATGGTCAAAGTAAAATATAATTGGGATCTACCAAAGACATCAGATGGAATAATCATAAATTTACATTTAAACTGGAAAACCTCAAATAAGAGGCTCATCCCTTGTTCCCTGTTTAGGATGTGGTTTCCGGCTTTCTCTTTTCCAATCTTCTCACTTTGTTTTGTTTTTTTTGGAGTAGATAGATCTATCTATCGCCCGGTTCACACTCCACCCATATCTATTGAACAGGTTAAGAGGCTCATCCCTTGTTCCCTGTTTAGGATGTGGTTTCCGGCTTTCTCTTTTCCAATCTTTTCACTCTTACATAGCCTCCTGCACATCAGTGGCATTACCGCCTTGCTCAGGGTGATACGATTAAAAAAAAAATTTTAAAAAATTGTACCAAAGTGGTGTGGAAATTAAAACTGAAATATGGAAAAGACCATTGGAGTATAGTGAAAATAGTCGAACAATACAATGGTGGCAATGTTTGCAAATTGTACCAGGAGGAAAAATTAGCTATTATGTTGTTCTCAGAAAGAAAAAAATTACTAAATAAAAGCTCAGAAATTATGTACAGATGTAATCATACCCATAAATATTTACTAGCATCATACAAAAATGGATGATAGTGTTTTAAGATTGTTAAATAACTCCTCCTTAATTTCGAAAATTTTTTAGTTGTTTGAAAATTCCTTTGTTTGAAAAACTCCCTGTTCAAGCATTTGAAAAATGGTAAAATCAGTTATTGTAAATCACCAAAAGATACCAAAAGGTTGCAGAAATGACTAATTTCGAAATTAAAAATATTAAAAATTATACAATATAATTGTGTTGAATCTCTTTTACTTCACTGAGTGTCAATAGCTTAGAAGTAGAAACACCAACTGATATCAAATCGGTTAGGTTTCATTCCTGGCTGGAAGTGATCAGATGTCTAACAGTACTGATGATCTGTGATACAGTGAAATAGGACTTGCTGCAAATATATATATATTAGAAAAGTTTGTTGATAATTATTGTAGTAACAATGTGAGTTTTAAAGGCCACAGTTGGCATATTATAGTCATATATATAATGTTTGGAGTGATATAAATGATAGTTGTCATTTATTAATTTCTTTTGTCTTTGGGAGTTCATCATCTGTTCTTCAGATTCACATTGCATTTATGTTAATGATGGGAGTGGGGGTTGTTGTAGTAGTCCCTGGGGTCAGTTTGGTTGCTATATGGTAAAAATGAACCCGTAATCTTTACTCATGCTCTTTAGAGGGCTTGTGCTGTAGAGAAACTACTTTGAACCATGAATCACGAGCTGCGAAAATAACATGAAGGAAATAGACTATAATGGAATGGAGGGAAGAGAAAGCTTTTAAGAGAAAAGCACAGGGCATTAACTCATAAAAAAAAGCATCCAACTAATGTATAAAAATATTTATGTATACTTACACACACACACACACACACACACACACACACACACACACACACACACACACACATATATAATGTAGTCCAAATATTATTTGCTGATACATTTATGACATATATCATATTCCAAAAATAGGTAAAAATAAAAAACGAGAAATTCATCATACTCATACAAACACATGCACATACATATGAGATAAACACCCATATCACAATGCGCACACATATATATATCCATATATACATGCACACATATGTGCACAGACACGCACATGCACACAGATATATATGTACACACACACACACACACACACACACACACACACACATATATATATATATATATATATATATATATATATATATATATATATATAATGTAGTCCAAATATTATTTGTTGATACTTTCATGGCATATCTTGTATTAAAAATATGTAAAAATAAAAAACAAGGAATTCATGAACAGCATCCATACACACAGGCACATACAAATGAGATACACACCCATTTAACACACACACACACATATAAAAATATATATATATATATATATATATATATATATATATATATATATATATATATACATTATTTATGCTCTTGCATGCTGATAGAGAAATGTTAGACTTTAAAAACAGTAGCTACTCATGCATTTACACATTGTTCATTCAGTAATGAACTTAAACACTCTAGGCTACTGGTGTGTGTATACATTGTGTATATAACATGTTAAAATCCTCCTTTCTCTACTAAGCGACCATAGCTTAGAGGCTAAAATCGTTGACTGATGCCAATTCGGTCAGGTTTCAATCCTGGGTAGAAGTAATCAGATCTAACTGTACTGATGAGCTGTGATACAGTAAAACAGGACTTTCTGTAGATGAATCTATCTAAACTTATTTATAAATGGAACTTTGTGTGTGTGTGTGTGTGTGTGTGTGTGTGTGTATCCGTTACCTATACACTCTGAAACGGCTGAACCAAGTTTCTTGAAAATTTACACAGTTGTACTATAAGCGTCTGTGAGTGTTCTTAACTAGGTTTTGTGTCAAGGTACTCCAGATAAATATCAATAATAAAAAAAATCGGGTTATAGAAGGAGTGGTCCGATTTTAATCAAATTTGATACACTCATAGACCAAGACATAAGAAACTATATTCAGAAACTATATTGCAGTTCTTACAATAGTGCAGAAAATCGATAATATATATATATATATATATATAAATATCAAGATATTGGTGTGTGTGTGTCTGTTTATCTGTCTGTATGTCCTTTATACACATCCACAATTTTTATCAGATTCTCACCAAACTTCACACAAATATTCTTTAGGCTGTGTCTGATCTCCAGGACCATGGATTAGTTTTAAAGCTTTCATTACACCTGAGCAATACTGGGCTATACTGTTAGTAAATATATATATATATATATATATATATATATATATATATATATAAAATAATTCAAATTTTCTTAAATTGAATGACCATTTCGATGGGTAAATTAAACACACATCTCATCAGCAAGATTAAAAAATTATGAAAAAAAATTTTAAAACTGAAGTAAGAGTAGGGAAAATAAATAAAGAAAGAAGAAAAAAATGGGGCTGATCATTGCTATCAAAATCTGGATCGGTATTAATATTCAATATTAATAGGACCTTTTGGGATTTATATCCAAGATGTTTTTTCAGATTCATGATCTGTATATATATATATATATATATATGCATGCATGCACATGTGTACACACACACACACACACACACACACACACACACACACACACACACACATATATAATATATATCTAAATATTATTTATTGATGCTCCTGTGATATATCTCATATTAAAAATATGTAAAAAATAACAAACAAGAAATTCATGTAAAATACTCCTACACACACATATCCCACACAACGCGCACACCAACACATAAATATGCATGCACACACATATTCACATAGGCACACACACACACACACACACACACACACACACACACACACACACACACACACACACGTGCAAGCAAATTTCCACTTATACACATATATACACACACAAACATGCATATACCTTAACAGACAGCATTTGCATATGACAAAACAAATAGTATTGAGATATAAAATGTTTATGGGCAACATTGCTTAATATGAGAAATAGAACATATAAAAATATAAAATCAGACACCAAGGTCAACACTTATACTTGCTGATGTCAATGTTTGCTTTGATTTGAACACATTTTTAGTAGTACAAAACTTAATAATAGCAAGTAATACTTGAAATTTGGATGACATTTTTTTACTAAAAACTAAAATAAACGACCGATTTTGTCCCAAACCTTATCAAGTTTATTTCTGGGAAATTTATGTAAGCGTAAAAAATAAAAGATGATAATGAGAGTGGTAAAAAAAAAAAATAGAAAAAATGCAAGAGAACTAGAGTCCGATAGTATTCAAACCCAGCAAGCAATCTCTCTATTTGCAGAGAGAAGGCTTGTGGGATTTGATGTATATAGACTCCAGAACCTTCATATAATATAGAGAGTTCAACCATGATAGTACAGTAAATATAAATATGCATGAAATATTATCATACATAAATTTCCCAGAAATAAACTTGATAAGATCTATGATGAAAACGGTTATTTATTTTAGTTTTTAGTATAAAAAGTCATCCAAATTTCACTTATTCCTTGCTAATATATATATATATATATATATATATATATATATATATATGTATATATATTAGCAAGGAATAAGTGATTATTATATATATATATATATATATATATATATATATATATATATCTTGCTTTAAGGGTTATAATTTTTATGTTAGAGAGAATAATGAGGATTAAATATAAAAAGAAAACAATCAGTTTTGTTCCCACTTGTCAAAGTCTTTTAATTGAGAGGATTTAACATAAAATGTAATAATTGTGAAAAATGAAATGATCCCTGATTGGAAAGGGGGAATGAACCGCTAGAGACTGATCACAGCAAGACCCAGGAAACACTCTCGCTGTTTACACAGCAAAAATCTGCAAGACCTGATATAAACAGACTCCAGCACCTTCAAGTGAATGTGAATTGGACAATATGGAAAACCAATTCACATCAAACTCCATGGCACAGTTTTTATTTTTTATAATATGTTCACAAATTGAGGAACAGTATGTGATGTGGACAAGTTAAATTTTTGCTAGATATGGTTCCTGATTTTCAGTGGAACATGCTGTTTGATTCTGCTGTTAAGGCATTGAGTGGTTCTACCTATGTAACTGGCACCACAGCCACAATTATATTTATAAATTACAGAATTCATTTGATAAGGGGGCAGAACATCTTTACAACTTGAAGCTAAAAAAAGTTTTATTATAAAACGCATGTTGGCAGAAAAATAACATTTCTGCACATCAGAAGAAATTTGCCTAGTTAGTTTTTCACCCTTCTCTTCAATACATGGAAGACTTAAATATTTAGAAATAACTACTGGCTTAATCTATATCAATATCTTAATGCTCTCATTATGATTGAGCTCTGTATAGAGGAAACTTTAAAAAAGAAACAGTTACCACTTCTGCAATTTATGCATTACTCTTCAGCAATAAATTGAGTTCTTTCGGTGACTGGCATGTGCATACCCCGCTTATATACAGCATGCTAAAATTTCTCTTCTATGATTCAATACACCTATGGCTTTGGGGTTAGCAACTCTGACTGACACCAAATCAGTCGAGTTTCGATACCAGCCAGAAGCAAGTGGATGTCTAGCCACACTGATGAGCTCGGATACAGCAAAACAGGCTTGTATGTGGATGATGAATATATATATAAAATCATTAAATTTTTAATTTTTTTCTAATATTCTTACAGTTTTCCTTTTGAAAGGACTAGGGGATTGAGGAAATTATTTTTAATAGTTATTGTTCCAAGCTCTTTTGGCCAGTTTACTTATGATTTTCAAAGAGACAATTATTCATGTTTTTTAATATTTCTGTTGTAGGGTTTATTGCTTAAATGTAGTAATAATTTTAGGCTGCGTGTGCAGATTCAGACATGACTTTATTTATGCTGGGTTGTTTCTTTAAGTTTCATGCTTGACTTGTATTATTTTACATAAAGAATCCCAATATTTATTTTATCAATATCTATACTAATATTGTAGAAGTTTGGATTAAAATATTTTGTTACAATTTCTAAATTGATTTTCCCTTGCACTAAGAATAAGGAAAATTTCAAAATTTAATTTGCTTTGTCTGCCATTTCCCTAAATATTGTAATCAGTGTTGTTCTTAATCAAAGTCATGATAATCACAAGTTCCATTAGATTCATTAAA
This sequence comes from Ascarosepion bandense, assembly GCA_037127315.1. Lineage (NCBI taxonomy): Eukaryota > Metazoa > Mollusca > Cephalopoda > Sepiida > Sepiidae > Ascarosepion > Ascarosepion bandense. The sequence continues at coordinate 2,445,784 of JBBBDQ010001293.1, forward strand.
TTTTTTCTTCTTTTTTTTTGTTACACATCTTTTTTTTGTTGGGGTTTTATTTTAGCCTGAAGCAACGGTGTTATTGTGTCATCCAGATATAATAAAGACGAATCCAATGAAAAAAAAATTTGATTAAAAACAAATAAAGAAAAATATAAACAGTAAAAACCATAAGAATGTGCAAAAAAAAAAATGAAAATGAAAAACGCATAACAAAAGATTAAATATAAAAACAGCATTAAACAGTAAAAAAGCAAATATTATAAAACACGATAAAAAAGAGTCAAATGAAAAATTATGTGATTAAAATTAACAAAAAAGTAAAAACAAGATAAATTCTTGAAATTCTTGCTAATTAATATGATTTCAATTACTATTATGTGACTATTACAGTGTACAAGTTAATATGAAGCTCAAAATTCAGTATTAGGCATATACCTAGAGGTTGACACCCAAACATATGGTATGCTATCAGTGGCCTAAAAATTAGGTCTACTGGTAGACTAATATTGTACTACAGTAAACAATAACCTGTGTCAAAACTGCATAAAATCACACCATTTACCTCTATATTGAAACTCTAACCCTAATATATTTTTATATGTGTTGCATTGCAATCAACTTACAACATACACCAGTAGGTACTGTATATTATAACAGTATAACTTTTAACATTTAAAATTCATCAGGTCTACTGATAAAATATCAAAATCAACCCTTATAGAATATTTACACTGTCAATTATAAATCATACCAGGTAGTTTTTGATAGTACTACTATGTATCATATGTTATTGTGGTACACACTAATTGTTAGGAGTAATGTCCCACTTGGTTACAATATAGTAGCAAAGGTTAGTATTTTAGTATCTTTTTATTTAGTCATGACAGACATTCATCAATGAGTATTTTGTCAACCATTACAGTCATGCATCAAGGTTGGAAGTTCATTAGGATGACATTCTGTGTCATAACATAGCTGGTTGCTGTAGGTGATTGCTGGGTGACCAGCCTAGCTTGCACCATGGCTATGTGTCCAGAGTTGTAGATCACTCAAATGTTCATATTTTGCTTGCCAACAGTGTGTTGCAATGCAGATTTTGCATTCCTGTAAGATTACTTTTTAAATCGTATCACCCCGAGCAAGGTGGTAATGCCACAGATGTGCAGAGGGCTACATAAGAATAAAATGATTAAGTAGAAGAGAGTGAAGAGGAAGACAAACCAGTTAGAAAGGAGTAAGAGAAGGATGGGAATACAGGTGTGATTACAGTTGCAAAGGTGGAGAGAAAGGAAAGGATATACAGGGCGGTGAAGAAAGAACTAGAATCAAGTGGTTAAGAGATGAATATTTACATTGTATTTAAATTCCTGGAGATTGTAGCTGTCAGGAAAGCAAGAATATGGAAGTGAGTTCCACAGGCAGTAAGTGCAAGAAAAGAAGCTGCAGGAGTAGAATTGTCATCTGCATTTGGTTAATCTAACTGTGAATGGATGGGACCCAGTTGCCAATCTGGTTGCACAATTGTAGAAATATCAGGGAGAAGTTCTTAGAACTGTGATTTAGCTGGATATTATCCCCAAGAGATGTTATGCATTCTGGTTTAGGTTCCATCTAGGTCTGATGGAAGAATTTTGGTTAATATCCAAGCACTGGCACCATACATTAAAATCGCCTCTACTGTGGCAGAAAAAATTTTCTGATTGAGGTTGTTTTGTAGATCAGATTTCTAAATTCAATTTTGTGGAGAATGCGTAACCAATTTGAACTGAGAAAATGCTGTTATAAATGAGTGCCGTTGGCTTGCTTAAAGAAATGAGCATACTTACCCATCAACAAACTGTTGTGAAAAAGGAAAATTTCTTTGTTTGACAACCATTTCTTTTGTAATATCAAAGTCTCGTTATTTCTCAAGAGGGGGTGAATTTGGAGAGATAAAAGAGCAAAAGAAGCTACATGCAGGTGATTTTTGCTCAGTACACTGTTGTAAGCTAAGCATTGGGAGTACTAAAGCTTTTTGCAGAAACAGTGTTTTGGACGAACATGGACCCTGTGAAGATTAAGAACCGTCTTTGCATCTACAACAGATTTATTTTGTTCAAGGCAGACCAATCTATGTGAATTTTCATATCCTTTTCAGCAGAATTTATTTTTGGTCCTTGGTGAGATGATAAATTACACCTGGCAGCAAAACTTCTGTTTGTGTGAGCAGACATTCTGAGAAGTGTAAAACCTCCTCTTAATTGCTGTTGTTCCCACATCTGCCTTCATCTGAGGTGGTAGTACCTGTTCAGATTCTAGCTATAAGCATACAATGAACCCTTAAGCTAAAAACAAAACATTGTGAAAGTATAAAAAACAAGCAATATATTTTTATATGAAAAATTACCAACAATACATATTTATAATAAAATCAGCAACAGAACATTGTACTGCAAAATGACCAACAATACATTTTATAAAAAATGACCAACAATACATTTTATAAAAATGGCCAACATTATATTTTATATTTAAAATGTCTAACAATACATTTTATATTCAAAATAACCAACAATATTTTTTATATTCGAAATGATCAATGCTATAATTTGTAGCAGAATGACCAACAATTTTATCTGTAATTGAATATATACAACTGGGTTCAAAGTATATTCAGTTGAAACCATAAAATAGTTTTCAAAATATTTAAATTTCAGCATTAAATAACTTAATAGGCTGATATGCTGCTAAACAAAATCAAACAAAATAATTAATTCTATTTCTTAGGATAGATTTTATTGATTCACCTGAAACATTTTGTATTGAGCCTTGTTGGACCTGCCATATAAGTTGACCACTAGTTCTAGAAAGATTGTTTTTAAGCATGAAAACTTAACTTTTATGCTGCAAGTTATAGCAAATAATGACTAATATTCATTATCAATCAATATAACTTAATATTAATCAACTATAATGCTATCAATGAATAAACAGAAATAATAATGCAAGTTTTTATCTGCATACAATTTAAGAAAAAAAAGAAGACATATTTCTTGGTTGGGGTTCTTGGTTTGGCAGAGAACTTTTCACTAGTCTTATCATATTGTTCTTTCATGAAGAGGAGGAATAACTTTTACTATTGGAAATAATACTAGCAATATCATTAGTCATAAAAATATTAAAATCAAGAAGTTGAAGAAAATAAAGAAAAAATAAGGATAAATAAATGATAAAAAATTTTGGAGAGTGGGCCAAAAAGATAAATATTCAGTAAAAATCATTCATTTTTTTCTGTCTGAATTTCTGGGATTTCTTTTTTACTCATTTTGCCCCAAAGAAGAAAAATTTATGGAGAAAAGTAATACAACTACTACTACAATTACTAATGTATAACTGGATACTTGTTTTCCAATATTCCTGTATGCTACAGTAGGTAGCTAATCCTTGTTGCAGACGCCTGCTCAGGCACATTTGTGCTTGTGTAGCACTCACTTAGCTCACTTAGAGTTTATACTGCAGCTAAGTAATTTCTGAGGGAGCACTGAAAATCTGATATTATGTATAATGTGTAAAAGTTTAGTGCCCTCAAACTATTGTTCATAGTGACTTGTGTCTTCATGTTAGTCCAACTGTAGATGGTTTCAAAACAGTTTCATTAAATCAGTTTCTGCTCACATTGCTTGGGTCAACCTCTGGTACTGAATGCAGGCATCATCTCTCCATGTTGATAGTATCAAGTAGTTCAATTGACTATGATAAGTTTCAAAAATAGGTCTCATGTTTAGAATGCTAAGGATCTAAACACTCAGCTATACTACTACTACTACTACTACAAATAATAATAATATGTAATCAGATATATCGTTATTATTATTATAATAGTAGCATACTGCAACTTAATAGCTATAAAGCTTCGGTGTTCAATACACCATCATCAGGCAGTAAAACATGGTTAATTTACTTGGTCATATATATATGGATAAGGAGATTTAAAAAAATAAAATTAAACTAAAAATAAAATTAAACTAAAAATAGTGACTGTTTACCATCTATCTTTGTTTTCACTCTCCTATCAGTTAGTCTTCTTTTTCTGTATGTCGTGTCCTTTCAGGACCTGAGTGATCATGGGTCTCCACAACTTCCTATTCTTTGAAGCTCTTAATAAACTTTGGATTGCCATTATCTTTTCCAGTCCCTGTTAAGTCATTCATTTACACTAGGTAGGTCAATAGCAGTTTTTCTTTGTCGTTCCACCAAACAAAGTATCATGGCAGAGGGTGGAAAGTGCAACACTGAGATCCAAAAACGTATTGGTATGGCCAGGGATGCATTTCAAAAGCTAACCAGTGTACTGAGAAGCAGGAAATTTTCATTGGAAACAAAGGAGTGAATGTTGAATGATCACTTCAAGAATGAAAGAGAGGTTCTAGGCAATAGAAACGTGGTTCTGCCTATGCTGAGGATACCATGGATCAAAATGTGAGCAACGAGATGTTGGAGTTGATGCAAACGAGAAGAAAACTTATACTTAATATCAGTAAGAGACAGCTGAGGTTCCTGGGACACATCATGAGGATGGAGGGTTTAGAGAATCTGATACTCACAGGATAGATAGTGGAAAAGAGAGACAGAGGAAAGCAAGGTGAGATATATTTGATGGGCTTAAGCAAATGGATGGCAGAGTGGGGTTTGGGAGAGATACTGAGAGGGAAATTATTAAGAGCGACAGGGGATAGGGGCAAGTGAAAGTCCATGAATGCCTACGTCCTGAAGAGACACGGCACATGAGGAAGAAGTATGTTGTTAAGATTATGTCCAGCAACAATAGTTCCTGGCAAGTCATCTCACCAGCAATATCAGGTTGAAACACCAGTTCTTGTCCAAACACCAAAGTTAAGCAACTTTGAGCCTGGCTGAACGCTTGGCACTAGCAGTTGCTGTAAGCATGGATTTGTAGAAATTTGGCATAATAGATAACGGCATGGAATGAGAAATTGGATGATTTCCAATTTTAGTTTATATTTAGTTATATTCCCTGAAATGCATTTGTTTATACTTTTGAGATGAGGTAGTATTTTCACTATTTACATTGTTCGGACTATTGTCCTCATCTTCAATGCCATGTTTACGACGTTTCAACTGTCGCACGCTCCAGCCTTCTTCAAATGCTAGGAATTTCAAACCAAACCCTTTATTATGACCACTGAGGTATATCATTCTCATTCCATGTATGATGCCACTTCTGGTAGCCATGTAGTTATCTCCCTTTAACTTAACTCTCTAACTTAGTTGTTCACCACTGGTGAATATTGGTTGGGTCCCATTGACTTGACCCAAAGAGTTGTGAGTTCAATGCCAGGCTACAGGTGAACTAATAACTATGCCAGGTGAACTAATAACTTAGAGAGTTAAGTGAAAGGGAGATAACTATGTGGCTACTAGAAGTGGTATCACACACGTAATGAAAATGATATATCCCAGTGATTGGAAAAAAAGGGTTCGGTTCGAAATTACTAGCCCGTGAAGAAGACCGGAACATACAACGGCCGAAACATCATAAATATGGGAATATATGTGTAAATGCCCTGGGAAAAGCCAGGAATCCATTTATTTCCCCTCCAAACTATGAGTCAAATAGAAGTTGTATCAGAAAATCATTATTATCTCAAACAAATATTCTTACAATCCAGAAATACTTACTTGTTTTAAATAAAATCCACTCTACATAAACAAATCAATCAATCCTGTCAGTACCTATAGTCAGTCTGTCAGTCAGTTAAGTGCCATACGTGAAACGCGCTTGAACGATCATGTGTCTTTCGATCCGTGACTGACGAGACAGAAGATTTTCCCATACGAAGTTGCCATTTATTTCTGTGGTAGACTGGTTGCCAACCAGGTTATAGAACTAATAGCTAGAGGGGAAAAAAGATGAATAAATACCTTTTCCAAATTCGTTTATAGAATTTAATTAGAAAAACTAGACAAGGAAGAATATCGCTTTCTCATGAGCTTTCGTTTGAAAACTGAAATTCCTCCAGTATGTCGCTCATTCTTGCTCAAATGAGCTCAGATTTTAACAAAATGTGTGAAAAATGAGTTGACAGTGCAGACTTATCTCAATGAGAATCTACCGGAAAGATAGATCAGGTTTGCCAGTAATAATGACAATGGGCCGTTGAAACGTTCACCTGATTTGTGATTCTTTCTACGTGTCTATGTGAAAGGACACATCTATATCCCCTTCTTGAATCTAGTTAATGCAAAGAATTTAACTGGAATCCGAAAGCTGATATCCATAGCCCCACATGTTCATATAGTACTGTTGTAAAAAACGAGAACTAGATTATGTACAAATGTCTTTTGGATGAATGTTTTTCGAACAATTATTTCCGAATAAGTTTCTCGATACAAAAAATGAGTAGACGATAAGATATAAGAACAGTGATTCCTTTTTGAGAAAACTTCATGTCACCCGTTCCCAAGTGAGAACTTTCAGATTCTATTGCTGTGAAATATCGACAAGTATAAATTAAAAATTAAAATCTCGTTAAGATGATAAACAACATATTAAAACAAATTAATATTTGTTTGTCTTTGAAAGTTATTATTTATTCCGCTCTTACAAATTATGAGGCAACTAATGTAGGCAGGAACAAAAGATCTACTTTATCTAGCATTATTTTACCATCTGTTCTATGTATCCTGAAAGTATACGATACAAATCATACATCATCCAACAGTTAACTAAAACACAGAATAAAATTTCACACCTGCAAATTCGAATCCAAACGACTAAAAACATTTTGGAAAAACCCAGACCAAGGCAAATTTCTTAAGTCAGTGTGAAATATAAAATTCTGGATGTTGATTTGATAGGAAATAGCAAACTGATCTATGATGCCAATCAATTTTTTTACACCTAGAAAATAAAAATGCCGTTCGGAGCCTGTCACATGACAAGATCCACTACTTAAGGACATATCTTGTCAAAATCAGTCAGGATGGGAGCGGTATCTGACAGCATCTAGTCGCAATGTAAGAAAGAAACTTCAAGCTGAGGTCATGTCTCGCCAACATACATTCATTCTACCTTTACTTCCAATTTTCCTTTCTTCGTTTTCACTCCAGGCCATGAAAGAAAACAACAACAAAAATAACAAGAGCAACAAGAGCACATCTTTAACTGACATGCAAAATTAAAGACCACTCAGTACAATTTCTTTATTTGTTTCACCTTCTTTCTCACCCTGTCGTCAACCTATGAAAAAAAGGGAAAACAACAAGACTTCATATTCTACTATTATCAGTATACACCCGGGACACTTAGCTACTTACTGCTATCTCTCTGAAACATTTAACCACATGCATTTTTCTTTTTGAACATTTTCTTCTCACAAATATGTGTTCAGTTAACAAAATTCCACTTATTTTTTCAACAACCTGATGATATCTTTAAATGCAAGGATTGTCGGCTATGTTTGGAAGTGGCCTTGTACCAGGTATGGCCGAAGCACCCTACAGACATGTATCTTTTATAATTCGTTTACAGAATTTAATTAGGAAAACTAGAAAAGGAAGAATGTCGCTTTCTCATGAGCTTTCGTTTGAAAACTGAAGAAAGTTCCACCCATCAGTATGTCGCTTATTTGCATAAGGCCAAGTCCACGGAGAGTTTGGATCATTAAATCCTTGTGATCACACAAGACACCCAATTACATAAAATCTGTTCTGAATCGTAAAATATAAAATGTAATAAAAATAAGACATTATTTGTTTAGAAACGCTCTTAGTTACATTTATGAATAAAATAAAGTGTCCTCAACAATATATATATATATATATATATATATATATATATATATATATATATATTCTAGACATATGCTGTTAAACATAATAGACATTCATTGTCTCTTATATTTAACAGCATATGTTCAGAAAATTACTTGCTGCCTCGATATACTAAATATATTCTTAAATAACCGCAAAATGAAGGTCGTTCTGAATGGGCGTGCCTCTTCGTCCTACAGCACGAATGCTGGTGTCCCACAAGGCTCTATCCTGGGCCCAACGCTCTTCCTTATTTTCATCAACGACCTCCCAGATGAGATCAGGTCCCAAGTAGGCATCTACGCAGATGACACTACAATATACTCCCGCTCCAGTAAGAAACCTGTCGTGGCGGACAGACATAATCTCGCTGCTGACCTTGAGCGGGATCTACACTCTGTGGTGAACTGGGGCAAGAAGTGGCTTGTCAACTTTAATTCCTCTAAGACCAAGCTGTTGTCTGTCAACCATTACAGGCAACCTCTTCTGCCTCCCATAAGCATGGACCAGATGATTCTCCCGGAGAGTAATACACTACGCCTCCTCGGACTTACCCTGTCCTCAGACCTCAAATGGAAGCACTATATTGAATCCATAGCAAAATCTACTGCTAAGAAGATTGGGTCACTATGTCGATCCAGGATGTTTTTTCCACCTGAATCCATCCTGCATATATACAAGTCAACCATCCGTCCGTGCATGGAGTACTGCTGCCATTTATGGTCAGGTGCCCCTGCCGTTCTCCTCAGTGTTCTTGACAAGCTCCAAAGGAGAGTCTGTAATGTGATAGGTACTGATCTGGCGACTCGTCTGCAGCCACTTTCCAATCGTCGAAATGTGGCCTCCCTCTGTCTCTTCTATAAATACTTTCATGGCTTCTGCTCGGATGAGCTTAAGTCACTGATGCCTCCTCAACAGGTGTTTACCCGTTCAACCAGACTGGCAACTGGGTCCCACCCATTCACAGTCAGGTTAGCCAAACGCAGACGACAATTCTACTCCTGCAGCTTCCTCTCTCGCACTTCCCGCCTGTGGAACTCACTCCCGTATTCTTGCTTTCCTGACGGCTACGACCTCCAGAAATTTAAAAGCAAAGTTAATACTCACCTACTAACCACTGGCCTCTAGCTCTCTCTCTCCCCTCCCCTGTATAACCTTCCCTTTCTCTCCGCCCATGTACCTGTCATTGCACCTGCTTTCTCAGTTTTCTATTGTTCCTTTCTAACTAGCTTGTACTCCTCACTCTTTTCTAATTAATCTTTCTACATTTATGTAGCCCCCTGCGCATCAGTGGCGTTTCTGCCTTGCTCGGGGTGAAATGATTAAAAAAAAAAAAAAAAAATATATATATATATATATATATATATATATATATAAAACCAATAAATAATTATCCAAATGTTGGAGAATTTTTGTCTTTATTTTCAACTGAAATTAAAGCAAAAATACGACGTTTAGAACGGCTCATGATTAAACATAATAGACATTCATTGTCTCTTATATTTAATAGTATATGTCTAGAAAAAAAAAAAAAATATATATATATATATATATATATATATATATTTGTAATGAATTATTTTGAACATTATTTTTACCGATATTCGTATTTAAGTAGATATTCTGTTTTTAATTAAGCAGTATTTTATATTTATATCTACCGGCCTGATTATTTTACGATAAATTTTAAAAATAATGTTCAGAATAATTCATTACAAATTGTCGGTTGCTTATAACCAAGTTTCGTTAAAATTCGTTAATTTCCGTAATATATATATATATATATATATATATATATATATATATATATTGACATAATTTTGTGGTCTAATAACATAGCAATTCTTGCTGAAATGATCTCAGATTTTAACAAAATGTGTGAAAACTAAGTTGACTGTACGGACTTATCTCAATGAGAATCTAACGGAATGATGGATTGGGCGTGCCAGAACCAATGACAATGCACTGTTGAAACGTTCATCTGATTTAAGATCTTGTGATTTTTTTCTATGTCAGTGAGTTAAGTGCCATACGTGATAAACGCTTGGGCGATCATGTCTCGAAAGAGACATGACTGACTGGGCAGATGATTATCCCGCAGTAGGTTGCCATTGCTTTCTACAGTAGACAGGTTGCCAAACAAGGCTATAGAACCCAATCTGTCTTGTTATTTAACCCATAACAATAGAAAAGAGACGGATTAATACCTTTCCCAAGGGTATTTATGCGGAAATGAATGCATGGAATTCAACTGGAATTCGAACCCGGCTTTCCTATTTCTCGTTCCAAGCCGATATCCACTGCACCACTACGCACATTTTTTTTATGTAGCTATCTTTAAAAAACACGACTATAGTAGAACAGAGAAGAGGTTAAGTCGTTAGAGTCGCCAAGAGCACAGTCCGACTTTCCCCTTGTTTCTAGCCTGGACGACTGTTAGTGGTGCATATTGAATGGCATGTACTCAAATGAGGAGAGGGCAGATATGCACTCAGTGTATGATTTGGCGGACGGTAACGTTGTACACGCCTTGAGGAATTTAAACAGAGAACTAGTGAGGCGCTTGAGAAAGTTATGCAAGAAATGCTACAGCGTGTTTGGCAGAAGCTGCACTACCGACTTGACGTGTGTCATTTCACAAGTGGTGCGCATCTTGAACATTTGTGAAGATTTTTGAAATCGGTTGTAAAATCTACATTCTTTTAAATATTTTGTTCGAATTTTGATAAATCGTTAATTGTTCAGAATATAGTCTATTTAAATTTGTTTGTCTGGGACATGCAGTTACTCAGAAATTCGCATTTTAAATGATATCAGTTTTGGGATACATCATGTACATTACGAACACGATTATTCAATGAAAAAAATTCCGATTAGTAATTAATTTTTATAAGAATTTTTATTCTATTTTAAATCACTGGTGCCCCCTAGATGTGAATTTGCACGAGATACTAGATTGGCAACTAGGTCCCACCCTTTTACAGTGAAACCGATGAAATGTAACCGCAATTTCTACTCCAATAGCTTCTTTCCTCGCACTTCCCGCCTGTGGAATTCCCTACCGCATGCTTGCTTCCCCGACGGCTACAACCTCCAGGAGTTTAAATGTAAGGTCAATAGACACCTCCTAACACATTAACTCACACCCACTCTCTCCAACTCTCTCCCTATGTACATCCTAACTCATCTATCACCCTCCTTCTGACATTTCCTATACCCAATCCCTCTATGTAACCCCCTGCGCTATAGTGGCAGTGGAATGTCTTGCTTGGGGTGACACGATTAAAAAAGAAAAAAAATTAGAATAATATGTAAAATTTTATTTTCTAAAACAAATTGTTCTTCTTAGTATTGGGCAAGTGATATTCTTAACAATTTAAAACAGTATTTGATCATAAATAGAAAAACTCACTATAATTACATGATTTTAAAGCTGATTAATTTATTTTAAAATAATTTTGAATTTATCTTATGTGCGAATAATCGAGTCGATTTTTATAAATACTGACGTCCATGCACAATATTACTAGACAGTTAGAGCGGTACTTATATTTAAATTTCCAAATATTAGTAATTTTCTAACATTTTCTCAACTAGCTGCTTCGTAAGTAAGGCTACAAACAAAGTAGCTAAAATTAAATAAAACATTAGATTTCTTAGAACATTTTCTTATTTTTTTACGACTATTGTATAGTTAAAAAGGTATACAACTTACATAAAATCTGCTCTGAATTGTAAAATATAAAATGTTATAAACAATTTTTAACAGTTATGCAAACCTTACATTTTCCAAACATAGGATGGTCAATAGATATGTCAATACTTCAGGAAAATACCCACTTCATGTTCAAAAAGATTTATTCTTGCCGCGATATTGTAAATTAAAACTAAGTAATATTTGTTTCAATTCAGATAATCTTAGGTACTTTCACTCAATCGCGAAAAAAACTGCATAGTTACTTTTAAACCGAATTTTTAGAAGTGAAAAAGATTTTTTAAAACTTTTATTTTAGTTTTAATTGAAAGTTACATGATTAATATACTATTTCCAGTGAACAAAATAATCTGGCTTATTTCAAACAGAAATTATATTGACTGGAATATAAAAGTTCGAGATTTTTTTCAATTTTTGAAATTTGCCGCCATTTTTGAGCGATACACATTCGTAAACAAAAGTTAATTCTAGGTTTTAAAAAATCTTGCAAATATATAATATACATTTGTGATTCATTATTTTTGGAACATTAGAAAATTTTATGTTAAATTAATCTGATTTAAACAAGTATTACTTATTTATAGCGTGAAATTTAGAATAAAACTATTTCTTAATCACCGATTTGAACTTTTTGACCTGACCGCATCGTAAATCACGAAGTTGTTGGCAGGTTCTTGATTAGAGATAAAAATGTATGGCGGTTTATAAAAGACAAAATTGTACCAAATTTTTTGGGGGTAAGGGAAGAAATTCTGAGTCTTTAATTTGCACATACAAAAAAAAAATCAAATGTACAAAAAAAGTTAAAATTATTTTAAAAATAAGGTTCTTTGACGAATTCTATTAAGCTTTTCAATTTCAGTAGGTAATATAATCATCAATTTTTAACTATAAAGTCTAACCGTAATATTTCTTTAAAGATTTTAAAAATATTTTAAAAACTTTATAAATGATTATAATAACAAAAAAATGAAAACAATTTTTTGAAAATTTCATTAGTTATCAAAAAAATTTTTCTTCAGACTATAATGTCCTTAATTTTTATTGTTTATTCAAGCAATTAAAAATCTTTGCTTTCAACACTGAAGAATAATGCCTTGCTCAGATCTAGCATTAAAATTAGGATTTCAATTCTTAAAGATTTTTACTAATGATGAAAAATAAACTTGTCTTAATCCAATGGGGTCTCAATTCATACCAAGTAAACTGATATAAAGCTTGAAATGTTTCTTTTATATTAGTACGCACGAAATATTTTATCCTTTCACATTTCAACCTTCAACCTTCTGAAATTTAAATTGTGGTGACTTCGGACGTGTTTGGCACCAGGCCAATTTACTAAGCATCACCCAGGCCCTTACATGCTCACTGGAAATATTACATTTAATCTATTAGCTTAGATTTAAAGCTATAATAAAATCTTTAAGAAATATTTGTTTTTTTTTAATGCATTTCAAGCGTTAGTTATCTCTTTGTTTTAGCAGTATATACTTTTGTGGAAGCATGCTCTATCTATAATGCGCGTTCTTTCTATTTCCACATACTTTTCGTTCAGCTATTCATCTTTTATCTGTACACATTTATTCTTATTGTTCCTATTGTTTGTGTTTAATGTTCCATAGACTCACTTTCCTTGGGGCAATATTGTTTGCCGACATCACTCGATCTTCTCTTCGTGTTTTTCACTTTGAATATCCAGTCCTCTTCAACAATATTTGCTTTTAACTTTGCCATCATCAAATTCTTTGCATGTCGTGTCGTCCTAGATTTGTCGTAATGGAGTTTATGGTTTTGGTTTTCTTTCATTTTTGTCAGGGTTTGCCTATGAACGGAAGAAGATCGCTCCCACAGACGGTACTTTGATTTTAGAGTGTAGACTTGCATTCCTGAAATTTTTATTGATTATTACGTGGTCCATCTGGTTCTTGATGCCTCCTTGAGGGCTTCTCACAAGCGCCCTGCTTGCTCTTGAATCCAGCTATTTGTTGATTTCGAATTTACGCATCAATGAAAATACCTTATGAACAAAAGTTTCTGTCACAAAATTAACAAATCAAAAACTAATCTTTAAAAAAAAAAATGAAGCATACAGTTTTATCATATTTAAATTCCGGTTCTCGTACGATAATTAAAGTTAAGCAACGTGGATCCAGGCCAGTACCACATAGGTGGCTGTTTTGGAATAACAGGTGCTGCAAACGTGGATGTATGGTTGTAATGAATAACGACTTGGATTTTTTTAATCGGAGAGTCGTGTTCTAATTCCAGTCGGGTTTGTTAAATTCACTTACGCACAAATACCTTTGTAAAAGGTACAAATCTACCTCTTCCTCCAAGCTATGGGTTAATTAGTAAGACTTGCATCAGTAAATCATTTCCTTTCAAAAATTCTTACAATGTAAAAAACTATTTTCTGGCTTTAAATAACCCGTAAAAGATTGATAAGTCATAACATAAAAGACATATGAATAAGTTAAATACAAATATTTCATGACATACTGCTCTGACGATTTTTTTTCCCTGGTGCACGACTGTAGGTATTTAAGCGTGCTACATAACAGGCATCTAGGATCCAACCTTTTACTGTTAAAATAACCAAATATAACTGTTACCCCAAGAGTTTATTTTCTCGTATTTTCCGTCTGTTGATCACCTTTCTTTTTACTTGCTTCCCTGATAGCTAGAATCTCTAAAAATGTAAATGCAACGTGAATCACTATCTTCTATCATGTTGAATCGTCTTCACCTTTTATCCTTTTTTCAATAACCCCTGTATCCAGTGTTCTGTTTCACTTTCACTCCACGTAGCTAGCCCCATACTAGTGACATTCCCGCCGTGCTTAGGGTGAAATGATTAAAAAAAAATAGATAAAATCATTAAACCATTCACCTTAATTTAATCAGTCAGTTAAGTGCCATACGGGATACACGCTTTAGGCGATCATGTCTCGAAAGAGACATAACTGACTGGTCAGAAGATTATCCCGCAGTAGGTTGCCATTACTTTCTGAGGTAGACTGGTTACCAATCAAGGCTATAGAATCTAATCTGTCCTGTTATTTAACCCATAACTGGGGGAAGAGACTGATTAATACCTTTTCAAAGGGTACTTGAACATAAGTGAATGCAATAAATTCAACTAGAATTCGAACTTGGCTCCTCAATAAGGAGTTAATATAAAAGAAACATGTCAAGCTTTATATCAGTTTACTCGGTATGAATTGAGACCCCATTGGATTAAGACAAGTTTATTTTTCATCATTAGTAAAAATCTTTAAGAATTGAAATCCTAATTTTAATGCTAGATCTGAGCAAGGCATTATTCTTCAGTGTTGAAAGAAAGAATTGGGGGAGACATAGGGATTAAAGAAATTTCTGGTCAGCAAGGGTTAGAGGAATGTCAGAAAACTAAACAAGAATTAGATCTTCACAACTATTAAAAAATGAACGATTAAGATCAAATTGATCAAGGGAAAAAAATCGTATAAGTTTAAATGTTCAGATTTGATTTGCTGCAAATGCTGGCATTCAACTGCGAAGAGTATTGTACATAGGTTGCCTAACTAAATTGGATGTGAGTTTGATTTTCTCTGGAATTGCTTACTTGTGACTGCAGAATGACAGGCTGGAAATTTACGATGTTCAGCAAATGAAATGAAGATGAAAGAAATACAAGAGTAAAATTAATAGCTGAAGAAATACGCTTGGTGGGAATGTCAATCCTTGAAATGAAAGCGATGATTATCAGCCTATATTTCAGACTACAAATGCACAAAACTTAAGTATAAATCTTTTCAAGTCTTATTATCTTCAGATATAATTGATAGTTGAGTTCTATTGAAATCAAGTAGGAGGTTTTATTCAATTTTGGTTACGAGAAAATTTGAAAATTTCGCAGAAATTTGTTTTTTAGCTCTCAATCTAATAACTTTTGTGACGTGGAGTAAAAGTTACATTGAACAGAATTTATTGACTGGGGATATTGATTAGCATAAACGGCAACTAATCTATCACATGTTTGATATGGATAGATGTTCGTTGTGGTGCAGTGGATATCGGCTCGGAGCGTAAAATTGGAGAACCGAGTTCGAATTCCAGTTGAATTCGTTGCATTCACTTACGCACAAATACTCTTTGGAAAGGTATAAATCCGCCTCTTCTCTATTCAGCTGAGGATTAAATAGCAGGACAGATTGAGTTTGTCAGAAAGTAATGGCAACCTACTGCAGGAAAATCGTCTGCCTGGTAAGTGATGTCACATTTCACGCACGCATACACACTTAAAGAAATCAATCTAACACGTTTCGCTTTTATTAACGCTTCATGAAAAAATGAGAATGAGAAAAAAATAAACGAAATTCTGGTATTTTTATTTTTGGGTTGTTTAATTCTTTGTTTTTTAGTGTTTGTTTTTTGTCCTCATGATATTCCTTTTAAAAACTATCAACTAAAACTATTGAAAATATTTAAAAACAAAAAATGAGGAAATTATTCAATAAGATGAAAACACAAAACTCGAGAAAAGCCAAATAATAATAATACGTAACATTTTTTGAAAAATAATGAAATAATAGCAAAATGAATATCAAAAAAAAAAAAAAAAAAAAGAGAGAGAGTTAAAGAAAAAGAACAAAATGTAATGAATAGAAATAACTAGGGAGAAAGAGAGAGAGAGACAGTAGAAGCAACATAAAGATGCGTTTATCGTTGGTTTATCAGGTTTCGTTAGATCCCAATTCAAACAGACACTCTCTATCTTACGCACACACATACAAACACACGCACATACACATACACACACATATAATTGTGTATTTGGGTAGCAATTCGTCTTTTGTAAAAGTTTAAATAAAAACAACTGACTAGTTTTTTATTTAATTTTTCGTGTTTTAATTTTCTTCTTTTCTGTATGTAAATTATGTAAGCTATACTTCTAGCCATTATCAAGGGTGATTATATTTTTACTTTTAACTGAATGTATGGTTTGTTTTTCATATATATACTCACTGTCAGTGTCGTAGCTGATGCTAAAAAAACACCGGGCATAGAGAAAATTGCCCGGATTTATTAGTTGACAATGACGTAATCAGCGTCATCCGTTTCCAGAAACTATGATTTTTGTGGATTTTTTCGGCTATTCCAATGGAAATTAGGCACAGAACGTGAACGAAAGCAGGAAATCGGGTTCAGACTTTTTGAGTATAACCAGTCTTTTCGGCCAAAATGAATAAATAAACAGATTTTTACTGCGTTCATTCGGATGTTTTCTTCGTCTTTCTTTCTTTCTTTCTTTCTTTCTTTCTTTCTTCGTGAATTGTTTAGTTTGATTTCTGACGAAGACATTTTTCCTTGCCAGGATTTTCACTATGATTGCACGGATCAGCCCGGACCTGTGCCCAGTGTGCCCGGTAGTCAGATACGGACATGCTTACTGTTAGAAATGTTTCATTTTCCAAACACGGTCAGCACATTGTGGTCGTGTTCACAGATGATGGTCTATGAAAGGGCAATGAAATCTAAGAGTCAATCACCAGCTAACTAGTGGTGGTGTTCCGATAGAGTCACTATGAAGAAGGCAAGAAGATGCATTATGCTATTACTTACTGATTTTTTAAAAAAAAATGTTAAGGTTAATTTAGTTTTTCTTTACGGTATATTTTCCTTTTATTTGAATAATTTCCTTATTATTTTTGTTTTGAAATATTTTAATCATTTATATTTGATAATTTTTACAAGGAATATCATTAGGAATTTGAAATAGTCACAAATTAAGAACATTTGAAATAATTAAAAATTAAATAAGAAAATACTGACACACTTACGCGCACATATTTTTTTTCTTTAGCTCACGCTTTCTCTCTCTCTCTCTTTCTATCTCTCTCTCTCTTTCTCTCTCTCTCTCTCTTTCTCTCTCTCTCTCTTTCTCTCTCTCTTTCTCTCTCTCTCTTTCTCTCTCTTTTTGTCAAGCCATTTTCTATCAAACGTCCTATCTAGCAATTTCTCTTTCTTCCACTCTTCCTTTTTGTCTTATACTTTCATTTTGATTTAGTAATCTTTAGTAAGTGGATGTAAGTGGATTTAGTAAGTGGATGTGCGTTGTGGTACAGTGGATATCGGCTCGGAACGGGGAGCCGAGTTCGAATTCCAGTTGAATCCATTGTATTCACTTACGCGCAAATACCCTTGGGAAAGGTACTAATCCGTCTCATCCTTCCGGTTATAGGTTAAATAGCAGGACAGACTGGGTTCTATAGCCTTGGTCGGCAACCAGTCTACCGCAGAAAGCAATGGCAACCTACTGCGGGATAATCTTCTGCCCAGTCAGTCATGTCTCGAAAGAGACATGATCGCCCAAGCGTGTATCACGTGTGGCACTTAACTGACTGACAAAATCTCTTTTATTCTCTTTCTCAGTCTCCTTCTCCTCCTCTCTCTCTCTCTCTTATGCCATTTTCTATCAAACGTCCTATCTAGCTATTTCTCTTCCTTTTACTCTTCCTTTTTGTCTTATACTTTCATTTTGGGTTAGTAATCTCTTTTATTCTCTTTCTCAGTCTCCTCCCCTGCTTTCTCTCTCTCTCTCTCTCTCTCTCTCTCTCTCTCTCTGATTCTAACATTCTTTTTCTCTTTTTGTCTACATTTCTTATTCCTTTATAGCTTTCTTTTTCTCTCGTTCTGTCTTTGGTTTTACTCGTAATGTTTTTTTTTTATATTTTCTCTTTCTGATTCCCCATTTCTCTTCTTTTTCTTTCTATCTTGCCTTTTTCTCTCTCTGTCACACTCTTTTTCTCTATAGCTCAAACTTTTTCCTATTTTTCTCTCTCTGTATCCTCATAATTTCTTTTTTTCCTTGTAAAATAATTTTAAACAATTGAAAATCTACTGACACTAGGATACGCGCGTCTTTCTTCTACACATTTTGACTCTCTCTCTCTCTTTCCCTCCCTAGCTATTTCTATTAATCTCCTTTTCTCTCTATTTTTCTATTCTATTATATTTCTTTGCCGCCTCTGTTTTGACTCGCAAGCAATCTTTCACTCACGTTTTGTCTAGTTTTCTTCTCCTTTCGAGATATCGCAATTTTATTCTTACTCTCATTTTTTTTCTGGCTTTTCTTTTTTCTTTATAGCTATCTCGCTTTCTCTTTTGTACTTTCTCTAACTCCTTTGCCTTTTTCTGAAACTCATTTTTCCTCTTTTTCTGTCACTGTTTTTATCTCATTTCATTTTCCTATCTCTCACCCATCTTCTCTGTATCACTGTATCCTGATAATCATATGTCCCAACTTACTGTCTCTTTGAATTCATTTCTTATTATTTGTTTTATCTGCCTTGATATCTTTCATTCTTTTATACCTGTGCTCGTCTTTGTCTTTCGTTTCTCCCTCTTTTTTCTTCTCGATATACATATATATATATATATATATATATATATATATATATATATGAAAAATTAAGGCAGACACGTTATGTCATGGTAAATCGGAAGTATGGTCTATTTCAGGCGAACCATCATCAGCTTCCGTCTTTATTGTGCAAATGATTTTATACAAAATGATTATATATATATATATATATATATATATATAAACTTGAAACAATTCTTTGTGTGGTAGTCTAACTGAGTTAGACGCTCATACGTCGAAATCGGCGGGAGAGCCGTAACATATATATGTATGTTTCTTTGCGTTTACATTCATCTCTCTCTTCTATTCTTTCTGTTTATCTCTCTCTCTCTCTCTCTCTCTCTCTCTCTCTCTCTATTTCACGCATTTTCTGTTTCCCCCTTAAAGAAAACAAATACAAATTTAAATGGTTGACTTTCTACGAGATGTTAGTTCATGTTTTGCCTGAAACTAAATTTCTATTTATTCTCCTAAATTTTGAGAATCTATTTTCGCAGACATGACCTCAGTTAAGATACTCGGAAATAATTAATCAACTAATACCAGCAATACTTTGTAAAAGATAACACATAATGCTTTATCAAGAAGATGTTCCAATCAGTGCTTAACACATTATGAAACATTTGATATCAAAACTTCTGTATGGGTAAAAACGGCAAACTGCTGTATGGGTAAAGACAGCAAACTGATGTATGATTAAAAATGCTGTATTGGTAAAGCGGCATACTGTTGTATGAGGAAAGACTTCAAACTGTTGTATGGGTAAAGACGGCAAACCGCAGAACAGGTATAGACGGCAAACTGAGGTATTTGCAAAACGTCGAACTGCTGTATGGGTTTAGACGGCAAACTGCTGTATTGGTGAAGACGGCAAACTGCTGTTTGGGTGAAGATGGCAAACTGCGTATGGGTGAAGACAGTAAACGGCTTTATGGCTATAGATGGCAAAGTATAGGTATAAACCTCAAACTGCTGTATGGGTAAAAACGTCAAACTGTTGTATGGGTATAGGCAGCAAACTGCTCTATGGGTAAAAACGGCAAACTGCAGGATGTCGCTTTCGAGACATGATCACTCAAGCGTGTATCACGTATAACACTTAACTGACTGATTCTTTTCTTTATTTCCAACGAAACCTTCATGTCTCTCAATACTCTACTTAGCTTTTGAAATGCGTCCTTGGTCATGCCAATACGCCTTCGGATCTCAGTGTCACATTGTTCATTATCTTCTTTATTGGCGTTTTCTATTTTTCTCTCTTCCATCACAATTCAATCTTTAGCGTAAAAATTTGCTATCAACTGATTAATGCATATCTTTGTATATGGTATTAATTATAGGTTAATAAAAAATCACTATTAATTTGGAGTTTCTGAAATAATAATTATTTATTAAAAAATATAAAACTCGGTAGTAATTATCATTCAAAGGTGTAATAAAATTCGCTACATAAAAACCCGGAATTAATAATTGGATTCGAAAATATTAGTTAAAAAAAATAAATTCAGTATAAATTATAGGTTTTTAAAAGTATCCGTATTAATTTTTAGTTTATAGAACGCGTGGTGTTTGTTATTAAATAAAACATGAAAGTCAATTATAGGCTTCGGCTTCAAAAAATTTAATAAATATAGACAAATAAATAAACATTATTAACTATAAGATTCTTAGAACAACTCGACGTGGAGTCATGGTTAGAATGATTTGTCTCACTAGAAACATTACAAGTGTGTTCGATTCTTACTGAAGTCATTCTGAGTGTTGGAGTTGTTGCGAGGTAAGCTAAACAATTTTGATTGAAAATTTCAAATTTCAAAAGGGAGCCAAAAATTCAATAAAAAACATACTTTGATTGAAAATTTATAATTTCAAAAAGTGCCTGAAATTTAATGCAACAAACTTTGATTTAAAAATTATAATTTCAAAACAGGACCAAAAACTTAGTAAAAAAACAAACTTTGATTTAAAATTTATAATTTCTTTGGCTGAATTACTATTTGCGATGAGCAACCTTAGAAGACGGAAAGTGCGACACAGAGATCCAAAGGCAAATTAGCATAGCGAAAGACGCGTTCCAGAACCTGAGTAAAGTATTAAGAGACAGGAAACTTTCACTAGAAACAAAGAAGAGAGCACTAGCTTGCTATGTGATGTCAGTTCTTCAATATGACTGTGAATGCTGGACAATATCATCAAAGATGAAGGAAAAACCCGAAGTAACTGAAATGGGGTTCTACAGAAGGATGCTGGGGATATCATGGGCCGAGCATATGAGCAATGATGAGGTGTTGGAAAGAATGGAAACGAAAAGGAAATTAATGTTAAGCATTAGGAAGAGACAAATAAAGTTCCTGGAACATGTAATAAGGAAGGCGGGTTTTGAGAACCTGATATTAACAGGCCGGATAGAGAGAAAATGAGACAGAGGAAAGCAGTGAATAACATATTTGAACAGAACAGGGCTGCGAGATTTTACAGGAGAAAGTGTGCTATGAGCCACCAGAGATAGGGAGACGTGGAAGGCAATGATCGCCTACATCCTGAAAAAACAAGGCACAAAGAAGAAGAAGAAGAAGTTTATAGTATTTGGCGGTGGATTAACAGAATATACCCACTTTGGGCCTTTCTAAGTTAATAAGGAGGACAGTGTTGAAAGTATAAATGAAAAAAATAGAAGTAACAATTCGAAAGTTCATGTAGGAAGTCATTGACCTCGACAATCACAAATAAATTGAAGTCTTGTTTTCTTTTTGAAACGTCTAAATAGCCGAACTTTTCCAGAAGTTAATTCAGTACGTCTAAGTACAGAATAAAATACTTATTCTTCCGGCGTCGATGACAACAAATGACTCAGCAATTCAGTTACACAGTGTAACACTTGTTTCTTCAACGACAAGTATCCAGATTAATTAAAAGTCTAAAATAAGATGTCTTATTGTTGTCTATGTTGGCTGAAGGAATGTCTATCTCGAAATATATTTTTTGAGGATTTCTAATTGCTATTGTCAGAAATTCTAAGAACTATAAATTATCGATTACTTTTAAAAATTTGCATGCTCCTATTATAATTCCCTTTGTTCCGCCCTTAGTTAGCACGAACGTTACGCCCTGCCAGTAGCTCAAGAATAATGAACTATTCCGTTTTGATCGCGTGGAAAGACGAAAAAGAGAGACGCTACTTGGTTTCATTGCGAAAAATGAAAAGGAAAAGAAACAAAGAAAGAAGAAAGATATAAGTATTTGTAGGGGCCTCGATGATGCTTGATAAATTGACCTTGTGCCAAACACGTCCGAAGTCCTCGCAATTTGAATATCAGAAGGTTGAAGGTTGGATGTTGAAATATGAATGGATAAAATATTTCGTTTCTACATTAAAGCAAAGATTGTTAGAAAACAAATGTAAGTGAAATTTGTTAACTGAACACTGTAACATATTTGTGAGAAGAAAAATGTTCATTGAGAAAATTCATATAGTTTTGTAGTTAACATTGTTCAAAGAGAATTGTAAGTATTTAAAATGCCTACAGAAGTTTAGAGATCATGGTTTGATAGTAGCAAGTAGGTAAGTGTCCCTGGCGTATAGTGAGAGTCAGTCAGTTAAGTGCCATACGTGATACACGCTTGGGCGATCATGTCTCGAAAGAGACATGACTGACTGGGCAGAAGATTATCCCGCAGTAGGTTGCCATTGCTTTCTGCGGTAGACTGGTTGCCGACCAAGGATATAGAACCCAGTCTGTCTTGCTATTTAACCCATAACTGGGAGGAATAGACGGATTAATTCCTTTCCCAAGGGTATTTGCGCGTAAGTGAATACAATGGATTCAACTGGAATTCGAACTCGGCTCCCCGGTTTCTCGTTCCACTGATATCCACTGTACCACAACGCACATCCTGAAAAAAGTGAGAGTAGCAGAATATAAAGTCTTATGTTCGTTCCTCTTTTTGGTAGGTTGGTGACAGAGTGAGGAAAAGAAATAAAGAGCGTTCATTTTGTTGTTGTTCTCTTTGGCGGTGTGTAGTGAAAAAGAAGAGAAAAATTGGAAGAAGAGGTCGGTGAGCTATGACCAAGTCAACTTGAAGTTTCTTCCTAGCATTGTGAGATGCTATTAGATACCGCTCCCATTCTGACTGCTTTGAAATCTCTTTTGTTACATTGCCACAAGGTCCGTCAACTAACCGCTCCCATGCTGGACTCATTTTGACCAGTCACGGAATGTCCTTAAGTAGTGAATCTGGTCATGTGACTGGATACATGTGGCATTTTCTTCTTTAGGTGTGAAAAAACTTTTGACTGACGTTATATACCAACTTTCGATTTACTATCCAATTAGGATCCAGAAATTTGTTTTTCACACTGACTTGTGATCTTTTCTTGGTCTAGTTTTTTCCAAAATGATTTTAGTCATTTGAATCCACTTTTGTTTGTGTGTAATTTTAGTTAGTTGATGGATGATATAGGATTTGTATCCTATATATTTAACGTCTTCTGCCAATGCCTTATAAATGACGCACTATTTCGTTTTGATCGTGTGGAAAGACGGAAGAGACATAAATCGGCGCTTCTTGGTTTCACTGGGAAAAATGAAAAAGAAATAAAATAAGAAGGACAGATAGAAGTGTTTAGAGTCTTCTGTCAATGCCACATAAATGATGCAATATTCCGTTTTGATTGCTTGGAAAGACGGAGAAAGCATATCAAAAATATTACTTTCTTTGAAAGAAAGAAAGAAAGAAGTGTTTAATGTCTGTTTCAGTGAAACGCAATAGGTTGTCAATTTCAAGTCTTTTATATTTGTACCTTCTTACTTTTTAAAATAACGACCAGCATTTATATTCATGAGTGTTTTTATAATATTTTGTTAAAGTTGTTAGACTCAATTTAAAAATGCGTTGGTGTGGAGGTGGGGGCGATTCCAATAATATTTTATCACCGTAGAACTTGCCATAAACTTATTCAATCATTCTTGAAGAAACTTAAAAAGGAAAAGCGTGAAATTAAAATGAGTCTTTCCTGTCATATAATATTTTTTTAAATGTAGAACAGTGAAAAGTCTGGGGGTATTAACCGTTTCTTAGCAAACGCTTTTAAACGTTAATCCCAAAAACAGCATTCAAAGAAAAACACATGTTCAGGCAGCCCGAGAATAACAAGTCGGCCACTCCCATTAATACCAGTTCTCGTAAAAAGCAAATTTGGAGAGAGAGAAAAACGGCAAATGATGCGAAACTGGATACAACCTGTAAACAAGACGGAACAATTTAGTGTGACATACATTTTTGTTTTTAGAAAACAATTTATAACAAACAAATAGTAAGGAAGAAATGTACATAAATATAATTATTATACAGAGTAGTCCAAAAGTAGGTGGTCAGTAAGAAGAAATTATTTGGGGTCAACTGATTTATGTGGTTCCCGGCTTTCTTTTTTTCTTTTCTTTCCCCAATCTTTCACTTTTTTTTTTCTCTTATTTATTTATTTATTTATTTATTTATTTTTGTTCTCAAATGGAGTAGATAGACGTAACTATCACCCGGTTCACACTCCACCCACGTCTATTGAACAGGTGAAGAGGCTCATCCCTTGTTCCTTGTTTAGGATGTCGTCTCCGGCTTTCTCTTTTCCAATCTTTTCACTCTTTTCTTTTTTTTTTTTTGAATTGGAGTAGATAGACTAAACTATCGCCCGGTTCACACTTCACCCACGTCTTTTGAACAGGTGAAAAGGCTCATCCCTTGTTCCCTGTTTAGGATGTGGTTCCCGGCTTTCTCTTTTCTAATCAGTTTACTCTTAAGTAGCTCCATGCGCATCAGTGGCGCCACCACCTTGCTTGAGGTGATATGATTTTTAAAAAAAGTCAGGTGAGCGTGCTTGCACATTAATTGGACCTCTTCAGCCAATCTATTTCTCAGGAAATGTTTAATCAAAATACTGCTCTAGAGTAATGTGTAGAAACCCCATACTGTTGTAACTTGTAGGGTGCCTTATTGATGATTGTTAAATTGGCCTTGTGCCAAACAGGTCCTGAGTCCCCACAATTTAAATATCAGAAGGTCGAAGGTTGGATGTTGACATGTGAAAGGATAGAAATATTTCGTGTGTACATTAAAGTAAAGATTTATTAACAGAATGAAAAAAATTGTAAGAAGAAAAATATAAGTGAAATTTTGTTAACGGAACACTATAACAGAGAAAAAAGAAAAATGTTCATTGAGAAAATGCATGTAGTTTTGTAGTTTAAATTGTTCAAAGAGAATTGTAAGTATTTAAAATGTCCACTGAATTAAGAGTTCATGGTCGATAGTTGTAAGTAGGTAATTGTCCCTGGCGTATACTGATAGTAGCAATATGTAAAGCCTTATGTTCCTTCCCTTTTAGGCAAGTTGGCGACAGGGTGAGAAAGAAGGAGAAATAAATAAAGAAGTTTCACTTAGAGTATCCTGTTGTTGTTGTTGTTTTCTTTGGCGGCGTGGAGTGAAAATGAAGCAAGAAAGAATGAATAAGAGTCGCGTCCGGGTCGGCTTCTTGAAATTTCTTTTGTTATATTGTCATAAGGTCCGTCAGCTAATCGCTACCAAGCTGGACCGATTGTCATTGGTCACCGAACGTGGTTTAAGTAGTGAAGTTTATCATGTCACCGGCTCCAGCAGGCATTTTCTTCTTTTGTAAAAAAAAAAAAAAGGTTGACTGACGTCATATACCAATTTTCGATTTCCTATCCAATCAGGATCCAGAATTTTGTTTTTCACACTGACGTAGAAAATTCGCCTTAGTCTGCGTTTTTCCAAAATGTTTTTAGTTGTTTGAATCCGATTTTGCGGGTGTACAATTATACTTTGTGAGTTTTAGTTAACTGTTAGAGGATAAAGGATGTGTATCGTATTAACTGGCACACAATCCCACCCACTGTCTTTTGAACAGTCCTGTATAAAAAGGCCGACCTGAAATGTATGATTGTGTGTATTTTTAAGACGATGACATTCGTCTGGTTGTGTGAGCTTAATTTTGGTAGACGTTAACTGGTCCGTCTATTAATCTGCAGCGACTAACTGACGAGAAAAGACATCAGCGTCCTGACCAATATCTGAAGAAAGAAAAAAAGAGGATAAAAGCGTTCCTGCTTCTTTTTATACTTTCCCGCCAGCGATTCCAGTTGGCGCCTTAGGATCTTACGCAATGTAAAATTTTGGCCACGGAAACGAGGAGCGCTAGATGCCGATTTTAATTTCCACTAAACTCCACAAAGGATTAAATCTTTCGCATAAGATCAGAAAGATAGTGATAATAGTATTATTTGAACCAAATGCGATTAATTGATTCGAACGCGTATACGGATAAGCAGGTTCTTGTGTCACCATGGTGATTCACCACTATTTCGGGGATCAAAAAGTTGAAAATTAAGGATCTGAAGAATATGTGTCAAATGGTGAATGGCCACCACACAGTCACTGTAGGACGGACAAAACATCAGACAAAAAAAAAAAAAAAAAAAAAAAAAAATCAAAACTGATGACATACGGTCACGTGCTTGGATGCGTCAATATCAGAATTTCGGGTGAATAATTCTCTGGGAATGCCTGAGGCTAATTATGACTCTTTCAGTGAATTAATGCTATTTCTATGGCTTTTCGTGTCTCACTTACTTCTTCTGTGTGCCCCTTAAGAATTTTCTATCCACTGCAGCTCATAGTAATCCTTTATTATTATTATTATTATTATTATTATTATTATTATTATTATTATTATTATGTTGTCATTTTTCATCATATTTCGATTTCTGCTATGGTTGCACTACCTACCAAGTCTACGGGAAGACCTAAGGCAGGTCGTGGTGTGTCCTTATGGCTCCATTTTCTGTTTTTTCTATCTCCTTTATCATCCCTAGCGTTACATAGACAAATTTCTCCTTAGTGTGTGGGCTGTATTTAGCAAGACAATTTTTTGTATATCTCTTAAGCTGGGATTTCCAGGGATTCTTTCAATGTGTTGTTTTGTTCCTTTTTTATCATTCCAAGTGCACCTACTATCACTGGCATGATTCTTGTTTTCAGTTTCCACATTTTTTTCTATTTCAATTTCCAGGTCTTTATATTTTGACAGTTTTTTGAATTCCTTGGTTGATATGTTACAATCCACTGGACAAGTCATATCAATTAATAGGCAAATTTTTTCTTTCTGGTTTTAACAATAATGTCTGGCCTATTTGCTTCAATTTTTCTGTTTATGTAGATGGTGTAATCCCATAGAATGGTGACATCTTTTATTTCTGTAACCGGTGCTGGGTGATGTTCATACCCGTTTTTGTTTACAGATTTTCCATAGTGTTTGCTCATTGTCCAATGTAAATATTACCCAACTCTATCGTGACTATTTTTATATTCATTTGGGGCAAGTTTTTTTTTAATTATTATTCTTATTCCAACTCCTTCTTTTGCTATCTCTTCCTCTTGCCTTCAAAGTTTCGTTTCCAGGTTTTCTTTCCTCATTATGTGACCAAGAAATTTCTATCTCTCTATTTTTGTTTTCATTTCTTTTTTTTCTCTACTTTCCATAAAATGTTCTCGTTAACCATATGCAAAATATTGAGAAAAAAAGTTTCCTTAAAGACAAAGAAGTGAGTGCTGAATTGCTATATGTCGTCGTTTGGTTCTCGTACGATCAAACAAGGTCAAACAACGCCGAGCCTGGTCAGTACCTAGATGGGTGATCGCTTGGGAATACTTGCTGTTGTAAGCTTATATGTACGGGTGACGTAATAAATAATGTCTCTGAATTCTTAAATCTTAAGTCTCGGAACAACAGTTTTAACTTTTCAACGACCTCCTTTATTAACCCTCTACCTTCAGTGGTTCTTGAGCCATGTATTGAGTGAAAAATTGCTGATAACAGACAGAGAAAGAAAAAGGCAGGACCTCTTACAGAAGGAAGTAAGAGAAAGCGAGAAGAAAGGACTGAGCATAAACTTCGAGAAAACTAAATGTATGGACATCAGCAAAAAGAAGACCACCAAAATGCCCACCACATCTTGGAGAAACTAAAATAAAACAAGTAAATAAATTTAAATAACTGGGAAGCGATCTCACGGAGGATGGAACGTCCGACACTGAGATCCAAAGACGCATTGGCATAGTCAAGGACGCATTTCAACGCTAACCAGAGTACTGTGAGGTAGGAACGTCACATTGGGAATAAAGAAAACAGTGCTGGACTGTTATGTGATATTTGTCTTTTTGTATTGCAGCGAATATTGGACGATCTCTTCAAGAATGAAGGAGAGATTCGAGGCAGCAAAAATGTGGTTCTACAGAAGGATGCTGAGAATACCATGGACCGAGCACGTGAGCAGCGATGGGATGTTGGAAAAAGTGCACACGGGAAGAATTTAGCATCAGTAACAAACAGCTGAAATTTCTGGGACACGTAATAAGAAAGGATGGTCTGGGGAATCTAATACTCACGGGGTGGATAGAGGGAAAGTGAGACAGGAGAAAGCAGCGCGAGGCAGATTTGATGGGCTTAAGCAAGTGAATGGCAAAGTGGGGTTTTAGGGGGAGATACCAAGCGGAAAATATTAAGAGTGACAAAGAACAGGGGCAAGTGGAAGTTTATGATTGTCTACGTCTTGAAGGGACACGACACATGAAGAAGAAGATATATCGGAAAAGAGAAAAACTAGATTAGGGATTCTTCCTCGAAGTTGCGTATTTAGTAATTATAGGTTTGTTTGATTGTTTATCGTTTTTATGGCTTATTAACCCTTTACCGGTTTGTTTGCAGGATATTTATATCTTATATGGGAAGGCAACACAATGATTTCTATTAACCTTCTGTTTTTTTTTTAAACGGGTTCTTTTTATACTTTTTTGCTAGTAGAATATGTTGAAATGCATTTTAATACTCAAAATCTTATATCGCCCAACAAAAGTTCCAATCCGACACCATTTTTGTTTAGTTGCTCATCGCCCAGACAACAGCTGAAATCGCCCACCGGAGGGTGATATCGCCTAAGCTGAGAAACCATATATTAGAAGAAAGCGTGCCCACACCATGACTTCTCGGAATCACCTAGCAAAAATAAGAGGCAAAAACAAAGATGTTAGTTCGACTGTTAAAAATTAGATTTTATGTGACCAGTTTCGAACTATCCTACAGGTAGTAACTAACATCAGTAAACAAAGAAAGAAATTAGTAACTGATGAATCGTTTGTTTATTTTTTATTTTTTTATTCTTAATTATTTACGTTGGTTAAGCGGACAAGAAATTAATTCTCGGCGTATGTAACATTTGCTCTACAGGAATGGTGTGATTGAAACTGCGAAAGAAGGGAAAAAATCGATAAATGTTTTTAATTTTTGTGTGCGTGTGGTAAAGGTCTTACATAAAGCAGACTTGTTTGACGGGGAAATTTTGGTTAGTCAGTCGGTCGGGCGGTGGTGCTGGGGGATTTCGTTTTGGACTTAATCGTGCTAAGGTTAATTAATTATTTTTTTTCTTTTTTGACTTCAAAGACCGAAGAGTTATAAAATTAATTAACGAAATTAAATTCGTCAGCGTTATGAAGCAAGTCTGAATTGAAATTGTCTTTCATTATTTTTTTGCTTTACATTTATAACATGTATCGACTGTCAGATTTTACTGACAGAGATTTAAAACCTATAAAATACATGTAAGGCTTTATACGAGTGTAAGACAAAACTTTATCCGTATTTTCGCCATGACATATCTTTAGACAAGGGTGCGGATAATTTGGACTTTCCCTCAGATGTTGACGGTTAAATATATATACAGGGCGCGATGTATAAATTGTCACCATGTTATATTTTTAATTTCGCGCATGCGCATGATTTCTTTTGTTTTTGTGGTACACAGATTGACACCCAAATATTCCAAAATGTTCATATTGGACCCTCTGGAGTAAATGCCAAGCAGTACAGTATTATGACCTTCCTGTTTCCAAATTACTGTCGGAGTGACCTGCGCCATCATCATCTTTTTCTCACAGAGGGTGTCCAACCGACTCTACTATACTGGTGTCTGACTGGACATTTTGTTGGGTGATTTTTAGTATTAAAAAGCATTTCAACATATATTACAAGAAAAAAGTATGTAAAGAACCTGTATAAACAACAAAACCAAAAAACTGGAGTAGCTAGATCTATTTATCGCCCGGTTCACACTCCACCCACGTCTATTGAACAGGTTAAGAGGCTCATCCCTTGTTCCCTGTTTAGGATGTGGTTTCCGGCTTCCTCTTTTCAAATCTTTTCACTTTGTTTTTTTTTTCAATTGGAGTAGATAGATCTATCTATTGCCCAGTTCACATTCCACCCACGTCTATTGAACAGGTTAAAAGGCTCATCCCTTGTTCCCTGTTTAGGATGTGGTTTCCGGCTTCCTCTTTTCAAATCTTCTCACTTTGTTTTTTTTTCAATTGGAGTAGATAGATCTATCTATCGCCCAGTTCACACTCCACCCACGTCTATTGAACAGGTTAAGAGGCTCATCCTTTGTTCCCTGTTTAAGATGTGGTTTCCGGCTTTCTCTTTTCCAATCTTTTCACTATTACGTAGCCTCCTGCACATCAGTGGCGTTACCGCCTTGCTCGGGGTGATACGATTAAAAAAAACAAAAAAAAAACGGAAGGTTAATAAGAATAATATATCTTCCTAGATCAGATATAAATATCTAGCAAGCAAACCTGTAAAGGATTAATAAGCCGTAAAAAAGCTAATCACTCAGTCGAACCTATAATTAATAAATACGAGAATTCTTCTAGGAAGAATCCCTAATCTCATGATGTCATGGCTTATCCTGCTATATGAAGAACATTTTCCTAAGCAACTGGTCGACGTTTTCGCGAGGCACTTAAAATTCACCGTTTGATATTTTTTACTAATATTCAGAGTGGCCCTAAAACTGATATAAAGACTCGATATATTATATTGTCTTTGTCGGCTTTATCTCGTATCGAAGAATTTAATTTCTTCTCTGGTGATCGAGTCATTTATGATGATGACATTGTTGACTAAATTCGCCGTCAAAATGACGGTCGAGGACGAGATACTTCCTGTTTCACCAAAATTGCTTCCATCATTCATTTCCTATCACTCTTCGGATTTGCAAATGTTTGTTAAAGGTGAAAGAAAATAAGAGTAGAAAGCATTTGCTTACCGCGAGTACACTTTTTGTCAATCCGTTAATGTATCTGGCGTTTCTGGCGTTCTGGTGTAGCACCAAGTGCCAAATTTAATTCAATATCTCATAGGATGAATCCAGTGCATATTAAAGTCACCACAGATTATTTTCTTTTAGAAAAAAAGGTTCTTTGTTGATAGTTAATTCGGTTCAAACCATCTGGAAAGAATCGCAGACTACACAGGTAATTTAATATTTTTGAGTTCTTCACGCAAAACAGAAATGTCGTTGTAAATGAATTGAGTAACTGAGTTTGTGAATAGAAACGTCTTGGAAAATGTTCCTTTGCTATCGAACTTTCTGCAAACAAACGGGCTGTCAAAATCTTTATGATTCTCCATGCTGAGCCGTGAAAGCAGTCGGCAATTTGAGATTATGTGCTTGGATTTTATTTGCTACCGAGATATCATTGCTTAATGGATTGTGAAGTCGTTCGATCTTTTTTGCAACCAGATGTTGTTTGTGGATTACTGAGGGCACCGTAAAAACAACCGATGAAGCCATGATAACGACTCGATATCGAGGCTGTCCCCAGTTTCGCAAAGGAAGAAATGCTGATAAACGTGATGTCTTTCCTTTTGAAAAAAAATTCTCAGTAAAACGAAATACTGACAACTCTTTTCTATTTGTTTTGCAGATAACAGTTCTTGAACCAAATTTTAATCTCAGAGGAAACAAAAATAAGCAAGAAGCAAATATTTATGGCCTTGCAAAGAGCACATATCTAGCATCAAGCCAAATACAGCTGTTTAACTGTTGCCTTATGCGCCTTCAGTGTTTCCATTTAGTTAATCCAGGCTTTTTTAAGAAGCGTAATCAATTAAAAGAAAAGCTTTAATATTTCTCCTGTTTAAAAAATGTGCGCAGCATTTCGCCTACAGCTGGCTGAATAAGATCTCGATTTATATAAAGGTTTTCTCGATCCAGTAATCAGTAATTCTATATGGCATGGTGAATGAAACGACAACTGGAGTGTTGCGAAATGTTAACAAAGGATATTTCTAATGCTTCTAAAAGTTTCTGAATAGTTTTTTGAAGTGGCTAAAAATACGCTGTGTTTGGTGTGCTTGATCAGAGTTTATTTTCATCAAACGTTCAGTGGTTGATTTTCTTATCAGAGTTGGGTTTTGGATTTTTCTTATGATCAGTTTTTCTTTAGATTGTTATTTTAAGATTTTCCATCAGAGTTAATAATCTTATTATCAGATTTCTCTAGATTTGACTGTTTTCAGATTTTCAAAAATTCGTATCAGAGTTGAGTGGCTGATATTTTTATTTTCAGTTTTAGACATGCAAATTTCTTTATTAGGACTGACTTAGATTTTCTTTTTTTTATTTTTAGATTTTCTTATTTTTGTTTCAGATTCTTATTTTTAGGCTTTCTGACAATTTTTATCAAAGTATATCAGCAGATTTTCTTATTTTCAAATTTCCTTATTCTCAGACTTTCAGATATCACAAAATAAGAAAGTCTGAATATCAACTCTGATTTGTAGATTTTTTATTTCCTGATTTTCACTTTTTTTTTAGAATTTACAGAGTTAATTTTCAGATCTTCTCATTTTACATTTTCAGACATTCAGATTTTTGTCAGAAAATCTGAAAAATTTTTATTTCCTGATTTTCACTTTTTTTAGAATTTACAGAGTTAATTTTCAGATCTTCTCATTTTACATTTTCAGACATTCAGATTTTTATCAGAAAATCTGAAAATGAGAATATCCACAAATCAACTCTGATTAGCAGGTTTTTTTTTCTAGTTTTCAGATTTTCATAGTCATAGTATTTCAGACTTTTCAGATTTTTTCATCAGAGTTGATATCAAGTTTTCAGATTCTCAGAATCTTTATTTTGAGACATTCAGATTTGTTTTCAGAGTTGATTTTCTTCAAATGTTCAATAAATCTACACAGTTTCATGGTTCACTTGAAAATCTTTTTGTTTTTTCAAAGCGTTGGCGCATTGGTTCCTGCTCAGGATTTTTACTTGGTGCTGACCCGTTCCCTATTCCAGATAATCGATTCGATAATTTAGAACATTCTTTTTGGTTTCATTACTGTGACCATAGCTATTAGTTCCTCCTACTTTATAGGGACCTTGTTAAACTATTCCAACACTAAAACGCATTAGTCATGCTTCTATAATGAGAAACTGATCATTAATTCCCTTTTTCATGTCATCAGTCGAACTGTATGTGGTTAAGACTTAGCTGTCAAATTCAAAGGAATGCAAAAGAGATGAAGTCAAAGTTTTGTGTACGACTTTTGTATGGCAAAATAAATTATTTACTGACGAAAAATATTTTCATATAAAATGTTTATATCAAACTGAATGATTGAAAGAACTGTTGTATTAATGAATATATATATATATATATATATATATATATATATATATATATATATATATATATACTTTTAAGGTGTGCCATATTTATAGAATAAAGTGCTCAATATGAAAAATATAGCGTATGTAAATATAAAAATGAACATTGAAATCTACACTCAGAGGCGACAGACTGTTTCATGTTTTTAGGCCTGATGATTGTGCCAACATGAAACAATATGTCGTCTCTATGTGTTGACTTCAATGTTCACTTTTATATATATATATATATATATATATATTAGATTTAGTTATTCGTAATTTCTGCTTTTAGGGAAACAATTGTAGTACAAATGTATAATCTTAACTAACCTTTTCCCAAATATAGAATGTGATTTAATACGACAATGTTCAACAGGAAAAGATAGTGAATAGACAATAGTAAATCTTCACTATCTTTTTTAAAAGCTGAGTTTCATGGAAGAAACGTAATACTATGTCTGTAGTGGGATCGTGGAATTATTACTCATTTTGATTCTTAAAACAGAAAAAAACCCCGCTAAATGCACATTTATATGTCCAGCAGCTGCAACCTGTCCATGTTTGTTCAAAATGCATCTTGTCAGTTGGGAAAAATGCCGTTCTCGTCCATGACAATGCAAGGAGGCAAGAAAGTTTTGGAACTTGGATGGTTTGTTCTACCACATTCGCTATATTCACAAAAATCTTGCACCAGTCGATTTAGATCGCTGCTGAACTCTGTGATAATGAAAACAAAATTCAGGAGGTAGTAGCACATGAAAACCTGCTGATGTTTATTCGATAGGGGTCTTTTCATTGGCAATAGATCATTACGAAAACTGGTAAATAGATAATTAAATAAAATGCGATCGAACGTTAGACTTGATCAATATATTATTAATCCTTATTATAATTTCTACACACTGCTTTGCAAGGGTTTTTGTCCTCACTTTCCTGTCTCATCAAACCAAGAAATCGTTTTCGACAGACTCGAATAATGTTTTCAAAGATAAGACAAGGGTCAGCATAAAGAAAAGATGAAAAATGTAGCGATTTTTTACAAAGTCAATATAACAAAATCAAAGTAGCTACTTAAGCGTTTTCATAATACTTTACGAAGAATAAATTTGAATTTTATTATTGTGATTTTAGCCTTGTACATGTCTTGTGAGCGACTTGAAGTAGAGTATCAGAGAGTAAGGCACAGCATATGCGGATATTTGGGAACTCTTAATCTTCGTCTTGGGAACGGTTAATCTTCGTCTTGAACAAGTTAGGATTATAGTGATCCGGAAAGCATTCTCTTGGAATTCGCTTCAACAAAGCAGCGTTTCTTTTGCATTTATTCCTGAGATGGATAATTTTCAATAACCTTGGAATTATTCCGAACTTTTGTTCTCATCTTGGTTGATATAAGTGTTACAATAGACACAACGTTTCAACTAACTACCCTCTGGTCATCAACATTTGTCCATAGACTTACTGAGGTGGATTATCTCGTTGATTATTGCAAATTATCCTGTGAAATCAATTATTGCTTTTTCATATTGGAATTTGGTTCGTCACTACCAAATCCAAGGATCGATCTCTACTGTAACCACTACTGTATCCACTACACCACGGTACCGAAAGACTTAAGTGGTGTAATTTTTGGAGCCTTTTATATTCATTAGCAGATGGATCTTTGACAAGTAGATTATGTTAGTGCCACTTGTCATAATTAGTATTTATTTCTGAGATGATAAATTTTCAATAATCTTGGAATTATTTCGAACTTTTGTTCTCATCTTGGTTGATATAATAGACACAACGTTTCGACTAAGTACCCTCTGGTCATCCATCTGATACTGAACATAAAATACTCCAAAAATACACCGCTAAGTTTGAAATGATTCCATGATTAAAGTAACGTTTCGGGGGAAGAAGATCTTCGAGTAGAACTTACGTCTCAACAGTGGCATACAAAGAAAATGCGGGTTATTTGGTACAATGTGCGTAGCATGGTAAATTTTAGCCGTGAAGGTGATAACTGGTGGAACTAAAGAAAGTGTTTTGTCTAAACGCTTTTAATAGAAATAGCGATAGAGCACCGAGAGGCTTACAAATTTTTATCTGTAAGAAACGGGTTTTAGGGCAGAAAATAATGTTTCACCCACTAGTCCGGGGAGACGCTTATGAACTCTGTCGAGATTAGAAATTAAAAACAGGGCAATGCATGGCAACATTACTGCATTTTAGGCCTGATCCGGATACCATCAGCCGCTTACGGCAACGGTATCGGAAACAAACCATATTTCTAGCATATTTAGCGATTGATCGTATGGACGTGATCCATAAAGGCTGGATTAAGTACAAGTCCCAATACTACGCCTCCTCGGTCTTACCCTATCGTCCGACCTCTAGTGAAATCATTACATTGAGTCAATAGTTAAATCCACTGCTAGAAAGTTTGGGTCACTGTGTCGGGCCAGGAAGTTTTTTTTCGCCTGAATCCATTTTACCCATATACAAATCAACCATCCTGACCGTGCATAGAATACTGTTGTCATAACTAATCAGGCACCTCTGTGTTCTAGACAGGCTCCAAAGGAGAATCTGTAATGTGATTAGCCCTGAGGTGATAGCTCGACTCCAGCCTCTTTCTCATCGGTGGGATATGGCATCGCTCTATCTCTTCTCCAAATATTTTCACGGCTTCTGCTCCGACGAAATTAAGTCACTGGTGCCCCCTCTTAAAGAATTTACTCGTGCAACCAGACTGGCAACAAGTTCCCACAATTTTACAGTTAGATCAACCAAATGTGGCCGACAATTCTACTCCTGAAGCTTCTTTTTTCGCAATCCTCGCCTGTGGAACTCCCTTCCGTATGCTTGTTTTCCTACAACCTCTAGGAATCTAAATGTAATGTCAATTCCCATTTCTTATCCACTTGACTCCAGTCCTTTTCTACATCACCCCGTGTATCTTGTTTTCCTTTCTCTCCCTACCTTCACAACTATCTTCACACCTGTGTTTCCATCCTTCTCTTGCCGTTTCTCTGACACCCTGTGTAACTGGTTCATCTTTCTCTTCACTTTCCTCTTGCCTAAGGTTTTTACTCTCTTATGTAGCCACCTGCGCATCAGTGGCGGTAGCACTTTGCTTAGGGTGAAGCGATTAAAAAAATAGTCACTCAAGGCATGATTGGTGATAGTTCAGTGTACGAACGGCGATGTTGGGATGTAACTGGCTTGATTTTCTGGGCATTGAATGTAACCCCCTCCACTGAACATGCACGCATGTATAATTATATCATCAGTACCGATATTCACAAATGATTGCGTTATGTACTTGCGCAGATCATTTATGTAAAGTAAAAAAAGAAGGTCGGTCCGTAAAAGCGACCCCGGGAGACGCTTGCATTGATTGCTAAGGAACAGTATGATTGGCCGTCAACAACTTTTTTCAGGGATCTACCCGTTAGGAAGGACTTCATAATTGGAAAATACTATTCCAGTGATTCCATAGTTAGAGAGCTGGTGCAACAATCCTTTGGGCTACACTTTATGAAAGGCCTTTGAAATATCCAATGTGATAGTCTCTGAGATGTGTTTGTTGTCTCGTGTCTCACTGATTTTGTGAGTAAAGGTAAGTAAGATATTAGCAATGGATAGAGACGATCTATACCCGTAATGCTGTTTTCTCAAGGAATTCTCCAATTTTAGTTGATCAGTAACCTTCTTGATGATTACAACCTCAAAACGCTTGCTAATGACACTTAGGAGAGTGATGAGTCTATATTGAGGGAGAAATGAGCGCTCATCGCGTACTTGGAAACCGGGTATACGCTTGATACCTTTCACAGACTTGTGAAGGATTTTTCCTTCAAGATGCGGTTAAATAATTTTCCTAATATTGCGGATATTTCCGGGTTTGTAGTATTAAGAACGTGCGTTGTGTTGCAGTGGATATCGACTCGGCACGACAAATTGGGAAAGGTATTAATTCGTCTCTTCACTCCAGTTATGGGTTAAATAACAGGTCAGATTGTACCTTGGCTGGCAACCAGTCTACTGCAGAAAGCAATGGCAACCTACTGCGGGATAATCTTCTACCCAGTTAGTCATGTCTCTTTCGAGACATGATCGGCCAAAGCGTGTATCACGTATGACACTTAACTGAGTATTAAGAAGATTAAGTTTTTTTGGGAGGTCAGTAGCTATCTTCTGATCAAGACTTTCGATATTTCTGTTAATGTTGATCTAAAAGTTTTCTTAATTCTTTCCATGCTGTAATAAAAATATTACTGATATTGTGCTCAGTGTGATTGGCAAGTCGACAAGGGGATGTTCTATGTTATCTAACGTTGAGTTAGAGGCAAAGATCAAGACGAAGAGCTTCGCCTTATCTTATAGAATTAGATGACCTCGGGGCCATTTATAATATCGGACACAGACGTCTTGCCTCTATTCAGAATTTGGTTGGAGACCTACCAGAACCCTTGAGATTCAAGTTTGTTTTCAACCTTGGCCTGGGCCGCTTGCGCATAGATAAACTTTGACTTTTTCGGAACTTTCTTGCAGCGATTGCGGGCAAGTGTTCATCTCCAACTCTCCTGGTGATAGATACTGAAGTAGTGGTTATGGCAAACTATGGCTGCAGTACATTTAGAGTGAATCAAGGCTGGCTGCTCGGTTTTACTGGATTTGTGGAAGTGTTTAAAACTCACCATTTCATCTGAACATTTTGTTCATAATAAATTTGGGCACCTCGAGGTGGTGTAATTAGCTAGCAAGCTTGTCTCGCTAGAATTGTTACAATTGATTAGTAGATCCTCAGTGGATGTCCCATACTTTCGGCCTTGTGCAACATATAAGTTGCGCTTAGAAAATTACTATAATAAGTTTTCTTATAATTTGATAGTGGTAGAAAGGACATTTGTGTTTTCTTCAAGTCTAAACTTTGTTTATTAAAATTTATCAACTATCTTCAGTTCAAGTAATATTCACATATCTATCAAAAAATATTTTCTAACTGCTTGATTTGACTTTCAGAAATTTTCATTTTGTAATACTATTACTTAAAAATATTACTTCAACTGGAAAATATAACTTACATCAAAGTAATAAGCAATCTTGTTGAATCATTTGTACTTATATATATAGTCATCCGCAGACAGATCTGTTTCGCTGTATCACAACTCATCAGGACGGTTAGACAGCCGATTGCTTTTACCCAGGACTCAAACCCGACTGAATTGGCGTCAGTCGGCGATTTTGCCTCTGAGCTATGGGCGCTCGGTAGAAGGGGGCAGACTTTTAGCGTGTGATATACCATGTAAACATACGTCAGTAGTTAGAGTTTTCTCATTCATTACTGAATGAACGATGCGTAGATGCTAGAGTAGCTACTGTTTTTTTTTTCAAAGTCTACCATTCTTCCAGAGTGCTCAATCAGGGTATGAGAGCGTAAGAAGATATCTGTTTTGCTGTATCACAGTTCATCAGTACGGTTAGACATCCGATTACTTTTACCCAGGATTACTTTTCTCTTTCTCTCTCTCTCTCTCTCTCTCTATATATATATATATATAGAGAGAGAGAGAGCGAGAGAAAGGGTGACTATTTTTGATTTAATATATTTATTTCACAGATTGTATGCCATTTTGTAATAATGCAATACATTTATTCAAAACAAGCAACTTACAAATTGGTAATACAAAAATCAAACAAGTAAAACAATTTAAATTGCATTATTTACATTATTCCTACGACTGTCATCATCTGTGTTGCCATTTTTACGACGTTTCGGTCATTGTACGCTCAGTACCTCTTCAGGTGCAAGGATTTTCGAACCAAATACTTTATTAAAAAATGGCAACATAGATGAGTACAATAGTCTGAATAATGTAAATAGTGTAAACACTACCTCATCTCAGAAGTATAGACAAACAATTTAAATATGTAAAAAGTATTTTAACAGACACTGGAAAGTATGACAATGAAATCCGAAGAGGAAATGGCGTACCAGAAGATTTCTTACAAAAGCAAAGTTTTTTTTTATTTTTTTTTTTTTATAATCGTGTCGCCCCAGCAAGGCATTTTACTGCCACTGTTGTGCAGGGAGTTACATAGGAGGAATGTTATGAGGAGTGAAAGTTTGCAGGTGGTGTCAGGAAGAGAGTAGGAGAGGGCAGAGATTACTAATGAGAGTGGGGTGGGCGAGTAGGAATGTTATGAGGAGTGAGAGGTTGCAGGAGGTGTCAGGAAGAGAGTAGGAGAGGGAAGAGAGTACTGATAAGAGTGGGGTGGATGTAGAAAAGCCTGAGAGAGAGGATATAAGTTAGTGAGACAGGAGATGACTATTGACTTTACATTTAAATTTTTGGAGATTGTAAATGTTAGGAAAACAAGTATGAGGAAGAGAATTCCACAGGCGGGAAGTGCGAGAAAAGAAGCTGATGGAATAGAATTTGCGTTTACAATTTATTGGTTTCACAATAAAAGGGTGGGACCTAGTTGCTAATATTTTGGCTCGAGGAAATTCGTATATAGTGGGTACCAGTGAGGTAAGTTCATCGGAGCAGAAGCCGTGAAAGTGTTTGCAGAAGAGACACAGGGAAGCCACACTGCGTAGGTGAGAAACCGACTGTATCCTAGCTACCAAGTTGAGATCGATCACATTACAGATTCTCCGTTGGATTCGGTCGAGGACACCTAAGTGGATAGCAGGAGCACCGGACCAGATATGGCAGCAATACTTAATTCACGGGCGGATTGTAGACTTGTATATATGCAGGATTGTTTGGGACGGGAAAAACTTCCTGGCCCTACACAGAGAACCGACTTTCTTAGCAGCGGATTTAGCTATGAATTCTATATAGCTATTCCACTTGAGGTCTGGTGAGAGAGTTAACCCAAGGAGGCGCAGTGTTTCGCTTTCAGGGAGAGAAGCCTGATCCATGTTAATGGGCGGGAGGAACGATTGTCTGAGGTGGTTATTAGATAGCAGCTTCGTTTTGGAAGCATTAAAATTTCCGAGAAGTAAAAGTTTTAAGAAATATAAACATTTCATTTGAAAAAAGAAACGCACACTACAGTGTTATGTACTATCAGTCCTCCTATATGGAAGGGGAAACTGGAAAATATCCCCTCACATATAAAGAAGAGAACTAAAACAACAGAAACCTGGTTTCACTGAAGTATGTTGAAAATAGATATATGATTCACGACGAAATTTTAAAGAGAATGTAAAAAAAATTCAGAGTTCAAATTCTAGTTAAAATTCTTGCATTCGCTTATGCACAAATACCCTTGGGAAAGGTATTAATCCGTCTCTTTCTTCCAATTATGGGTTGAATAATACGACAGATTGGGTTCTATAACCTTGGCTGGCAACCAGTCTAAAGATGAAAGTAATGGTAACCTAATGCGGGATAATCTTCTGCCCAGTCTATCGAGACATGATCGCCCAAGCGTGTATCACGCATGACACTTAACTGACTGATACTTAGCATCACAAAAAGACAGCTGAAATTTCTATGGCATGTGGAAATTTTGACACTCACAGGACAGACTGAAACCGGCTTAAAATCAACACATTACTTTACCTAGCGAACTTGAGTAAATGGATGGAGGTACACTACCGGCCATAATTATTAGGTCACTCCAGTTTTTTTAAAAAAAGAAATTATGTATTTCATACTATTTTTAGTATTTATTGCCAAATGAAAATAGAATGGTTCTTTTGTTATTAGTTTGCAAAATTTTACAAGGCAAGGAAGCAAAGATGTACTCGTCCGAATTACCCTAAATTTTCTTCATTCTTTCATTGATGAAACTGCAATATAGGTAATTATTAAATATCTATAAATTCATTTGATGCAGGTGTTATTGTGCAATATTAACAAAAAAAAATTCTATTTTCATTCACAATTATTCACTAGCAATAAATACTAAAAAATAGTACGAAATACATCTTTTTTTTAAAACACTCGGGTCGCCTAATAATTATGGCCGGCAGTGTACATGATTTAAGAAATATGAAAAATGCTAATTAAAAGCTACAACAAACAGGAAATTGTGTGGAACCGTGCTCACCAATGT
This sequence comes from Ascarosepion bandense, assembly GCA_037127315.1. Classification (NCBI taxonomy): domain Eukaryota; kingdom Metazoa; phylum Mollusca; class Cephalopoda; order Sepiida; family Sepiidae; genus Ascarosepion; species Ascarosepion bandense. The sequence continues at coordinate 2,487,338 of JBBBDQ010001293.1, forward strand.
CCTGAAGTAGTAGTAGTAGAAGATGAAGAAGATGATGATAATGATGATGATGATGAAGAAGAAGAAGAAGAAAAAGAAGAAGAAGAAGAAGAAGAAGAAGAAGAAGAAGAAAAAGAAGAAGAAGAAGAAGAAGAAGAAGAAGCTGTCTCCGTTCAAACACAATATACAAGAATGTATGTTTAAGGAAATTACTAAAAAGATGTCATTCGGATGTTTGTGTCGTTGTGTGCTCATATGTTAATATAAAATTTTTCTTAATTATTTTCCGTGTATTGGATTATAATCCATTAAAAGAAAACTTTTACATTTGCAAGTTGACGATAGTTTAGCAAAGGAAACTAAATCTGCAGTCTGGATAAATTTTTTATGGGTCGTCGTAACCGAGATTTTGCAACTTACTAAGAACTGAGTATGTTTTAGTCTGACATTGTTTGATAAACTCGTGAAATCTGTTAATGAAGGAAATGAATATTAGCAGTATGTATTTCCTCTTTATAAGCATTATTATATGCGTCATATAGTATCACGAACGGCATAGAATAACCGAAAGAAATGACAGAGCCTTTTTATACCAATATACACACATATCACAAATTTGTCCCACACAGAGAAACTATAACATTATGTATAAAACAAGCAGAGTGAAAGAGACAAAAAGAGAGAGGGTCTCACTTGTTATATTTACCGACGGAAAAAAGGACAGGTCGGTTCTTTCTTTTATGTCTTTGGCGAAAATCTGTGGTTTCTCCGTATGTCTTACCGCTGCGGACTTGTGACATCCGTATTTAACACGGCATATTTACTAAATAGCGTTGGTCACTTTATGGTGTTGGTCACTCATCGGCCGTTACGTGACCTTCATGACTTTGTCTCAAACAAAGGAAGGTAATCGCCCTTTGAATATCTACTATGCGATTTCTTCAACGTGATTGGTTAAAAATATATATATTTTTTAATTTGAATGTAAATCTTATGATTGGATTAATTATTTATTTTTGATGTAAGAGATTGTATATATGCATTATTTATTGGCCGCAATTTATAATTTAATGAAACCATTCTGTTTGCTAGAAGCTGGAAATGATTTGCAAGTCATTGCATTTTTGTCGTAATGTCATATTGGAGACTGTATTGACGACTTCCAGTTAAATTTTAAAAAATAGTATTAACAGCTACATACACTAGCGTTCCAAACAGTCGGATCTTTATCATATTATAATTTAAAGCTACATTACAATGGGATAGAGTATAATAATTGGTAAAAAATTCTACTGTGTTTTCTGATAGTTCCCGTACAATGTTTTTTTTTGTTTAATGATGATAATCAATTAAATAGAAATCTTTAGTAATTTACAACCACATTAATGGATCGAACGTTCTAATGTCGGATTAATAATGGCGGAAGATATAATTACACCATGAACAATAACTAAACTTAAATGAACCGAAAGAAAGAAAAATTATTAGATAATATCATGAATAAAGTGTTTTTTTCATGCTGCAAAAACTTCTACTAAAAGAGGTTAAGTAATTGATATATATATATATATATATAATGGTAAACTTGGTATACAATCCAGATAAATTCCGATAGAGACGAACTCAAGAAAACTCAAATGTTAAATTCATTTATTTAATTTAACAGAGTAATATAATTTATAAAAGATTTTAGATTATTACAATGCGTAATACATATTTCCCTGCTTCCTGAAGTTATTATCGCGGCTCGTCAGACAAGCCACGATAATAACATCAGGACGTGTTTAAAACTCACCATTTCATCTGAACATTTTGTTCATAATAAATTTGGGCATCTTGTGGTGGATTTAATAGCTAGCAAGCTTGTCTCGCTAGAATTGTTACAATTGATTAGTAGATCCTCAGTGGATGTCCCATACTTTCGGCCTTATGCAGCATATAAGCTGTGCTTAGAAAATTACCATAATAAATTTTACCTCTGAGCTATGGGCGCTCGGTAGAAGGAGGCAGACATTTAGCGTGTGATATACCATGTAAACATACGTCAGTAGTTAGAGTTTTCTAATTCATTACTGAATGATATAATTACACCATGAACAATAACTAAAGTTAAATGAACCGAAAGAAAGAAAAAATATTAGATAATATCATGAATAAAGTGTTTTTTTTCATGCTGCAAAAACTGCTACTAAAAGAGGTTAAGTAATTGATATATATATATATATATATATATATATATATATATAACATAGTAAACTTGGTATACAATCCAAGTAAATTCCGATAGAGACGAACTTAAGAAAACTCAATGTTAAATTCATTTATTTAATTTAACAGAGTAATATAATTTATAAAAGATTTTAGATTATTACAATGGGTAAAACATATTTCACCGCGTCCTGATGTTATTATCGCGGCTCGTCTGACAAGCCACGATAATAACATCAGGACGCGCTGAAAGATGTATTACCCATTGTAATAATCTATAAAATCTTTTATATATATATATATATATATATATATATATATATATATATATAGTTTGATTAATTTATCTTGCGAAAATAAAAAATTTTCAAAAAATCAAAAACAAAACAAAACAATAAACTAGAAAAGAAAAAAACTATAGTAGAAACACACCTTGACTTGAAAGGCAGCAAAGAGCTATACACCACAGAAAAGGAAATCGAAAAGGAAGTTCGAGGACCCCCACCTCCGAGTTTAGAGCAGGCAGGAATGTAACCCAATGAGCGATCTTCAAACGATTCTCCGAAACGTCTGAGGATATCTCTTTGTTTTCGGGTTTATATATATATATATATATATATATATATATATATATATATACGTAGTTGGAGTTTATCCGATTTCGAAATGCATTCATCTGGGAAAGAAAAATCAGTAGATATCACATTCTGCGAAATTCTTAGTAGAGATAAATAGAGAGAAATAATCATTCTTTTTCTTTATTTTTCTTCTTTTTCACACCTCCTCACTCCACTTATTATCCTCTCTCTTTTTTCTCCTTTCTCTCAATATTGAGCATTATAATGACAAAAATCGCTTGCTTAAATAGTATATCCCAGAAAAACCCTTAGCAACCGTTTTTGTATGAGACGTAATATATATATGAATAGAAAAAGTAAAGAACCGGTAATTTATAAGGCAAAAGTCAGTCAGAATAAACGCACATATTCACACATGATTTTTCTCAACACCATACTTTCATAACTGATTTCTCTTATTTTATTGGCACACTTGTGATTGAACCACCTGTTCTTAAAGATGTCTTTGGTTGAAAATGTTATATTTTGGCCATTTAAGTCATGTACTTTTGACTTTTGTGGTGCAGTGGATATCGACTCGGAAAGACAAATCGGGGTGCCGAGTTCGAATTCCAGTTGAATTCCTTGCATTCACTTGCGCACGAATACCCTTGGGAAAGGTATTAACCTGTCCCTTCCCTCCAGTTATGAGGTTAGATTGGGATCTATAGCCTTGGCTGGTAATCAATCTACGGGAGAAAGCAATGGCAACCTACTGTGGGATAATCTTCTGCCCAGTCAGTCATGCCTCTTTCGAGACATGATCGCCCAAAGCGTGTATCACGACTGACTGACTTTTGCCCTGTAAATGACTACTTTTGTAGTGCGAAGTTCTGTAAGGGACAAAAATAAGTGTCCTACTTCAAGGAATTCGCAATACAAAAGAAGTCATTTACAAGGCAAAAGTACATGAAAATCGCGTTCAAGCTAGAAAAAGTTTGTCACCATTAAATATTGACATCAGTGTCACCTTTCATATTTAAACACTGCAGCACCCCCCACCTACACATTCCTACACCCTCACACACACCTTGAGATGTATTTGCTGTCTAGTTTCTCACTGATTTTGCGAGTAACAGTAATTAGGATATCAGCAGTGGATTGGGTTCATCTATACCCGTAATGCTGTCTTCTCAAGAACCTTCCTGATGATTACAACCTTAAAATGCTAGCTAATGACACTAAGTAGAATGAGGAGTCTATATTGTACGGTTATATATATATATATATTGAACGGAGTTGTATGCCTCATGTACAGATAAAATATATTGTTGTTCATTTTACTATAAATAAATTTCTTGGTAGTTTTTATAGAAAAATCTATTTCTTTTATTTTTACTATAAAAAGAGTGATGAGTCTATTTTGCACGGCTTTATATAAATGTATATTTTGAACGGAGTTGTATGCCTCATGTAGAGATAAAATGTATTGTGGTTCATTTTATTATAAATAAATTTTTTTTTTGGTAATTTTTATAGAAAAATCTATTTCTTTTATTTTTACTATTAAAAGATTTTTATGCGTTTATAGTGTTTTACTAATGTTTGGGTGGTTCAGTATTTGACCATAGCTGGGACTCTAACAGGTACTAACAAGATGGACCGGGAATTAAAAACAATTAATCGGTGGTTCCATGCCCCTCAAAACCTTTATTCTCTAGATCAGAGGTCTTGTTGCCCGGTTTAGCTTTTCCTCATATCCAGAATGACTCTAAGGTGACATCTATTATGAAAGGTGGACTTTTTTCTTTCTGTGCGTGTTTTTTTTTTTTTTAATATAAGTGAATATAGGGAGCGATATTTGCTGTTGAATGCAGAGTATTATTTTCTTATCTGATATTCTTTATTCCCTCCGGCAGCTCTGCACCGTCTCGGACTGCAAAATACTACGGACGACATATTAAAAAATCCATAGATAGTTGGCAAGTTATTCAACAAAAACTTGTGACATTTTTGTTGGCAGTTAACAGATTTAACATCAGATTTTCATCTGAATGTGATGAATAAAATATTTCACTTTGATTTTTACACACGCGGGCCCCTACGTTTACTGCAAAGATTTTTGCCCTCATTTTCAGTCTCTTTAAAGCCACATCTCTGACAGGCTGGATCAATGTTTTTGAAAATAAGATACGGGTTGGAAAAAAAAAAAAAACGAAAAAAAAAATAAAGTGATTTTTTACAAAGTCAATATAACCAAGTCAATATAACCAAATCGAAGTAGCGACAACTTAAACATTACATAATGCATTACAGAGAGTATAATTAACATATAGTTCATAATACATCTTTGTGCAAATTATTTGAAAGAACTGCTTTATTTTCCTTTCTTTTATTATACGGTCAGTTTTACACCTACTGGGGTGACAGGATGTAATTGATTTTTATTTTTTCCTCGGATTAGCTCATTTGCTGTGGTGTTCAGTAATATGCATCTATTTTCGGGGGTTATGGTAAAATTTATTTGACCTTGAAAAAGATCGCGACATCCGTGCTAGCATCAAATTTAAATCACGCCCAGACACTATTGTTTTAACTACCGATTAGTTGTACTGCAACCATGGTTTGCGATGGACGTTACTCCAAGAAATTGTAAGAAAATTGTAATACTGCACGAACACACTGGCAAACGTTAGAGAAGCTCGCGGATATTGTTGGTGTCAGCCTTTCAACCTGTCAGTCGTGTTATGACGGTAAAAAAACAAACTGGATCTATCAGTTCAAAGGGTAAAAAAATGCGGTCGGAAGAGAAAAACAAGACCAAGAGACGACGTATACGTGATCAGGGAAAGTGTGAAAGATCCTAGAAAGATATTATTCATTTTGTTTCAATTAATTTGCACAAGGGTGTAACTTTTGTCATGATTTGACAATGCAACAAGGAAGAATTCTACGTTCTTTTAGTCAAACGATATTTATTAGATAAAATTTCAAGAATCTCCATTTCAAATAATATTTTATATTTCTGTCAAAAAATGGTTTCTTAAATGAGTTTTCTGTAAATATTTTAATTTCTGCAGAACTGTTGATTAAAACGTTGCTTGTTTTGCAAAAATATCGTAAATATTAAACTAATAAACTATATTGCTAAATTATTTGCTTATATATCTATCTTTTCTTTTCCATTCTGTCTGTCTCTCTTTATATTACGCTCTCACACCGTGATTGAGCACTGTAGAAGAAATGTAGACTTTGAAAAACAGTAGCCACTCTAGCGTGTACGCATCGCTCATTCAGTAAAATGAATTGGAGCACTCTAGCTATTGGGCGCGTAATATGATATGCGCTAAAAAACTGCCTTCTTCCACCAAACGCCTCGTGGCCCAGGGGTAGAGTCGCCGACTGACGCCAATTCAGTCGGTTTTCGAGCCTGGGTTAGGAGGCAATCGGAGTCTAACCGTACTGATGAGCTGTGATACAGCGAAACAGATCTGTCTGCGGATGACAATAATATATATATATATATATATATATATATATATATATATATATATATATATATATATATGTATAGCATAAAGATTGTTCCTTAAGTTGTGTCGAACCAACCATTTTCCGTCAAATCTGAACAGGTTATACTTTGACTCATCGCTGAAATGAACATTATCCCGCTGTTCTTCTGTCCATATGACGTGTTCAGTGGCAAATTTCAATCGGCTCATTTTTTTCTTTTTAGAAATGTAAGTTTTCATAGAGACTACTCGACTGTTCAGATTTATTTCATTAAGTCTGCGGAAAATAGTATTTTAATGCCAAGATTAGCATTAACTCTTTTAGAGATAGTGGTTGCTGTGGCAAATGGATCCCTTTTTTTATTCTTTACTGATCCATCTGTCTTCCCTTGCAGTAGTTTTCTTAGGCCTGCCAGGTGGTTTCTTGGCTTCACATGACTCAGTTTTCTTAAGGTTTTTAAAAATACTATGAATAACACTTTTAGATTTTCCCACACTCTTTCAAATATCTCCAATCGAAAGTTTATATTCATTACGTGACTTGACTATCAGTTTTCTGAATTCCAATGACATCAGATTTTTTCGCCATGTTTACAATGCAATGGCCAGTAAAGAGCGGGAGGAATTTAGTAAAATACCTAATTTGATAATCTTACCCTAAAAAATTTCAATAATTCAAAATAATTATTAATTTTTATGGATTTATTTAATCGTTTTGATGTTTTTGATCATCTATTTTTCGAATGTTATATAATTATTCTAATAACTTTATCAAAATAAGTTTATGGAACTTTATATTTTGGAATTATATAATTTAACTTTATATACATTTTCTCCTTGAAAAAATGTTCTTTGAAGCTTTAAAATAGAAAGTTATTTCATATTTAGAGTTCTTCTTAACATCGTTGTGATTTTTATGCTCGCTACTATATATATATATATTACGCCGGATTATATGGCGGTTTCTCGTACAATGGGGGATGCAAGATACAAATTCGAAATCTGCAAGAAAGTACATTTTTTCTTTTATTAAGTCTCCCGAATGCACAGGCTGGTCTGATGTAATACGCACTTTTTAAATAATCACAAGACAAAAAACAGGGCATCGATTCAAACATGGTTCTCGACGAAAAATAACAAAATTCGATATTTCCTTAGAAATCTCAGTCTCTCACACTCTTTCAATCTCTCTCTCTCTCTCTCTCTCATATATATATATATATATATATATATATATATGCATTAAATAATATAATTCAGCATAATCAAGATGAACTGAATACCTGCCAACAAACTTGTTTAGATCGATAATTATTGAATCGGAAATATTAAAATTCACAATACTCATCAGATATCACCTCAGAGTTTCATGATTTTTCACTCGTAATAATTCGGTTAATATTGGTTGTTATCTTTTCCGAAATCCTTACTACTCTCTCACTTTCATTCTCTTTCTCTTTCTCTCGCTCTCTTTTTTTCTTCGATATATATATATATATATATATATATATATATATGAGTTGAATATATGGATTGAAATACAAGATATGAGAATAATTAAAGAACAGGTAAGGAAAGTGTCTCTGATCTAACATTTCACTAAATTAAGTTTCTTTCAGAGATTTATTTATAAAACAAGAATTAAAAATTAAATTGATTGGAGCATGACATTACATGTGACACTCATGAATATAAACTGGCAAGCGTCCCTACATTTAAAATGAACATCTATTGCTTTATTACAAGTGATACGTATCTGACCAACAAAATCAGACTCCAATCAACTGTCTCTTTGTTACTTTGTTTTAAATTTTGAAATTCGTGTGTTACAAATTCTTGAAAAGACTTAATAATGTGAAACATAATATATTAAAGACACTTTTTCTACCTGTTCTTTGCTTATTATATCATATATATATATATATATATATATATATATATATATGTAATGAATTATTTTGAACATTATATTTACCGATACTCGTATTTTAGTAGATATTCTGTTTTTTTTTAATTACACAGTATTTTTATATTTATATCTGCCGGCCTGATTATTTACGATAAATTTTTATTACGAAAATGTGTGCTATCCAGCAGGATTCGAACCTGCGACCCCTATTACATAGGGGAAGTATACCATGTGATCTGGTACCGTCTTGACCACTCGACCATGAATAACCTCTTGACCAGTCGAGGTTTTTATCATGCTTATATAACACAATTTTCGATTTCACCGTAAACAAACATATCTGCTCTGAAATGTATCGTAATGTCAACAAATGTAAATATGTTACGACAATTAACGAATTTTAACGAAACTTGGTTATAAGCAACCGACAATTTGTAATGAATTATTTTGAACATTATTTTTACCGATACTCGTATTTAAGTAGATATTCTGTTTTTTTTTTAATTAAACAGTATTTTTATATTTATATCTACCGGCCTGATTATTTACGATAAATTTTTATTACGAAAATGTGTGCTATCAGGCTGATAGATATAAATATAAAAATACTGTTTAATTAAAAAAAAAAAGAAAGAATATCTACTTAAATACGAGTATCGGTAAAAATAATGTTCAAAACAATTCATTACAAATTGTCGGTTGCTTATAACCAAGTTTCGTTAATATATATATATATATATATATATATATATATATATATATATACTACCGGCCATAATTATTAGGCGACCCCAGCTTTTTTTTTAAATGATGTATTTCGTACTATTTTTAGTATTTATTGCCAAGTGGATAATTCTAAATGAAAATAAAATAGTTCTTTTGTATTATTATTTGCAAAATGTTACAAGGCAAGAAAGCAAAGATGAACTCGACCGAATCACTATAAATTTTCTTCATTCTTTGATTGATGAAACTGCAATATATGTAATTATTAAATATTTATAAATTCATTTGTTTCACATGGTGCAGTATTAACAAAAGAAACATTCTATTTTCATTTACAATTATTCACTTAGCAATAAATACTAAAAACTAGAATGAAATACATCATTTATTAAAATACTGGAGTGGCCTAATAATTATGGCCAGTAGTGAATATATATATATATATATATATATATATATATATATATATATATATATAAAGTCATTTTCCCACCAAGCCTTTTATAATAAGATTTCTCGAACATTCTGGCTAGTAGACGATAATAAATATACTGTCTAATAAATAATAAATAAACTGAGCGTCTACTCAAATACAGGTAACCACTAAAAATAAAGTTGAGGTGGTAATATCGGTGGATTAATAGATAGGAAACTAAGTTTGTTCGCTGTTTAAAGCTAACGGATTTAGTTTCATCAATAGCTATGTAGCCTAATGCTAAAAACGAAGTTATTTTTAAATCTTGATTTTTGAAATAATCTTTTCCTTTCTCGGTGCTTTTAATTTGTGTTTAATAATAATCACATAGATCGAACATACATTGAAAAATTCCGATCAAAAGCAAGTTAATCTTAATGAATATATTGTGATTTACTAAGCGCAGCTTAGATGTGGCACAAGACAGCACCCAGTCAGGATCGAACTCACTACTCAGTTGCAACTGATCAAGCTATATGGCCGGGAATACCCACTATAAAATGACCATATGTCACATCTGGCCTTGCGTGGGAAGGATAGTAAATACAGCAACTGATCAAGCTTGCTAAACATTACAGTGCCACAATGGTGATTTTCTAAGGGTACTTAGATGAGGCACAAGGCCGAAATTTTTGGGAACTCAGCGTAGAATGAACTCACTATTCAGTCGTAGTTGATCTAGCGAGATAAGGTACCAAGTCGAAGTATCGCAATAATTTTCTAAGCGTATCTAGATGTGGCTTATTACTGAAAGTGTAGGGGACTCAATCGAAATCACTACTCAGCTGTAATTAATTTAGCGAGATAATCTTGCTAGCCATTACACCACGTCGGAGTGACGCTATTAGGATTTTCTAAGCTTTGCTTAGTTGTGGCACAGGGCCGACAGTGATTTTCTAAGTAAAGCTTAGATCTGGTACAAGGCCTAAAGTGTGGAGCACTAAGTTGGAATTAATATATCGAGAAAAGCTGGCTCATTACAACACGTCGAAGTGTCCAGCTTAGGGAATATATATGTATGTAAAAATAATAATAAAAAAATCGTTCACGTGTGTAGCTATTTATAACTATAATATTGTACATAACCGAATGAATTCCTTTCGAAACAGTCATATAAGAAATTTTAACCGGGAAAAAAAATTACACTTTTAGGAAATTTAATTTTTCGTGCTAGAATCAGGCTTTTCTATAAATAACAATAACTGATTGAAATAATCATTTAAAATCTTTCCAATCTGTAAATTCATATTTTTATTTTTTGTGGGGTGGGGGACGGTGTTTTCAAATACACGCCTCATGTTAAAAATGTACTTTTGACAATCCCTGGAGGGTTCTGAAAAAGTAAACCTCTTTTTTGAAGCTACATGTCACGAAACTGACTTCCAAGTAAAGTGCAGCAGAATACTAAGAAACAAAACTTGCAGATGTAGTGAAACGAAACACTCTTGTCACGCTCGAGTGCAATCAGAAAAGCGAAAGTGAAAGGAAAAATAGGCAGTGGTCTTTGTACTTTTCTTTCCGTTCTTTTGGCTCCGCCCATTTACAGGTGACTCTTACTACTGTTGGCAGGTGCCGTGCACTCTAAATATGCAGCAGTATTGACCTATTAACACAAAATCAGTAACGGGGCCGTGGGGGAGGGAAAGTGAGAGAAAAAGGGGATGTAGGAAGGGAGACATTCTTGGAATTGCTTCTTTAAATTCCTTAAGAACATCAAAGCAAGCCCAGAAGCCCACACGCGCATGCTAGACAGCTAAAGAATACACGCGTAAGAATTTATACATAGAAGCATGTAGAGTGACTTTCATAGGGCGACAGTGAATATGACAGTTTTAGAAGTTAATGCGATTTCTGGCTATGCTGAATATCCTAGTTTAGCAGAAGATAAAAATTCATGGAGGAATGCGTGGCAACCCTTAAAATGATTCAAAATAAAATTTATATATTAGTGTAATAATCGCCATAGTTACAGAATGGGCAATGTATTTGCATATGCTACTTAATAAAAAAAAATAAAAACACGGTAAAATCTGGTGTCCGCGCCCCCACAAAAAAATTATAGATTAAAAAAATATCCTTTATTAATTACAGTCTTATAAAAATCCAGTATTTATTATATTTTTAATCATATGAAATAATTTCTCTATCTGCTTTTGTACATATTAGGTAGCTATGGGCATTATAGTGAGCTTAAATATTGATGCATTAATTTAAATAATCGAACTTTCAAACATTTACGACAGCAAAATAATTTACAGCGCATTGTTATAATGTTTAATGAATTTCTGCATCAGATTTTATTATTTGTAGGAAGTCTAGGTACGATAACGAAGAGTTCGTTCGAACAATTACCATGAAAGTATTTATAGAAAAGTCACAGAGAAGCTACATTACGGCGGTGAGGCAGAGTCTGAAGCCGAGAGGCTAGATCAGGGCCAATAATATAGCTAATTCTTCTTTAGATATTATTGAGAATATTTAAATATTCAGCGGTAGCACCGGACCAGATGTGGCAGTAATATTCAAAGCATGAAAAAATGGTCAGTCAGTTAAGTGCCATACGTGACACACGTTTTGGGCAATCATGTCTTGAAAGAGACATGACTGACTGGGCAGAAGATTTTCCCGCACTAGGTTGCCATTACTTACTGCGGTAGACTAGTTGCCGGTCAAGGCTATAGAACTCAATCTGTCCTATTATTTAACTCATAACTGGAGGGAAGAGACTGATTAATACCTTTCCCAAGGGTATTTGCGTGTAAGTGAATGCAAGGAATTTAACTAGAATTAGAACTCGGCTCCCCTCGATTTGTCGTTTCGAGCCGATATCCACTGCACCTCAACGCACATCCAATATAAGATAGATTGCGGAGAGAAAAATTATCTAGCACGCCTCATGATCCGTTTTTCTTAGCAGTAGATCTAGCAATAGATTCAATATAATCTTTCCACCCTGTATTATCCGAGAATTTAAGGCACAACGAGCCAATCTCACGGAGGTTAGCGTCAGCTATGCTGATGGGTGGTAGGATTACCTATAATCTATTAATGTCTACCGTAACATTATTGAAATTAATGACACAGATGCTGTGGCAAACATTGCCAAACGACTTTAATTATATACTATATGTACAAACTATCTTCCAATTGCAACAGTTTAAATTTACTAAGCTAATTTCAGAGGAAAACTATATATCATTTCTCTTTTAATATAGATGAGGGATATTAAAATCAAGCAGGTACAAAAATTTAAATACCTGGGAAGTGTTCTAACAGAAAACGGAAAGTGCGACAGAGAGATCTGAAGGTGAATTGGCATGGCCAAGGACGCTTTCCAGAAGGTGAGCAGAGTATTAAGAGACAAGAAAATTTTGCTAGAAACAAAGAAAAGAGTATTAGATTTCTATGTGATGTCAGTTCTTCAAAATGTCAGTAAATGCTAGAAAATATCATCAAAAATGAAGGATAAACTTGAAGTAATTAAAATGTGGTTCTCCAGAAGGATGCTGCGGATATCATGGATCGAGCATGTGAGCAATAATGAGATTTTGTAAAGGATGGAAACGAAAAGAAAATTAATAGGAAAAGACAGCTATAGATCCCGAGACATGCAATAAAGAAGGAAGGCTTGGAGAACCTGATACTAACAGGCCAGATAGAGGGGAAAAGAAACAGGGTAAATCAGCGGATAACATATTTGAAGGGCTTGAGCAGGTGGATGAAAACGGGGGTTGCGTTGTGTAACAGGAGAAAGCATTCTAAGAGCCACAAGGAATAGGGAGACGTGAAAAGCCATGATCAGCTACGTCCTGCGAAAGGACCAGGCACACAGAAGAAGATTCTATAGCTAGAGAGCTTGTGCAACAATCTTTTGGGATATACGTTGTGAAAGGCCTTTGAAATATCCAATGTGATAGTCTTTGAGATGTTTTTGTTGTCTAGTGTCTCACTGATTTTGCGAGTAACTGTAATTAGGATATCAGCAGCGGATCGGATCCATCTATACCCGTAATGCTGTTTTCTCAAGGAATTCTCCAATTTTAGTTGATCAGTAACCCTCTTGATGATTACAACCTCAAAACGCTTGCTAATGACACTTAGGAGAGTGATGAGTCTATATTGAGGGAGAAATGAGCGCTCATCGCGTACTTGGAAACCGGGTATACGCTTGACACCTTTCACAGACTTGTGAAGGATTTTTCCTTCAAGATGCGGTTAAATAATTTCCCTAAGATAGCGGATATTTCCGGGTTCGTAGTGTTAAGAACATTAAGATTTTTGGCTGGGTCAGTTGCTATCTTTAGATCAAGACTTTTGATATTTTTTAATGTTGATGTAAAAGTTTTCTTAATTCTTTCTAAGCTGTAATAGAGATACTACTCAGTGTGACGGGGTAGTCTGGAAGAAGATGTTTTACGTTATCTAACGTTGAGCCATGATCGCCTACGTCCTGAAAAGACAAGGCACAAAGAAGAAGAAGAAGAAGAAGAAGAAGAAGAAGAAGAAGAAGAAGAAGAAGAAGAAGAAGAAGATTTTTAGCCAAAAGGAGTTTGACAAAATGTTCGTCTTGGTAAGTTGTTTTCTTTTTGCATTAGTGTAGCATCTTTTAAAAATCAAATGTTTAAAAAATGCTTCAATCGTTAGATCATCCATAGTAAATTTGCGTTCAGGTTCTTAGAACGTTTCACAATTTTTGGCTTATCTTCTATTATCCAAATGTGGGATAACAAAAGATATGGAAACGTGAACAAAAGTAATTTAAATTAAATCGGCTAGATTATATACCGAAAACGAAATTTAAAAATATTTTAAATTTTAAATTCTCAGCGTCTGTTTTCTGTTTGTTTGAAAAGGTGCATGAAAAGTGACATAAACGAAAACATAAACTTAATCTGATGAAGTACTAAAGAACGAAACGTGTCACACTAATTCTTTTTTTTTTTGTTATAATTTTATAAAAATTAAGGTATTAGGATAATGATCATTTATAGCCGCTTCCTTAGAGGAAAAAGTAAGCATTAACCAACCGAACAATTAGGGTTAAAATCCGTTGAGATTTAAAAAAATATTTCTCTTTGAAAGAGTTTTTTCAGGAAAATAAATTTCTAAAGTTCATTGTCTTCAAGTAATTTTGTTTAATGCAGTTTATTTATGTATTTATTTGCTTACTTCCAGATTGTGAATGTGTTTTGATTGTTTGGTCGAACTATGACTTTGTTTTCCTGGCGATTTTTATTATCCTTCTAATTTTTAGCACATGTCCACGCATTTTATTTAGATTTTGTGTATATTCCCGGTTGAATTACATAACGTAAAGTATATAAAATCTTAACCGTTTAATTAAAAGATAATGCTAAGACAAGAAAAACAAAAACAAATAAAAAACACAAATGTGGCTGAACTTGTGTTTATAATAACGAATTGGCTAGCGGCTCCATCAGAGAGAAATACTCTACATGGAAACGAGTGGTCGGCCATTATTATTATCTTCTTTTACACGAAGTTTTTTTTTTTAACTGGCGATTTTGCATTGGATGTTTTCTAACAAGTTGTGCAGCTCAAAACAGATAACAACTTTCACAGATTATTTGCAGAGCCAAGCAACGTAGACTTCTGAAGCGATGGGGTGAGTCAGTCAGTCAGTGCTATATGGGATACACGCTTGGTCGATAATGTCTCGAAACAGACTTGACTGACTGGGTAGAAGATTTTTGAGCAGTAGGTTGGCATTACTTTCTGCAGTAGACTGGTTGCCAACCATGTCTATAGAACCCAATCTGTCCTGGAAGATTGGGTTCTATAGACATGGTTGGCAGGAGCGGGGAAAGATGGATTAATACCTTTCCTTAAGGATATTTGCATGTAACTGAATGCGATTTTTTCCCAAGTGTATTTGCGTATAAGTGAATGCTGTGAATTCATACTGGAATTCGAACTCAGCTCTCTGATTTCTTCTTCCGAGCCGATATCTGTTGCACCACAACGCACGTCTGAAGAGATGGGGTACTACGCTTAATGCAGGTCTTTACTTTCAGTGGTATAAACCCTCAAGACCTCAATGACAATTGGGAAAATAGTGGCTTGTACTTTTGTCAACTTCAATCAGTAGATTTTTAGTCTTTTCAATTTTCAAATTGAATGTTGCCATAATCCTTGCCTTCAATTCATCTTTGGTGTTACAAGGAGTTTTTCAGCTTGATGAAATAAAACAGAGCTATTAAGTATAAATCAATAAATATACACTTTTCAGGTGACACCGGTGAGAAAAGATTAATTATTTTATTACAATTACTTTAGTAATATATATATATATATATATATATATATATATATATATATATATATATATATTGTCAAGACCACATGAGTTTAGGCGTGCTACTAGATTAGCATCTAAGTTCCAAACTTTTACTGTTGAAATAGTTAAATGAAAACGCCGCTTGTATTCCAATAGTTGCTTTTCTCGCTTTTCCACCCAGTGGAGCTCTCTTTCGTTTGCATGCTTCCTTGATTACTACAATCTCTTAAAATTGAAATACAATGTCAATCGCCATCTTCTATCTTCTTGAATCTCGTTAATCTTTTACCCTTTTTTCAAAACCACCTTTACACAGTCTTTTCGCTCACTGCAGCCTTCTGTTCACTTCGTGGCTGTTCTGCCTCGCTTGGAGAGAAATTATTAATATATATATATATGTATATATACATATATTGTCATCCGCAGACAGATCTGTTTCGCTGTATCTCATCTCATCAGTACGGTCAGACTCCGATTGCTACATAACCCAGGCTCGAAATCCGAAAGATTTGGCGTCAGTCGGCGACTCTACCCCTGGGCCACGGGGCGTTCGGTGGAAGAAGGCGGTCTTTTTAGCGCATATCAATAGCTAGAGTGCTATACCAATAGCTAGGTGCTCCAATTCATTTTTACTGAATGAGCGATATATATATATATATATATATATATGTGTGTGTGTGTGTGTGTGTGTGTGTGTGTGTGTGTGAGTTTTGCACGATTGTTCTGGAGGTAAATTCAGAGTAATGCCTATCCACTAAAATGCAAATGATGTAGGATGAAATATTTATAAAAAATACAAGCCATGAAAGACCTACCACACACATACACAAACACACACACACAAAGAGACTTTGATTTCAAACGCGATAAAAACATATTCGTGAACCTTTGCAAAAAGTAGTATTTCAAAAACAACAAAAAAAAAAAAGATAGATGACCCATAGAGTAGAATTGAATCAAAATCGCTGAAAAAAAAAAATGTATAAAGTAGAAATAAAATTTTGCAAGTTAGTGTAAAAAACTTTTTGGCAAACGAAAGGCAACGGAAGAAATTGTATCGCGTGAGTGTGAAAAAAAAAAAAAAAGACAAAAACGCACGTATATGAATTTTCTGACCTGCTCACTGACCACTTATCTATATATACACGCTATCTTGGCTATCAGAAAATCAAACGGATCTCGATATGTAAAATCATAAGTTTAATCGCCTGAAGATAGTCACTTTAGACTCGAAACGCGTTTAGCGACACAAATACCATTATGGAAGCTAATATATCCTATGAAAAGCAAGTAATATTAATAACAATAAAAACAATAAATCTACACATTAAACAAAACGTTCACGGCTTCTCGCACTTTGACTTCTCTCTCTCTCTCTCTCTTTATATATATATATATATGCCGATATATATATATATATAATATCGCCATTGTATACTGGTGTTAAAATAGTGCTTGGTATAGAATAACAGAGCAGTATATTGTAATCATAAATATACATTTGTTTCAATCTTTTTTTTTTTTTACAGCTCTGGTGAGGTCTGGTTTTGGTATCTTCAAAGAGGTTGTTTGTTTGGATGGTGAAATCCCATAAAATCTTGGCTTGGTTGTGTATTATTATTATTATTATTATTATTATTATTATTATTCAATCTATTTGCTTGCGTTTAACATTCTGTTTTTCATTTCTACCTTGTTTAAGAATACGTTCAATTTTCTTTCTAAGTATGTCATAAACACAGTATCATCCTCGTCCACCGATAATAAATACTTGTAGGAGCTCGAGTAGGTAAGCTATTAAGGAAAGAATCAAAATGATACAACAGCTTCCCTTTTTTTCACACTTGATCTAGTTTTCACTCTTAACTTACAAGCGAAGTATTAAGCATTAAGCTTTAGATTCAAACTTTCCCCCCCTTGAATGCACCGTTCTTTTTTTCTTATTCTATTACCTGCACAATCTTTTCTTTGCTAAATACAAGTTAGTGTCGAGTGCGCACTTAAATACGAACGTAAAGAATTTCTTCTTCTTTGTTGTTGTTGTTGTTGTTGTTTTAAATACCCGCCTATTGAGTCTGGACAGATTTACGCACAGGGATTGAGAATCAGCACTTTTCTTTTATGCAGGAAGCAAAAAGCTGATAATTTTCTTCATGGTCTAATTTTTCTGAAAGAATCTATCCTCCACCCAAGGGAAAATGAGACCAAAAATAGAGAAATAGGATCTAAATGTTTGTTTATAAGGGTGTACGTGTGTGTGTGTGTGTGTGTGTGTGTGTGTGTGTGTGAGAGAGAGAGAGAGAGAGAGAGAGAGAGAGAGAAGACAAGGAGAGAAAAATATGGTGAAAAATAGAGAGAGAGAGAGAGAGAGAGAGAGAGATGAGAACGATATCAGTGGCTGGTCAGGCATGTGTATTCCTACAGATGTTTATTTTTTTTTGCATATTTATTTAAGCAATTTTCTTTTTTCTAACTTTTCTCTTCTTTATTAATCTGGTATCGTCATCATCATCACCATCATCATCATTTTCTTCTTGTCTCGTGTTACTTCAGAACGTTTTGTGTAAGGAACATACGATTATATTTAATACCAATGTATGAAAGATGCGACAGAAATACAGCACACATTTTAAAGCTTGACAAAAAAACACAAAAAAAACCCAAAGTAAATGGCCATTAAAAAAACAATATTTCACTGTTTTTTTTATTTATTTTTAGTTTTTAAAGGGCAATAGTTTTTATTCATTTGGTTTTAAAAATGACATCCTCCAAATGGTGGCCTCTAGTCGCCATACACTGTTGTAGATGATTTCTTGAGTTTTCCATCAACCGGAAGTTCGTGTGCTTTGAAGTCTTCCAGATGGCTTTCTTTTAAGCTCTGAACCTGTGGCCCTGAAATTTGCAACTCATACAAGTATCGATTTTCTATCTGGAACAGAACCATTCCGACTTAACATGAAATGAGCACGAAAAACTCTCTATGTTGCAATTACAGATTCACCAGATTCTTTTTTTTTTTTTTAAATAAGTGATGGAGACATGAAAAAAGAAATAAGAAATATAAGGAATCGGCTAGATTATATACCCATGACACATTAAAAAAAAAAATTGAATGTAAAATTCTCAGCGTCTTTCTTTCGTGCGCATGTGCAGTCGCAGTCGCATCAACGTCAGCATAAACGATGGAGTCCTAAAGGACGAAACGCGTCACGCGAAATATTTTACGCTGTGTCATACTCCTTTCCCTTAAAACACACACACACCTTCCCAGACATATATATTAGAATATTTACACACACACACACACACACACACACACACACACAAATATATATATATATATATATATATATATATATATATATACGAGGTTGTTTCAAAAAATTGTACCTGCTCTTTAAATGACAATAAATGCAGCGTTTATTGAATTGAAAACAAGATTAATGGTTAAAATTAGGAAATATTAATGCTTATTGACATACAGAGGAGATAAACGGTTTAAATTAAATATTGAGTGAAATTAAATGCATACATTTTTGGGGATAACCCTGCACATATAAGCTTATATACATTAATGGGTTTGTTTTCAATTCAACACTTTTTTTTATTCAAACGTAATTTAAGTGGATAATCGTATTTGAAATAATCAAAAGATTTGCTGTCTGGGGAATTAGGTGGCCAGATATAAGAGGTGATGTGGTCGCAGAAAATGTCTGATTGTTCTTTAACACGTTTTTCAGAAGGAATTCGTCATTGTACCGACAGTTCGAAATTGTTTAATTTTATTTGTTTATTAATCCACTCACGTTTTTGAATCTTATTATTTGCTGCTTCCCCTTCAAACATAGATTACAATTTCTTCCGCTAAATTTCTCCATCTTTTCTGTTACATCCAATTCTATTACTGGTGTTTTTCATTCCATTTTTAGCTCACATATGTGTTTTGGCAGCATGGCCTGATTTCGATAAATTAATTCCCAGTTTCACCGATGTAAATCCTTTCTCCTTCCTAGGTATTCTTGTTAGACACTTTCGCGTTAAATAACACATTTTCACTTCTGTAATATATATATACAGATCAATCTCGGTTCTCGAACATCTCACACGTCGAACAAATCGGTTTTCGAACAGAAAATTCGAAGCGAAAATGCCTAGGTTGTCGAACAAAATTTCGGTTCTCGAAGAACATTGCTGAATCAAGCAGAACCAAGTTAACCTGAACAGAATAATTTCTGAGTTGTCCACCGTGTTGTATACATTCATATATTGTGCTTTCCTTTTTTATTTTTATTGTACTGTGCTTTCATTTTCCCATTCATTAACCCTTAGTCATGGCTACGAAGAAAATTAACAGTGATATTAATAATGGAAAAAGAAAACTTGAGACAAAAACAATTGAAGTGAAGAAAGATATCATCGCAAAACACTAAAAAGGCGTTTCTGTTTCATATCATGCTGTTCAGAAGGTCATACCTAAATCAACAATATCTACTATTTTTAAAAGAAGGAAGTGATAAAAGCAGCTGATATTGTAAAAAGGGTGATAGTTATTAGTAAACAAAGCCCAAAGATACTCAAAAACAGTATTTATCAACTAGAATGTTATTAGTAAACAAATGTTTATTAACTATAAATTTATTCGTAGAAAAAGACCAAAGAAAGTAAAAAAAGGGTTATTAATTATAATTTTACTAGAAGACAAAGACCAAAGATACTCAAAAACAGTTTTTATTAACTATAATTTTATTAGTAGACAAAGACCAAAGATACTCAAAAACAGTGTTTATTAACTATAATTTTATTAGTAGACAAAGACCAAAGATACTCAAAAACAGTGTTTATTAACTATAATTTTATTAGTAGACAGAGACCAAAGATACTCAAAACAGTTTTTATTAACTATAATTTTATTAGTAGACAAAGACCAAAGATACTCAAAAACAGTGTTTATTAACTATAATTTTATTAGTAGACAAAGACCAAAGATACTCAAAAACAGTGTTTATTAACTATAATTTTATTAGTAGACAAAGACCAAAGATACTCAAAAACAGTGTTTATTAACTATAATTTTATTAGTAGACAGAGACCAAAGATACTCAAAAACAGTGTTTATTAACTATAATTTTATTAGTAGACAAAGACCAAAGATACTCAAAAACAGTGTTTATTAACTATAATTTTATTAGTAGACAAAGACCAAAGATACTCAAAACAGTGTTTATTAACTATAATTTTATTAGTAGACAAAGACCAAAGATACTCAAAAACAGTGTTTATTAACTATAATTTTATTAGTAGACAAAGACCAAAGATACTCAAAAACAGTGTTTATTAACTATAATTTTATTAGTAGACAGAGACCAAAGATACTCAAAAACTGTGTTTATTAACTATAATTTTATTAGTAGACAAAGACCAAAGATACTCAAAATAGTGTTTATTAACTAAAATTTTCACAAGAAATTGATATGAAAGAAATGTGTTTAGTATGAAGTTTTATTTAAAATTCGATACGAGCACCAGAGTTCGCTATTAGCTTCTCGAGCATCCCGGGAATCGCGTCAACTGATTTCACCAGGAACTTTTATAGTAAGGAAGACATAACTTCTTGTATTCGGCCTTCAAATTCTTTGAAAGACTTGATTTAGGATAGTAGACTTTCTCCTGCAAGCAACCCCTAGAAAAAAAGTTACGGGGTGTTAGGTCAGGTTTCCTGGCTGGCAACTCATACATAAAAAAGGAGTTACTTTTCGATACAGGTGTTACTTTTCAATATACGAGTGTGTGTGTGTGTGTGTGTGTGTGTGTGTGTATGTGTGTGTGTGCACGCTTAATTTAAAGGTAATCTTGGGAGATCTAATGTAGAAAACACATTATTATACTCCGAATTACATTGGAGGCGTAAGTATGTATAGGGGAAGTATAAAGTTTGTGCGTTTGATTAACACTTTTGAGATGAACTATTGTCAAACATTATCCATTTATGACTAGTACTTATTACAAAGGCTTTTTATTACATCTCTCGGGTAATGATTGTATGATCGTTAAAATATTACAGCTAATATTATTAGCGTATGTAAATAACATAAAAAAGCCAATCTATCAGGTGATCAGGAAGAGTGAAATATGGCTGTATCGTAAGCTGGTAGCATCTGTAGCTAAATCAGTAAAGCAAATGGGGTGTTAAAATAGGCTTATTGAATATCTGTCTATATTTCTGATATAAGGTATTGTAATTATTTACATTATATACATTTTTCGGACTGTTGTAATCATCTTTGTTGCCATATTTACGACGTTTGAGCCTTTGTACGCTACGACTTTCTTCAGTTAACTGGAAGTTTGAAATGAACCCTTTCGTTCAATCACTTGGCTAAATTGTTCTTGTTTCGTGAGTCATGCCACTTCTGGATGGCTAAAGACCCATAGAGTTGTGAGTTCAATACCTGGTTACAGCAGTTGTAAACAAATAACTTGGAGAGTTGAGTTAGAAGAGAGATAACAAAGACATCCGAAAGTAGCAAAATTCAAATCACCTGAACAAGGACGAAGCGTACACGGCCGAAACGTAGTGAATATGAATATGACAATAAAGAGGAGAATTATAGTCTAAACAATGTAAATAATATAAATCTTACCTCATCTCAGAAATAGAGACAAACGTTTACAAGATTATTGAATATTTGTCTCTATTTTTGAAAGGAGGTATTGTAATTATTTACATTATGTACATTGTTCGTACTGTTGATATACTCATCTTTGTTGGCAGATTGACGATGCTTCGGTCGCTCTACGCTACATACTTCTTCAGTTGATTGAAATTTTGAACTGAACTCTTTAGTTCCATCACTGGGCTAGAATGTTTTCGTTCTGTGAGTCATGTCAATTCCTGATGTCATTGTTAGCTCCAATTAACTCAACTCTTTAGTATTTAGTTCATCACTTTTATGTCCCCTAGATCCAACCAACGCTTCTATCCATTGGGCCATGTGTCGTCTCATAATGTAAAGAAGGTCACTGAATGCTAGCTTATAAACATTTACACACACACACACACACACACACACACACACACACACACACACACACACACAAAATTATCCTTATATTAAAACAGATGTACCCTGACTATAAACAAGAACACTCTTAAAATATATTTTGCTCTTACAATCTTTAGATTTAACATTCACTATAAAAAGTTCAAAATGCCTAAGCGAATTATTACCAATGATACGTGACTATAAAATACTTCTATGTAAACATAATTATCAGTCATTCACCACAATATATCATAAGTTGACTCGCCGAAACATAGCACAATCTGTACACATATCGATCATTAAATCACGCATGAAAAAAATATGTAAATTTGACAAATATTAGTCCATACATAAATATATAACAAATGTCTTCTCTAATAAAGACCTCTATGCATATATATATAATAATAATAATAATAATAAAACTGACTCTGTACGTATCTAGATCCTAAAACTTTACAAAAGCAAACCTTAAGGACCACAAATAACCGGCAGAATCTAAGTCCGTTACTGTCCGTCGCTATAAAGCGTTGGACAAGAGGGGGGAAAAAAAGAAAACCGCGGAGTACCGACAATACATACAGTACCTCGCAGCAAAGAAAAAAAACCCTCAAACGGAACCAACCACAAAGAAAGAAAAGTGCTCGATACAAACTAACCAATTTCATAAGGCAAAATTTCTTGCTTAGTGTCTATAACAATACTGTGTCTCCGAAATTTAATTTTTTTTTTCTTCCTCCGAACCTCCCCTTCCCCAGTTGGGTATGCTGGTTGGTTAGTCTTTGCTCGGTGTGTCTATTTATTTGGTTAATCCCTGGTCTGCCGTTGCCCTGACGAGCCGTTGTGCGAAACCGCGGTAGGTCTTGGCGATCTTGTGATTTTTTCACGTGTATATATATATATATATATATATATATATATATATATTCTTGACCACTCGAAGGTATAATTATTGCAAATAAAAAATTATAAAATAATAAGGCACTGTTAAAGAGCAAACACGCGGCAAGAGCTTTCATGATTAGTAGTAAAGTTTAATAGCTGGTAGTAAACATAATGAACTGAGTCAACGGCTTCACTCATCGGGGCTCAATGAAGTCATCATAACGGTGTCCTCACGAAATGTCGAAGTAGGCATGAACCTGCTCAGTTAAAGTGACAAATTCGTTGCACTAAAATTAGCAACTCTTTATCTCTACGCTGTTATCGAGCACCTTATGATAACAAACCTCCTTGCCAAAATAACTTTTATTACTAAAACTATTGAAAAAAAACCCATAAATCTTGGCATTTAATATTATAACTCAACTATATATATATATATATATATATATATATATATATATATATATATTTGTTTATCTGTAAATTCAGATAATATTTACAGGGAAACTAGACATTTCTAACATGTCAGTTTAAAACATGCATTGTCAAACCCATTTAAACAAAGAAAGAGGAAAAATTCTAATGCCGGAGCATTGGTCTAGTAAACGAAGCGATTGGGGAATATTAGCTCTTATAGGGTTAAGCTAGAGGAATCTTAGTAGTAATTTCTTCTATAGTAGTGGGAGGTATGTGGCTTGGCCATTGGGCTAGTAGTGGTATGTAAGGGGGAAAGGTGACTGCTTGGCCAAATTAAAAAAAATTATTGTGACTAAAAGGAAGAATAAGATAATTAATGCGATCTATATTTATTTCTATAACGACACATACTAATGATCACTCTACGTTTATTCAGAAGTACATTCTGATATTGAAAAAATATATATATGCACTACATTCTTTGTTATAATACAGAGTATCTTCCCTGTTACAATAAAGACTGTTGTGTATATTTTTAATAAATAAGCCTTTTCAATATTTTGCCGTAATTTTTGACGGCCTCAATATTACTTTCTTACGTTTGTCAATTAAGATTTTATATACCTTATGTGCGTAAATTTAGATATGAAATGATTTGGCTAACCTTCAAAGAATAAACAAATAGCTGGGTTGAATATTAATTGAAAGCAACATTGAGAGAAGAGAGAGAGAGAGAGAGAGAGAGAGAGAGAGAGAGTGAACAATTTCGTTTAATCATTCCTGATTGGATAGATTCGTTTTTTATGGATTATCGACCCATTTTATATTATTTAAAGTAATAACAAACTTTTAGATTGCTAGCAGTATAGCCCGGCGTTGCTCGGGTGTAATGAAAGCTTTAAAACTAATCCATAGTCCAGACTCTTTGGACGTTGTCACGAAAGACTAAAAAGCAATAGTTGTTTCCAGTTAAAGCGAAACCGTAGACTGAAAGAAAAATGAACAGATGTAAGTCAAATTTTGATTTCCTGGTATCGATATCAAATAAGTTTTTTTCGTTGTAAACTGAATTATGAAGGCTAAATAAGTCCTCTGAGTAAATGGTATCATGGCTGAGACTAAGAACTACAATTATATCTACTTAGAGCCAAACCCGAAGCAAAAAATAAAATAAAAGGGCTGAAAAAAATACAGACATACAGATAAACAGATACACACACAAACATCTTGCCTTTTATATATACTAACCCAATTATTACCAATGATACATGACTATAAAATACTTCTATGTAAACATAATTATCAGTCATTCACCACAATATATCATAAGTTGACTCGCCGAAACATAGCACAACCTGTACACATATCGATCATTAAATCACGCATGAAAAAAATATGTAAATTTGACAAATATTAGTCCATACATAAATATATGACAAATGTCTTCTCTAATAAAGACCTCTATGCATATATATATATATATATATATGTATACATTCTTGATCACTCGGAGGTATAATTATTGCAAATAAAAAATTATAAAATAATAAGGCACTGTTAAAGAGCAAACACGCGGCAAGAGCTTTCATGCTTAGTAGTAAAGTTTAATAGCTGGTAGTAAACATAATGAACTGAGTCAACGTCTTCACTCATCGGGGCTCAATGAAGTCATCATAACGGTGTCCTCACGAAATGTCGAAGTCGGCATGAACCTGCTCAGTTAAAGTGACAAATTCGTTGCACTAAAATTAGCAACTCTTTATCTCTACGCTGTTATCGAGCACCTTATGATAACAAACCTCCTTGCCAAAATAACTTTTATTACTAAAACTATTGAAAAAAAACCCCATAAATCTTGGCATTTAATATTATAACTCAACTATATATATATATATATATATTTGTTTATCTGTAAATTCAGATAATATTTACAGGGAAACTAGACATTTCTAACATGTCAGTTTAAAACATGCATTGTCAAACCCATTTAAACAAAGAAAGAGGAAAAA
This sequence comes from Ascarosepion bandense, assembly GCA_037127315.1. Taxonomy (NCBI): domain Eukaryota; kingdom Metazoa; phylum Mollusca; class Cephalopoda; order Sepiida; family Sepiidae; genus Ascarosepion; species Ascarosepion bandense. The sequence goes on from JBBBDQ010001293.1 coordinate 2,513,356, forward strand.
TTCTAATGCCGGAGCATTGGTCTAGTAAACGAAGCGATTGGGGAATATTAGCTCTTATAGGGTTAAGCTAGAGGAATCTTAGTAGTAATTTCTTCTATAGTAGTGGGAGGTATGTGGCTTGGCCATTGGGCTAGTAGTGGTAGGTAAGGGGGAAAGGTGACTGCTTGGCCAAATTAAAAAAAATTATTGTGACTAAAAGGAAGAATAAGATAATTAATGCGATCTATATTTATTTCTATAACGACACATACTAATGATCACTCTACGTTTATTCAGAAGTACATTCTGATATTGAAAAAATATATATATGCACTACATTCTTTGTTATAATACAGAGTATCTTCCCTGTTACAATAAAGACTGTTGTGTATATTTTTAATAAATAAGCCTTTTCAATATTTTGCCGTAATTTTTGACGGCCTCAATATTACTTTCTTACGTTTGTCAATTAAGATTTTATATACCTTATGTGCGTAAATTTAGATATGAAATGATTTGGCTAACCTTCAAAGAATAAACAAATAGCTGGGTTGAAAAATAATTGAGAGAGAAAGAGAGAGAGAGAGAGAGAGAGAGAGAGAGAAATTTCGTTTAATCATTCCTTTATTGGATAGATTCGTTTTTTATGGATTATCGACCCATTTTATATTATTTAAAGTAATAACAAACTTTTAGATTGCTAGCAGTATAGCCCGGCGTTGCTCGGGTGTAATGAAAGCTTTAAAACTAATCCATAGTCCAGACTCTTTGGACGTTGTCACGAAAGACTAAAAAGCAATAGTTGTTTCCAGTTAAAGCGAAACCGTAGACTGAAAGAAAAATGAACAGATGTAAGTCAAATTTTGATTTCCTGGTATCGATATCAAATAAGTTTTTTTTCGTTGTAAACTGAATTATGAAGGCTAAATAAGTCCTCTGAGTAAATGGTATCATGGCTGAGACTAAGAACTACAATTATATCTACTTAGAGCCAAACCCGAAGCAAAAAATAAAATAAAAGGGCTGAAAAAAATACAGACATACAGATAAACAGATACACACACAAACATCTTGCCATATATATATATATATATATATATATATATATATATATATATATATATATTATCGATTTTCTGCACTATTGTAAGAACTGCAACCTTGAAACTTCTGAATATCGTTTCTTATGTCTTTGTCTATGAGTGTATCAAATTTGATTAAAATCAGACCACTCCTTCTATAACCCGATTTTTTCGATTATCGATTGTCGATATTTATCGGGGGTACCTCGACACAAAACTTCGATAAAACACTCGTAGGTAACGGACACACACACAGAGACAAAGTTTCCTTTATAAATAAGCTTAGATAAGAATCTTTTTGGGGAGATAATAGTTTTGGTGATTTCTTAAAAATGAACCCAAAGCTTTTGTGGGGAGGAGAAGAAGAGGTGGATTCATACGTATCCCAAAGGTATTTGCGCGTAAGTAAATATTACGGACCTAAGAGAAATTACAAAACGGCTCTCTGATTAACAATTCTGCAACATTATTCATGACATCACTCGCACATCCAAAATGTCAGTACATAGTGTTCAATTGAGGTACAAACCAACCTCGACATTGCTTACCTTCAGTGATTATACAGAAACCGGTGTTTAGAAGTGATGTAGTCGTAAGCCTTTTTAGTCAGTTAATCCGAGTAAGGTGATAATGTCCCTAAGACGCAAGGGAGTAATCGAGTAAGAGAACGAGAATATTTTACGAAAGAGAAAGGACAAGAAAAGAACAGATTTAAAGAGTACGTAAAATGGAGATTTACGTTACGTTTAAATATTTGAAGATTGCAATTGGCAGAGACACAGTCAGTCAGTTAAGTGCCATACGTGATACACGCTTTAGGCGATCATGTCTGAAAAGAGACATGACTGACTGGGCAGAACATTATCCCGCAATAGGTTTCCATTGCTTTCTACGGCAGACTGGTTGCCAGCCAAGGCTCTAGAACCTAATCTGTCCTGTTATTTAACCCATACTGACTGGGCAGAAGATTATCACGCAATAGGTTTCCATTGCTTTCTACGGCAGACTGGTTGCCAGCCAAGGCTATAGAACCCAATCTGTTATTTAACCTATAACTGGCGGGAAGAGACGGATTAATACCTTTCCCAGGGGTATTTGCGCGTAAGTGAATGCAAGGAATTCAACTGGAATTCGAACTCACCAATTCGATTTGTCGTTCCGAGTCTATATCCACTGCACCACAATGCACCACAATTGGCAGAGACACAAGAAAACCGTAAATATGAATAGAATGTGAAAGAAGTGACTGAAGAGAAATGTAATAATGACAGACACAGGGAGATTAAAATAATGAAAGTTAGAAGATGAAGCAATAAGCGGATTGTTACCCAGAATATGAAATCTGTCATATCTATTGGCAAAGCCAAACAACGCAGCGTATTTATACTTTAATACACCATTAATATGCAACAGGAAATATGAATCTGTCTAACTAAAAGCAAATGTCAATTTTCTTGGCAAATGCTCTGACATTCAAGTTCCCCGAGATTTAGCGCTAAAGATCATTTGGTCAAGCAAAGCCTGTTGATATTTTTCGTTTGTGTCTTGGCTAATCTAAATGAAAGCTTTATACAATATGAACGACTGAAAATTTGAATGAAATTGATTCTGGTTTTAAACATAACAAGTGTATTGACAATATTAATTATCAAGGTGATAAGTATTATAAAATTTCTTTAATTAGTTTAATTAGAATGATGAAATTGACAATACTTGTAATGATTATGAGAATAAATTCAATATGAATTTTCCAAGATTTTATACATTCTAGAACTTTTAAGAACGCATACAATAATAATAATAATAATAATAATAATAATAATAATAAAACAGAAAGAAAAATATTCAATAATGAAAGATGGCAGTAAATACAAACAAGATTTACATTTAGTAGATTCTGTAGAAAAACAAAACAGAAGCCAAGAACCAACTATTGCGGCAAAATACATGAAAACGAAAGCCAAGGATATCGCTCTTGAACAGATGAAACAACGCTGTCATGACAAATCTCTGCATGGCAAATATTCAGAACGTGCCAATAAACCCAATGTAGATAAAGTTAATACTCATCGGTTGTTACGGGTATCTTGATTAAAGTATGAAACTGAAGGCTTTATTCTTGCTGTGCAAGACCAAAGTCTTTTCACTAGAAACTTTCAGACAAATATTATACATAATAATGTTGATCCAAAATGCAGGTTCTGTGATAAATACCAATAAACAATCGACCATCTAATCTCAGGATGCTCTGTACTTGCCCCAAATGAATATAAAAATCGTTACGATAGAGTGGGGCAATATTTACACTGGACAATGTGAAAACACTATGGAAAATATGTAGACAAACACTGGTATGAACATCACCCAGCATCAGTTACAGAAATAGATGTCACCATTGTATGGAATTACATCATCTACACAGACAGAAAAATTGAAGCAAATAGGCCAGACATTATTGTTAAAAACCAGAAAGAAAAAAAACTTGCCTATTAATTGATATGGCTTGTCCAGCGGATTGTAACATAGCAACCAAGGAATTCGAAAAACTGTCAAAATGTAAAGACCTGAAGATTGAAATCGGAACATACGGAAATTGAAAACAAGAATCATATCAGTGATAGTAGGTGTACTTGGAATGATAAAAAATGGAACAAAACAACACATTGAAAAAATTCCTGGAAACCCCAGTTTAAGAGATATACAAAAAACTGTTAAGTACAACCCACTACACAAAGGAAAACTTTGTCTATGTAACGCTAGGGATATTAGGGGAGAGAGAAAAAACATGAAATTGAGCCATAACAACACACCACGATCTGCCTTAGGTTTTCTGCAGATTTGCTAGGTAGTGCGACTATGGCAGAAATAGAATTATGATGAAAAATGACATAATAATTCATTTCTTATTGACATGACAGTTCATGTAGATTTTGATGAATGTTTGGAGTTGTTCGCATAAACTATCAAAATACAATGATCTTGAAGTGGAAAACTAAAAATTCCATTTACATTTGGCACCCACGGACTGATTTTAAAAAGGTTACTATAGACTCATTGAAATAATTCCTAGCAGCCCATGCTTTAAAGAAATCCAAAAATTCCACTCACAAGTACAACTCACGCAATGCGAAGAGCTTTAAAATATGAGTGATCTAAGTTTTTTTTTTTAACAGGATCATTTGAAAATGTCACGATGCAATTTCTGACCTTAGGTCTTTCTTTGAGACCCGGAAAGAAAATGTGTATAGAATAGAAATCAAGAAAAATAATAATAACAACAACAATAATAACAATAATAACAAGTATTTCGAAGCTCCTGAAGTTTAACATTTTTCTTTCAAAAAGAAAAAATGATAAGGAAAACTCCGACCAAAACATAATCGTGTTAATCGTGCCAAGGAGTGAATTGCTGTTGCGTTATGAGATCGCGAACGATCCTTTACAGGCTTCGGAACACTGTCTGTAAAAAGAAAAATTAACCAATGTTCTGGTAAACTTTTGGACCTGTGGGTAACTCGTGGGAACAATATGAAGACTGAAAGCTAAACCAAAAAAGTCAATTATCGCTCTTCCAGTTGATAAAAAAGAAGCCCTACATGAAGTTGTATAATCTGCCATAGAAACAAACTCCTACACAAATAATGAATCTTCAGGTCCCCGCAACCGAGATAATCTCAATGATGGGCCTGCAAATTCTCCAAGTAGATCCACAAGCATTTATTTAAAGAAAGAAAAGGTACAATTGTTTTGTGAGGAGTACAACTCTTTGTGACTACATTTTATGAAGTGTTACACAAACCTCAGAAAAACATTTCAGAATGACATTTCACGAGAAAAGGTTGGACAAACCATCAGAAAATACATTGACGAAAATAAACTAGCCAATGTTAGAAGGTACACCAAAAAATAAAATAGCCAATGTAAGAAGGCACATCATGAGAAGTAACTGACTGACAGATGCTGAAATTAAAGAAATGAAAAGAACTTCAGCTATAATAGGTGAATTAACAGAACCGTAAAGGGGGTCCAGAAATGGCCATAAAAAGTACAAACGTCACACAAACGTCAGTTCATAATGAAGAAATTGAGATACACACCAATTACTGTGACGATAATACTGAAAGTTTATTTAAGCTGAAAAGGAGTGATCTATTGGAAATACTTTATAGATAAATGAATTGTCTCTCTTAGTAGGAGTCGTTATTACCGGCCCTTAGTTTGGGTGGAAAGCAGCCTACCGACACCAATGAGCCAACACGGACAAATTTAGCTCCGTAAAACTCAAACAGCAGCCACATGGTGTCCGAAAATGTAGCGGTAAAGAAGACAACATAGGATCTAGGATGCCCCAACAGTTGCTGCAAAACAATCAAAAACTGAACCTCACTTTAACCTGAAGACGAATATATTCTAACGTAGCAACAAAAAATGAAAAGAACTGTTAACAGAATGAACTATAATGCTTCCAGTTAAGTCCTCGCAAAAATCACTGTTTTTTTGCAAACATTTTTTAAAAACAATTTATATCTTCCCTTTCTTTCTTACTCTTTCTGTTATAAAGCCTTTCTTTTTTCCACTCTAGTTTGGTGTTGTTCTGTTCTTTCTCGCTGTGTCGCGTCAATGCTCTTTTACCCTTATTTTCTACAGAGGACAAATAATTGGTCACAAAAATTCTAAGGGTATAAAAACCCGAACAGATCTTAGCCTCGCACAAGTCTATCATAAAACGAGACCAAAACATATTTAATCCAAATTATTTTACGAAAAACAAGAACAGTATACAAGAAGCCAAGAATGAAATAATGAAGCATATAACATTCCGTCAGTTAAATGTCATACGTGATACACGCTTGAACGATCCTCTCCCGAAAGAGACATGACTGACTAGGCAGAATATTTTCCCGCAGTAGATTGCCATTACTTTCTACATTAGTCTGGTAGCCAACCAACGCTATAAAATCCAATCTGTCCTGTTATTCGACCCATAGCTGGAGGGAAGAGACGGGTTAGTATCTTTCTCATAGTATTTGCGCATAAATGAATGTAACGAATTCAACCGAGCCAATATACATTGCACCACAAATGGAGGAACAAGAACAACTCCAAACACTACAACCAACTAAACATAACCTCAAAACTATTAAACTCTACAATGCATAACACAAATTAATTCTGGGTGAAGTAGACCCACATATATGTCTCAAGAATGCAATATGTGCATCAACTCAGCAATAGCAGAAGCTAAAAGATTAATCATGAAATTAAAAAAGCTATCTTACATACATAAAACTCACCTTAAAAAAATAGACAAAGAAATTCAACAACTTATAAATGAATTATCAGTATTAAAAAACTGGCAAGAGGAAGAACTGCAAGGACTATAAAAGGCAGACAAGTCAAAAGAAGATAAAAAAATGGAAAATGAAAATGAAGTCCTATCAGCTAAAGAAAAAAATAAAGCAAACAATACAATGTTCCTTGGCATGACGGTAAACTTAATCCGGCAGAAAGGCCTCTGATTGGGAAGTTGTGAGAAGCATGGCATCACCTCTTAATTGCTGTTGTTCTTAGATCCACCCCAACCAGGAGTGGTAGCACCTGTTAGGGTCCCCACGATGAGCAAATAGTTAACCCCCAAACTGGGGTCAAAACACTATGAATATCAAAACACTTTTATAGAAATATATACATAAAAATAGACTTTTAGAGAAAAATATACATTTTTGAAGGAAAAATATTATCAACAATATATTTTTGAAGAAAAATTATTACCATAACACATTTTTGAAGGAAAAACATTCTCAGCAAAACATTTTTGAATAGAAAACTAAAAAACATTTTCAGTTTTCTAAAATAAAAAAGAATAAAAACAAAACATTTCATTAAAATCTGACTAAATCAAACTTCTCACTATCACCGAACATTAAAAAATACATTAAACCCCCATCTTGTCGGCATTAAATAACCCACAGAGGATAATATACCTTTAAACAAAACTCAAACTCAAACAATACAAACGAAGGATCAAAGAATCAGACACTACGAAAAAAAATTAAGATCAAGATTCTACAGACAGAACAAGACCTTTCAAACCGACGCGAAGAAATTTTTCAGTGAAATAGGCAGACCAAAAAGTGAAATGACAAACAAAACAATAGAGGATTTCTGGGAAAATTATGGGTTTTCCTTAAATAACATAAAGAAGCAGATAGGGTTACGGAAGAGGCGGAACAAATGAAAAATAAACCGGAAAAAACATGGGCAGGAATCACAGAAAAGGGTATTAAGTGTATGAAAAAGTATACAACCGGAAATCTCCAGAAATTACTAATTTTTGACTCTGTTATTTAAATACAGCACGTTAAAAAAAAAAAAACAACTAACTAAAGAACTTCAAGAAATGGTTAATAATCAGACTAAAATTCAGGCATGGGTAACCAAAGGAATTGCCTTCCTTCTAAAAATTGTATTGATAATTACAGCCCACACACTAAGAAGAAATTTGTTCATGTAACGCTAGTGATGTTAGGGGAATTCGTAAAATAAATCATGAAATGTATTCATAACAACCTACCACTCCTGCCTTACATCTTCCCGCAGACTTGGTAGGTAGCGTGACCATAGCAAATCAAAATATGATGATAATGATGATAGTAATAATATTACTAATACATATATTATTTTCATGTGAGGTCTAGCATCAGAAGGGCTGAAATAGTGGCTTGTTTTCCAACGCGTGCTAATGATCATTATTCAAACCCTATTACAAAAAGATCCTTTAAATGTAGATTTTCAAAAGCTAATCGTTTAAAAGCTTGGTATGAAGCAACCACCATAACAGTATTTCTCAGTCCAATACCCATGATTTGGAGTTGTGCCATACAAGGCTAATTATAGCAAACTTATTTCAGATGGGAAGACAGATAAAGATTAGCAAACAAAAGTTCAAAGAAAGAAGGGATCAGTAAGCAATTAAGAAAAAGATACAAGGCGAATGGCCGAAAATAAAATAAAATAAAATAAATGAAATAAAAAGAATAAAAACACAGAAAGTATAGTGATGGGAAGATACAGAAAAAAGGTAGGAAAATTTTAAAAAATGAAAGAAAAGTTATTAAAATATTAGATAAGATAAAGACCACGAAAAGACAAGGAAGAAAAATGAAAAAAGTTTTGAAATAAAAATATTTAAAAGAAAAGTAAAGTAGAAAAGAAAATATCAGTAAAATAGAGAGAATATTAAAAACAAATGGAAGAAATGTATTAAAAATAGGGATGAAGTAAATTAAAAACTGGAAATAGAAAAAAACTAAAAAAAAAAAGAGAAAGAAAAAATAATGAACGGAAAAGTATAAAAAGGAAAGTAACAGAAGAAAGACGTGAAAAAGAAAGAAAAAAGATGAGAAATGAAAATAATTTAAAAAAGAAAGCAAAGAAAAGAAAAAGGCATATTAAAACAGAAAAAAGAATTAAAAATAAAAATAAGTAAAAAAAAGAAGACGAAGAAAAATGAAAGAAGGAAAGAAAGTAAAATAAACAGAGAAAGTTGGGAAGAAAATACGATAAAAAGACTGAAGAAAAAAACCCTAAACAACAAACAAAAAAAAAGAAAAACAAAACGAATGAAAAACAAAACGAATGAAACATTATTAAAAATAGAGAAAGTGGGTGGATAAAAGACGTTAAAAAGAAAAGAAATTAAATAAAAGAATGAAAAAGTATGTAAGAAAAGCGAAGGAAAATAGAGGGAGGAAAAGCAAACGAAAAAAGTGATGAAAAATAGAGAATGAGCAGGAAAAAAAAAAACGACAAAAAAAGAAGAAAACACATAAAAGAAGAATAGTTAAGAATAAAAAAGTTAAGGTGAAAGCATGAGGGAAAGAGAGAGAAATAAACACCCCAAAAAGAACGAATGTACAGAATCAAAAATAAAAAAAGGGTGAAAGAAAGATTAAAATGGAGAAAAGAGAAAAATAAAAAAAAATGAAAGAAAATAATTAACAATGAAATGTAGTCAAGATAAAACCACGAATAGAAAAGAAGAAAAGCCGAAAAGAAATGAAAGGCAAAATAAAAATAGAGGAAGTTCAGAAGAATATGCGATAAAAAGAAAGGAAAGAAAAAAAAAATAAATGGAAAATAATTAAAAATAGAAAAAGCATCAAATAAAGAAACAAAACGAGAGGAAATACGTGAGAAGAATAGATAACGGAAAAAGAAGGAAGAAAATAACAAAAAATGAAAGACAACTGAAAAAAAAAACACTAACGAGACGAACATGACGGGAAAATCAACGAAGAAAAAGAAAAAAAGTTCGAGAAAAGACAGTGTATTAGGACCATAAAATTGATGATAGTGATAAAAAGAGATAAGGGTGCTATTTTATGATCATAATGATGGCGAGTAATGGCTTTGATGAGTTGCCATTGTTGACCATTCGACCGACCATCCATCCAAGCGATCGACCAAATATTCGTCCATCCATTTGTCGGCATTGTGTACAGGCTGATTGACTAGTCAAAGACAAAGAAACCATTGTTCTTTAATAATTTTGGGCAAGGCTCATTGATTTAATCAACACTCGAAACTAATTTACAGAAAAATTTTCACTCTGCAACGTTATTAATTATTTTCTCGTTAACTTGAAGCAACAAAAGTCGTTAAGGAGTTTAATAAAGGGAGACGTTGAAAAGAAGATCGGGATAATTTCGAGAAGGAGCTGAGAGGCAAAGAAAATGAGGGCGGGAAAAAGAAAATGATGGAGTAGTTAACAAAATATAATCAAGTGGAATGAAATTTAAGAAAACGAATATAAAAGAAAATGAAAAAGAAAGAGGGAAAAAAAGAATAAACAACTGAAGAGGTAAAAAATGAGGAAGGAAGACAAAAGAGAAGTTTTTAAAAAATCAATAGACATTCTCAATATCTTTTTGCGAAATAAATAAAAAACAATACATCTACTTATCTCTTGTAAATTTCGACAGAAATCTTTCTTTTGGACATGATTCATTGAATGTGTGGAATAAGAAGAATTTTATAACATTTTTATTCAGTTGTTCCAGTATGCTTACAGTTTTCATATTAAGAGGACAAAGAATGTGTAGAAACTATATGCCCCAACCGCTTTCGGCAAATTCATTAAGTTTATCTATCTATCTATCTATCTATCTATCTATCTATCTATCTATCTATCTATCTATCGATTTGTGTTAGTAACTACCTGCCTCTCAGTCTATCTATTTATGTATCTCAGTCTGTCCATATCTATTGAAATCTGTTAATTTCTATCTCTCTCTATCTCTCTCTCTCTCTCTCTATCTATCTATCTATCTATCTATCTATATATATATATATATATATATATAAATACATTCTTGGTTTGTCCATTATCTATCTATCTATCTATCTATCTATCTATCTATCTATCTATCTATCTATCTATCTATCTATCTAAATGTGTTAATAACTACCTGCCTTTCTGTCTGCCTATATATTTCAGTCTGTCGATATCTATTAAAATCTGTCTGTCTGTCTGTCTCTCTCTCTCTCTCTCTCTCTCTCTCTATATATATATATATATATATATATATATATGCATTCTCGGTATATTCATTATCTATCTATCTATCTATCTATCTATCTATCTATCTATCTATCTATCTATCTATCTAAATGTGTTAATATCTTTCTGTCTGACTTTCTGTCTTTCTATGTATATCAGTCTGTCCATGACTATCTAATCTGTTAATCTCTCCCTATCTATCTATCTATCTATCTATCTATCTATCTATCTATCTATCTATCTATGTTTGTCTATGTCTATATAAATGTGTTATTCTTCCCCTCTTTATCTATATAATAATGTTAATAACTGTCTTTTGTATATCTATCTATCTATCTATCTATCTATCTATCTATCTATCTATCTATCTATCTAAGTCTGTACGTATTTCTCTAAAGCTGTTAATCTCTCTATCTATAGATAGATAAATCTGTCGATTGATAAACAGATAAATAAATATCTCGATAGATAGAAGGATAGATGAGTAATTGGAATGATGAACAGATGGATGTGGGAAGAGTGTATGTGTTATCGGAGCAGAAAGTAAAATAGCCGGGCTCCTTTTTGGTCGATTCTTTATCGTTCAGTTCACGCTCAGTCAGCCAGTTAAGTGCCATACGTGATACACGCTTTGGCAGGAGATTATCCCACAGTAGGTTGGCGTTAATTTATGCGGTAGACTGATTGCTAACCAAGGAAATAGAACTTAATCTGTCCTGTTTTTTAACCCATGACTGCAGGGAAGAGACGGATTAACACCTTTCCCAGGGGTATTTGCGAGTAAGTGAATGCAAAAAATTCAGCTAGAATTCGAACTCGGCTCCCCGATTTTTCGTTTCGAGCCGATACCACTGCATCCTAACGAACATCCTAATTTGCGCTATTACCATTTTAAAAAGCATAAATGCATTTTCCAGCTATGGGTCAAACAGAAATGTATGAGGGAGTTTTCCCTCCTTCGTTGGCAGCCAGTCTAGCAGAAAGAAATTTGAATTCAAACCTGAAGACGGTTGTTTCGACAATTTGTAGTAAACTGTGCATTATTTCTCAATTATTATTACTATAATCAAGTCATCAGTCTGGCTAGTAAAATAGTTTAATACTAAACTTAACTCTTGGACCTTTGATAACAGGAAATCGCGCGCACTCGTGCACCATCATACACACACACAAATAGCTATATCTATTTCTTTATATCTATCTATCTCTCTCTCTCTCTCTCTCTCTATATATATATATATATATATATATATATATATATATATACATAAATATACTCAATATTTACCAATAATTAAGGTTTAACACCAAGTTACGCGTATTTGAACCGTGTGGTATCTTTAGGTATAAGAAAGTGAGGTCATATTTTGTTTGTTTTTGTTAGTAAAAGATTAGAAATGATTGTAAAAACGTTTTTTATGTCTTACCAATATAAACTTTACTGACTCTTGGTATTTCTACTTATGAGATATAGCACATATAGACAAGGGATTTAGTTAAATACTTGTTATCTAAAAGGCATTGGTCGTGATTTCTATAATTGCTTATTTTTTTTTTACTATTGGGCAAATTAAGATGAGTAGTAGAATTACTATTATTATATAATTTCAATATTTTAGTTTTATACAATTTATTATTTCGAAATTATTAGTGCAACTATAACTAAGTTTTAGAGTGTTCCAATTGAAATTTTACTTAAAAGATTATTTTTAGGAAAATGTTTATCAATTAATTTAAGAAATTTATGTCCCAGTTTAATATTAACTAACTGATTAAATGAAGGATTATACAATATGATTTTTGTTTCGATTATTCTCTATAGAACAATATTCTCTATAGAACAAAATTATTCTCAGACGATTTAAACCCAATATTCCTAAGAAATTTATCGGAAATAATTTCGTTTTTTAATATTTCTTTGCTAGAAGAGTGCAAGTTTATGCGACGTGCGACCGATGATGGTATATGTTTAATAACAGATGGTGGGTGATTAGAGCCAGGGTTTATATAAATAGGGTTCGCATTGTTTTTGATGTAAAGTTGAAAACTATTTGAAACTAATTCTAAAGTTACGTCTTAGAAGTCAACTTGTTTTATATTAGAATTAATGATTAAGCTTAAGACCAAAAGATTTAAAAACTCTATGGATTAATTTTCTAAGTTTGTCAACCTTACCACCCAGTAGGTTTATTTACTATCACGAGTTAATCATCTGTAAAAATCCCTATATTAATTAAATCAATGTTTTCATATGCAGTGAGATTGTACAAAAGAACAATCCAAAGTCTTTGCAGAATCCAGAGCTCCCATAAATAAATCAAAATTATCAGTCGAATTTTTAATCCACTGTTCATTATCGTAAATAAGGACTGACTTTCAGCAGTTCAAAAGTTTGTGGATTTCCTCTTTTGAAATGACCGAGTTAATTTTTTTCGGAAAAAAAATTCCAAAGATAAAGGTAATTGTTGTTCTTAAAAGAATTGTTTTTAAATAAAACGTTTATTACGATCATGAGTAAATACTTGATGAGACATTGTTCTTTCAATGTCGAAACAAGATGTACAATTTTGTGGTAGTTAGTAGTATGCACATGTTCTAAACTAATAATAATATATATATATATATATATATATATATATATATATATATATATAGCGTTGACGTCCCAATGGTAGCGTATAATTCAGTCCAAATCGCTGATCTGATAGGGATATACACATTATATACTCTTAGTAGAATTAGTGATCCAAGTCAAGTAAGTTTTTACCGAGACGATGGACTTATGTATGTCCCTAACAGCAATGGCCCTCTAACTTCTAGAATTCATAAAAAATTAATAAAAACCTTCCAATTTCTAGGTTTCACACTCGAGATATCATCTAATCTCAAAATTGCTAACTTTTTAGACATCAGTTTCAACCTGTCCAACAACACATTTAAACCATACCTTAAAGAAATTCAATCCACAATTTATATTAATGTCAATTCTAATCACTCTAAGCCAATCCTTAAACAAATCTCTAACACAATAAATATTAGGATTAATAAATCATCCTATAAAAATATTTACTGGGAACCCTTAGAAAGAGTAGTTTTCAAGAAGAATTAATATACCAAGAAAATTTTAAAGAAAAAACTAAAAGTAGAAACAAGGGCAAAAATAGAAAAAAAAAAAAATTGGTTCAACCCTCCATTCTGTAATTTGTCCAGTGTAAATATAGGCAAATAGTTTCTCAACTTAGTTAACAAACACTTCCACCAAAATAAACCCCTAAATAAGCTATTCAACAACCAATAATATTCAAAATATAAGTTTTTCACACAACAATAAATTACTTAAAAAATTCCACAAAGTACCTCAAGAACACAAACTGCAACTGTATCAACAGAACAAGCTGTCCCGTTCATGGCAGATGCGATTCAGACAAGGCATTTTTTGAAGCCACCATTTTTCCGGAAGAGTACATCAAGAAAAAAGAGTATACATGGGGATATCTGCAGATAGTTAGAAAAAAAGATTTTATAATCACAAATACTCATTTTCCAACGCCTCCTTGAAACACCAAACAGCCCTATCAACATACTGCTGGAAATTGAAGGACGGAGGACTCACCCTACAGGTTAAATGGAGGATCATTAAATATGCTCATACTTCCAACAACTTCAGAGACAGATGTAATCTATGCATGGAGGAGAAAATAGCTATTATCAAATATAGAGATCGAAATGAACTTTTGAACCAGAGAAATGAACTGATTTTTAAATGTAGACATAAAAATAGGTATAAGATCACTTAACAAGAAGAAAATTAAACTTATAAGTTTGTTTTTGAAAATTATCTAGAATGACCCGTTTAAGACCTTATACCATCAAAAACATTTTTACATTATTAGTATCATAGATAGGTACTCTATTACTATGTTATTATTCTACTTCTTCTTCTTCTTCTTCTTCTTCTTCTTCTTCTTCTTATTATTATTATTATTATTATTATTATTATTATTATTTCCACTTTTATTAAGAGTAGGTATATATTAAATTTATTGAAATATAAGTATATATATATTATATTTTTAAAGTAGTTTTTTATATTATGAATAAAAGTTATTAATTTATATTCACTTATCGTTATTTTCATTATTAGGATTATAAGTATTTTATATTTATATTTATTTAATTTATATTTATTTGTATTTTTATTATTGTTATTTATATTATTATTGTTACTAATTTTTTATTATGGTTTACATATATTTAGCTATTTATTTAGCAAATTCTTTTTATTTTTATTATACTTGTTAAATTCTTCTTTGATTTTTTTAAATTTGTAATCTTTTAGATCTTAATTTTAAATGATTATATATTTATTATTAATTTTAGGTTTCTAGATTTTAAATTTTTATTACCATGTTATTATTATAATAATAATTTAAGACTACTATTATTATTACGATTAAATTGAATAGAAAAACGAACTAGTATTTTTTAAGTGTAAATTCAACCCCTAATTTTTAAATTTCAAATATCAATGCCATACACCTAACACGGACAGCAGGTAGCTCTAGTCAAAATTCAATTTTTTCACCAACGAAGGTTTTTTGTGAATCTAGGTCAAAGACGCTGCGCGAAGCTAAGATCTAATACGTTAAGTTAAACCCCCTTTCCCCTTATTCTTTTCTTCTACTTTTCTTTTTCTTTTCTTTTCTTTTTAGTATTTTTTTTTCTTTTTTCTATTTCATTTGATTTTGTCTGGATAAGTTTGAAACATTCATTGTTGTATGAATTTCGTCTGAGGAGCGGTTGGAGCCGCGAAATATTTTATTACCAATGGATTTGTAAAAATATCTAACTCTTGTTTCCTGATTATAACACTCTGTTAAATTTAGCAATAAATTCTTTTGGAGTTCTCTTTGGAGTTTGTGGCTATTATAATTTAGCTTACCAAATTTCAAGGATTATACTTTATATATATATATATATATTAAAAAAGGATTAATTCAAAGATGTTGAATGGCCATTTCGATATGAAGATCCCCACGGGGGATAACACATCACCTCAGCAACAGAAAATATTTGCTCTATAATTTTTTATTACATGGAGCTCTCTTCCTGTATCATTTTTTAACCCTTGGATTGAAGTATCTGAATTAATATATATATATATATATATATATATATATATATATATATATATATATATATATATATATTGTTTCACTGTGTCGTACTTGCACGAATCTATCTTATATATTCATAAGTCTACCATTCGTCCATGCTTTGAATATTACTGCCACATATGGTATGGTGCTACTGATAGTTATTTAGAGATCCTTCATTAAATCAAAGGAAGGATTTGCAATGTCGCCTAGTATTTTGGTTTCCCTCAATTTTCGTAATGTAGCTTCTCAGTACCTTTTCTGTTAATATTTTTATGATAATCTTTCTGGTGTACACATCTTTATGGTTCGTAGAATTTATGAATTGAAGTAAAATACTGCATTGATGAATAGGTCTCATCATTTTGCAGCTGAAATGACTAGATGCAACCGTAATTTGTATACGAACAGTTTCTTTTCTCGCACTGTTCGCTGGCTGAGAAGATTGTTACCGTGTTCATAATTGATGTTATTTAGTGTAGGATTTCTCTTTTTGATTAATAACGCCTCAATTATTTTTAATCTTCATTTGCATGTTCAGTTATGAACACAGTAACAATGTGCTGACTGCGTTTAGAACTTAACATATACACGACTCTATATGCATAAACGTTCTACATGTTTATTTATAAGTAATACAATATTAATTCTTGATAATGACTAAAAGTATAACTGAAAACGCACGAAAGTACAAAAGATTTAGACAATTCTTATATAATTTTAGTTCCGAAAAAAAAAATTATACGAGTACATGAAAAGTTATATAAAAACTTAATGATAATACAAAACACACATACGCACGCACACACATAATACTTTGTCTGTGATTTTTAATGAAACACACACACACATACACACAAACACACACACACACACACATACATATATATATATATATATATATATATTCTCTTTATTTTGTTTGGAATGAAATCATTAATATACATATACATCTGTGTGTGTGTGTATGAGTGTACGCGCGTATGTGTGTTTTGGGCAGAAACTTTTCTTTCAATCGTCTTTCGTTGAATACGCGTAACAAGGATGATTTAATTATTTTTTATAATTTTTTTCTACCATCCTAACATTTTTCGTTTTGCATGAGTTACAGAATATAAAAATTGTCTCTAATTGTCCAAGCGCTTTCGGTCACTTCTATTGCCACTTTCAAAAGTGTTTTTTTCTATGGCTCTGTAATTTTTCTTGATGTTTTGACTGTTGCGTAGTAATTAATTTTTGTGTTGTTCATTCCGCGCCCTCACGTGTGACTGGAACAGACAGACAGACAGACAGACAGACAGACAGACAGAGAAACATATATATATATATATATATATATATATATATATATATAAACATTTAAAACATTAGCATTGATTTCGAAGTATTAAGGCTGAACGCTACAGACTTTATTAAAACTGAAACACTCTGCTTTTTAAGGACTGAACCCACATATACGATCGCATTATAATATAGAAGACGTATCTCGAACGGGATAGGTATTGTTCTAACAGAACACGGAAAATATGAATCCGAATGTGCATTGGGAAATAGAAAGATATTTTCGAAGAAAACATGCAACAGAAATGAGGTTCTAAAGAAGGATGCTGAAGATACCATGGATTGAACATGTTTGTAACGACGAAATTTTTGAGAAAATGGATACAAAATGGACATTTCCAATTAGCAAAACGGAGATGTCAAAATCAAACAAGTTGCGAAGTTTAGAGATATTAGAATTGATTTTAAAAGAAGACAGAAATGTGACAGAGGAATCTGTAGGCGTAGTGGTTTAGGAACAGATGCCTTCCAAACGCTGAGCAATTTATTAAGAAATAAAAAAAATAAAAAAGTTGTTAAAGACGCAGAAAAGACTGTGGAATTTCTATCTAACACTAATCTATCAGTTAATTGCCAAACGTGATAAGCGCTTTGGTGATCATGTCTCGAAAGATACATGACTGACTAAGCAAAATGTTTTCACTCAGTAGGTTGCCATTACTTTCTGCTGTAGACTGGTTGACAACGAAGGCTATAGAACCCAATCTGTCCTGCTATTCAACCCATTGCTGGAGAGAGAAGTGATGCATTAATAACATTGCCAAGTTATTAATACATCTCGTAAATCAATGAATCGAATTTGACTGGAGTAGAACTCAGTCGAATTCGATTTTTCACTTCCGCACAAATCCTTCTTTATCCTAAAAAGATAAATATGAAGCCAAAGAAAGTGGGATTGATGATTTTATTAAAATGACAATAGTATTATACTATTTACATTATTCGGACTATTGTTCTTATCTTTTTGGGAGAAAGAGAATCACCGCCCCTATTGGATGAAGTTAAAATAATAGTCAGAGAACCCCACTGGAAACTACGTAAACTTAAGGAATCAACATATATTCTAGGCTACGAAAAATTTCCTAAGCCGACCAAGTATAGAGATGAACCAGTATGGGAACCTGAAATACAGAGTGCCAGGGAAAATCATTAGTATCAAAAAATTGTAATATGAGCTCTGGTAAACAAAAAATAGAAAAATAAATTCATCAAAAATTGCAATATGAACTCTGGTAAGAAATTGTTACTGATCATTAGGTTTATAAGTCTGAAAGATTCAGCTGTTCCAGTCACTGGATTTAACCAAGGTCTAAAGACAACCTTTAAGGCTAGACCTTGGTTAAATCCAGTGACTTGATCCAAAGAGTTGTGAATTCAATACCAGGCTACAGTAGTGGTGAACAAATAACTTAGAGAGTCGCACAAGGAATGAGAATGACATACCCCAGTGATCGTAATAAATGGTTCAGTTCGAAATTCTTATTAACGTCGTACACATGGCAACAAAGATGAGGACAATAGTTTGAATAATGTAAATACTACCTCATCTCAGAAATATAGACAAATGCAGATATTGTTATATACGTACTTATGAACATTATTGGATATGTACCAATCCTCATGAATATGTTGGACACTATTGTGAGAGGGGTTACATTACCGTCTAGCTATTAACTTCGCTCAGACGATTTCCTGACATGGTCGGTCTCTTTGCCTTCGGGCGGAGAGTAGCCCAGAGTCTCGTCTTGGGAAAAGTAGACTAAATTTTTTTTCCCGAAATGTATGCCTCGGATTATTTGCATTAAAAAGTCGTTGTGTCAAATTTTGCCTCAAGTGCGAGGCAGATAAATTACTACATTGCCGTCAAGCTATTAACATCCCTTAGACACTTTCCTGATTATTGTCATAGTCTCTGCCTTCTGGCGGAAAGTAACCCAAACGAGGTTCCGCCAAGGGGATGCATCGTCTAAGGAAAAATAGGTATTGTTTGTGCCCGAGCTATATGGCTCGGATTACCCAAGTTTAAACATTCCTTGTGCCACATTTTGTTCTAAGTGGGACGCAGCTAAATATTTACATTGCTGTCAAGCGCTTAACGTCGCTCAGAGGCTTTCCTGACATTGTCGGAGTCTCTGAAACCGATCTGAGAGTAACGCAGACGGGGCTCCGCCGAGGGGTAGACTGGGGAAAAGTAAATTAGAATTTTCGTCCGAGCTATATGGCTTGGATTACCCACAATAAAAAGACATTGTCCCACATTTTGTCACACGTGGGGAGGCAGCTAAATATCTACATTGTGTATAGCGATTAACGTCATTCAGACGCAGTTCAGACTGTGTGTAGGTATAGATGTATGTCAGAGCGAGAAAAGAGAGAGAGAGAGAGAGAGAGAGAGAGAGAAGGTAAGCTAGGGTTCTAGTGATATTGCATAATTATAATTGAGCGATTAAGAAAGAGAAAAATAAGCCGCCGACAATTTATGCATGTGTGTGTGCGTTTGTGTGTGTGAGTGCGCGTATCCAGAGAGAGGGAGAGAGAGGGAGAAAAGAGAAAGAGAGAGAGAGAGAGAGTGAGAGAGTGCCGGCAACAAGAATATTAGCAGTCAATATTTGTTATCTCCTGACGAATGGAGGAAGCGCTATATATATGTTGTTTGTGCGCAGGGGGCTACATAAGAGAAGAGTAAAAGTTTAGACAAGAGGAGAATGAAGAGAAAGACGGACCAGTTACAGGGAGTATCAGAGAAAGAGCAAGAGAAGGATGAGAACACAGGTGTGAAGACAGTTGCGAAGGTAGAAAGACAGGAAAAGAACAAGTTATACAGCGTGATGTAGAAAGAGCTGGAATCAAGTGAATACGAAATGGTTAGTGACATTGCATTTAAATACTTGAAGGGAGTTCCACAGGCGGGAAGATAGAGAAAAGAAGCTGATGGAGTAGAACTGACGGCCGCATTTGGTCGATGTAAGTGGGTGGGACCCTGTTGCCAGTCGAGTTGCACGAGTAAATTATAGTGGCGGAGGTTCCAGTGACGTAAGCTAAGAAAAGTGTTCTTTAGGCGTTTTCTTTTACCATTTCACCCCAAGCAAGGCGGTACCGCCACTGAGGCGCAGGTTGCTACATCAAAGTAAAAGTTTAGACAAGAGGAGAATGAAGAGAAAGAGGGACCAGTTACAGGGAATATCAGAGAAAGAGCAAGAGAAGGATGAGAACACAGGTGTGAAGACAGTTGCGAAAGAAAGAGAACAAAATACACGGAGGGATGCGAAAAGGACCAGAGAAGGTAAGGATTCAAGTAGTTAAGAGATGAGAATTGACATTACATTTAAATTCTTGGTGATTGTTGCCATCAGGAAAGCAAGTATAGGGAACCGAGTTCTACAAGGGGGGAAGTGCGAGAAAAAAAGCTAATGGAGTAGAAGTAGTGGCTGCATTTGGTTGATTTAACTGTAAAAGGGTGGGACCTTGTTGCCAGTCTGGTTGCTTGAGTAAATTCTTTTGGGGGTGGGCACCAGTGAGATAAGCTCGTTGTAGCAGAAGCCATAAAAATATTTGTAAAAGAGACAGAGGGAAGCCACATCCCGTCGGTGAGAAAGTGGGTGAAGTCGAGCTGCCAGGAAGAGACCGATCACATTACAGAATCCTCTTTTGGAACCTGTCGAGAACCCTGAGATGAATAGCAGGGGGCCCGACCAGATATGACAACAGTTTTCAATGCACTGCCGGATGGTTGCTGTCAGCCACCACAGGCAGTCCTTCCTACCCCTCATCAGCATGGACCAAGAGGGTCTCTCTGAAAAATGACACTGCGCTTTCTCGGCCTCACCCTTTCCTCTGACCTCGTTGAACCATTACATTGAATCAATAGCTAAATCCAGTGCTAGAAAGTTGGGTCACTATATAGTGAGTGAGTGTGTGTGTGTGTGTGTGTGTGTGTGTGTGTGTGAGAGAGAGAGAGAGAGAGTGATGAAAACGAGAATATTTGCAGTCAATTGTTGGTTTCTTCTAACAGATAGATAGAGGGCTTTATCTGCGGATGACTATATATATATATATATATATATATATAAAACGTGTGTGCGTGTGCGCGTAGTGTGTGTGTGTGTGTGTGTGCGTAGTGTGTGTGTGTGTGCGTGTGTGTGTGTGTGTGTGTGTGTGTGTGCGTAGTGTGTGTGTGTGTGTATAGAGAGAGAGAGTGTGTGAGAGAGAAAGAGAAAGAAAGAGAGAGAAAGACGAAAACGAGAACATCAGTCAATTGGTGTTATTTCTTGATGTCATGTTGCGATTGTTTGTGGTCGGTCTTCGAAAATATATGGATGCTGAATGTAACATTAATAAGATAAGTACTAAATTTATATATATATATATATATATATATATATATATATATATATATATATATATAGGGAAAAGTGAATGTTAATGTTAGAAATATGCAGGAGAAGATAAAATTGTCAGTGTCAATGATTCATAAAGAAAAGGACAAATCTACCAATACAATTTAGTGATAGATTCATAGGAACAGAGATAGATAGATAGATAGATAGATAGATAGATAGATAGATAGATAGATAGATAGATAGAAAGAAACGAGAAATGAGTTAGTGAGTGAAGATAGGGAGGAAGATAAATCCAAGGGCATGTATACAACGGAACGGGAAAGAAAAAGGCGGAAAATAAAAAGAATAATGAAATAGATATTTGGGAGTTATAGAAAGAAAGAAAGAAAGAAAGAAAGAAAGAAGAAAGAAAGAAAGCACTATGATAAATTAGAACGAATATGTGGGAAAAGACAGGATGAGAACTGAAATTTGAAACGATGGAAGAAAATCAAAGGTATGTCATATCTAATCTAAACTCATCTATAAATGGAAATTTGTCTGTGTGTGTCTGTGTGTGTGTGTGTGTGTGTGTGTGTGTGTGTATAGACTCCGAAACGGCTGAACCCATTTTCTTGAAAGTTGTACTATAAGCGTCTGCGAGTGTTCTTAGCTAGGTTTTGTGTCGAGGTACCCCCGATAAATATCGAAAATCGATAATCGAAAAAATCGGGTTGTAGAAGGAGTGGTCCGATTTTAATCAAATTTGATACACTCATAGACAAAGACATAAGAAACGATATTCAAAAGTTTCAAGGTTGCAGTTCTTACAATAGTGCAGAAAATCGATAATATATATATATATATATATATATATAAAAGGCAAGATGTTTGTGTGTGTGTCTGTTTATCTACTTGTATGTCTGTATTTTTTCAGCTCTTTTATTTTACTTTTTGGTTCGGGTTTGACTCTAAGTAGGTATAATTGTAGTTCTTAGTCTCAGCCATGATACCATTTACTCAAAGGACTTATTTAGCCTTCAAAATTCAGTTTACGACAAAAAAAACTTATTTGATATCGATACCAGGAAATCAAAATTTGACTTACATCCATTTATTTTTCTTTCAGTCTACAGTTTCGCTTTCAACTGGAAACAACTATCGTTTTAGTCTTTCGTGCAAACGTCCAAAGAGTCTGAGCTCCAGGACCATGGATTAGTTTTAAAGTTTTCATTACACCCGAGCAACGCCGGGTTATACTGCTAGTTGAATGAAAATGAAAAGCAACATGGAAGCGACAAGTGTGATGGAAAACCATTGCCTTGAAACTCAAAGTTATTTCAAAAGGTTAATTATTGATTTTATTACTTCATAAATCAGAGTCAGAGTTTGTTCTATGAATTATTAAAAAAATGAAAAAAAAAACTTGATTATGGACGAATAAAGTAGTAGATGAAGAGTTTGATTTGAAAGAAGAAAATGGAATAATCCTTAGATAAAGATCGACGGTCAATCGGCTTTAAACACCGTTTTTATATTCAGTGTATTTTTCGCGTTGATATGTTTGCTCATTGCTCTGTGATTGATCAACTAAGGCGAAACGGTATTCGACATATTGCATATCGTGGAAAGTGAATATTCTCGAACGTGAAATTTTGATCTGGAGGCGAAGGTGCTTTATATATAGATCTGGTTTCAGTTAAGTGCCATGCGTGATACACGCATGTCTCTTTCGAGTTATGATTGATTGTGCAAATGATTACCATCGCACCACGTCGAAGATGATTTTCTAAGCAAAAGTATATGAGCCATTTGGTGATAACTATTAATTATTCGGTAATAATTGATCTAGCGAGACAAATTTGCTAACCATTACGCCATGCTGAAATACTGAAGATGATTTTCTAAGCGTAGCGTAGATGTAGGCACAAGGTTGAATTTGCAACATCCAGTAAGGATTGAACTCATGATACAATCATCAATTGTCTAGCGAGACAAGCTTGCTAACCATTGGATTATTCCGATGTGTCTAAACTAAATTAAACCTATGAAATGTTTTTTTTTGTTATTAAGCTTAGTGTCTTAAAGTGTTGGTTCGTGGTATTTGGTGACATAGTCACTGCGATCTCAATCCTAAAATCGAACATGCGACAGATGGAAGTAGGCTAAATAAAGCAGTATTAACCGTAGAGCGACCTGATGCAAGGTATACTAAGTTATTTATGAAATAAATGTTTAGGAAAATGATTAATTTAAAATATATATATATATAATCGTCTCACCCGAAGCAAGGCAGTACTACCACTGGTGTGCAGGGGGTTACATAATAAGAGAGTGAAGAAAGAAGAGAACAGGTCACAGTAGGTGTCGGAGAATGGGTAAGAGAAGGACGTCTGTATTGGTGGGAAGAGAGCTGCGTGAGAGCAATGTGTAAAGTGAGAAGAAGGATAGGAATCAAGGAGATATAACAGTTGATGTTGCATCTCCCTGAACGGAATGAGCCTCTACTCCTGATCAGTGGAAGGGGGAGGAGTATGAACCGGGCGATAGTAGGGTCCATCTGCTTTAATTAAAAAATATAAAAAGAAAAAGTAAAATAAAATGAAATGAAAAGTAAATAAAAAAAATAAAATGAAGGCTATGGGTTAGAATTTTATTTTTTGTTTACACTCTAAGTTTAGAATTGTCTGACCCGGGATGATAATA
>JBBBDQ010001293.1:2540000-2547500 GCA_037127315.1 Ascarosepion bandense
GGGTTGTATCGCTTTCGTTGGCAACTAGTCTACCACCGAAAGAAATGGCAAACTACTGTGGGAAAATCTTCTGCCTAGTCAGTCATGGATCGAAAGAGATATGATCGCCCATGCGTGTATCACTTATGACAAAAAACCACTTCTGACTGACTCTTGTCAAAGTCATCAATCAGTTTCTTCTGAGAGGAAAGATATTAGACTTTCGAGCTTTCTGTGGAAAAAATTTAAGTAGAAAGTCTTCTGTGAATTCAATTTTGTAAGAAAAGCAACAGGAGACCACTGGCGATTCCAGAAATTCGTGAAGAATCTAATACTCACAGGTCAGGTAGAAGGAAAGTGAGACAGGAAAGCAGCGGGGCTGAGCATGTGGATGGCAAAGTGGGTTTTGGGTGGGGTAACAAGAGAAATCGTGCTATGAGCCACCAGGGGTAGGGAGACGTGTGGTGATCATGATCGCATACGTCCTGAAAGGACGTGGCAGATAGAAGAAGAAAGCCTACAACCTAGACGGACTAGGCAAACAAAATAAAAAATAACTAAAACAACCATAATTATCGAAGTATTATTTCTATCACCATTTGTACTCGATTACGCAGCCTTGCTGGTAATTAATTACTTTAGCTTTGCAACCATTATCAAACGTTTTCTAGTCTCTCACCACTCTATCCTGATTACTATGAATAATGTTCAAACGTGTTACATTTCTTAATCCCACCAAATCTGACCTTTATAGCTAGGAACTGTCATGTTCACGATGGTAAATGCTTGTAGTTCTTTCGTGTATAGTAGGTTCCTTTCAAAAGCTTCGTCCATGGAACAAGCTTCAGAGATGAGGAGCAGCAAGGGTAACCTCTTTAAGTCCATGGTCAACTAATATATATCCTCATAATAAGCACATGTTACTCCCTCTTTTCTTCTTTATGACAATCTTATTCAGTAACACAGGAGGAATGCTATGAGGAGTGAGAGGTTGCAGGAGGTGTCAGGAAAAGAGTAGGCGAGGGAAGATTAGGGGTGATATATTGCAGTATAATGAAAATGTCAAAAAAATCAAAGATAAAAATATTAAAAGAGAAATGTACCAATAGTTCTTGATTCAACTGATAAAGAGTGATCAGTTGAAGAAATGATGGCCAGAAGACAGCTTCATTTTGTATCAATTTGCAGTGTTGGGCAAAAATAACTCTAGCAGAACGTGGCCTATGCTCAATTTCCCCATCAAATATATTTTTCTTTTTCATGTGCTCTATCCCTTCAGGACGTAGAGGCTCATAGACCTATACTTGCCCCTGTACCTTGTCATCCTTAACATTTCTCCTCTTGACCCTACTTGGGCGATCATGTCTCGAAAGAGACATGACTGACTGGGCAGAAGATTATCCCTCAGTAGGTTGCCAATACTTTCTGCGGTAAATTGGTTGCCGCCCAAGGCTATAGAATCTAATCTGTCCTGTTATTTAACCCATAACTGGAGGGAAGAAACGAATTAATACCTTTCCCAAGGGTATTTGCACATAAGTGAATGCAATGAATTCAACTGGAATTCAAAATCGGCTCCCCGATTTCTCGTTCCGAGCCGATATCCACTGCACCACAACGCACCTCCCCTTGATATCACTATCAAACCCTGTTCAGCTATCCACTTACTCACGCCCACCACGTATGTCTCGCGCTGATTTTCCCTGTTTCTCTTTCCCTCAAGCCCTCCTTCCTCATTATGTGTTCCAGAAACCTCAGCTGTCTTTTCTTGATGCTAATTATAAGTTACCTTTTCGTTTACATCCTTTCTAAAACCTTGTCATTGCTCACATATTTGGTCCATGGTATCCTCAGTATCCTTCTGTAGAACCACATTTCTGTTGCTTCGAGTCTCTCCTTCATACCCACTTCTATAAAGTAACACAGATACCAGTTGATTTTCTAAGCACCGCTTAGATGTGGCACATGGCCGAAAGTATGGGGTATCCAGTGAGGATCGAACCCACTTGTAATAGGTTTTACAAGACAAGCTTGCTAACTATTACACGACATCGAGTTGCCTCAGATATCACATAACAGCCCAGTACTCGTTTCTTTGTTTCCAATGAAATCTTCCTGTCTCTCAATATTCTATTCAGCCTTTGGAAAGCATGTACTAAATTTGTTATAACTGATACATACACCGAGGTATCTGAATGAAGTATTAGGCATTTATTAAATCCACATCATGATTTTTTATGACGAATGCCATCACTGGTTTGATGGAAGTGGGAAGAAAAATAAAGAAAAATTAAGAATTTGAAAAGAAAAAAAGGATGGAAAATGAAAAAAGGGAGACAATTAGATGATAAAAAATACAACAGACGAATGAAGCAAGCTAGATTAGAAAACAGGAGAAAAGTAGATAACGAAAGATAGAATAACGAAATATCTAAAAAGAATAAAAAGAAATTAAAAATAAAGAATTTAAAAAGAAAAAGGAGGAAAAGATGAAAAAAGCAGAAAATTTGATGAAAAAGAAAATATTAGAAGAAGGAAGAACGCTAGATGTATAAATAAAATAAAAAAGTAGAATAACGAATAATATAAATAGACAGAAAAACGAAAGATTAGAAAAGAATCTAAATAAAAAGAATAGAATAAAAAGATGGCGCGAAGATGAAGGAAGCAGACAATTAGACGAGAACGGAAATACATCAACCCAGGAGAAAGCAAGCTAGATTTACTGACAAAAAATAAAAATAAAAGTAAAATAAAAAAAACGTAGGATAAAACATAATAGAAGAGGAAAGAAACAGATAGAAAAATACAGAATTTAAAATAGAACTCTCCCCTACAAAAAAAAAAAAAAAAGAAAAAAAAATGAAAAGAGGCGGGGAAGATAAAAAAAGGCAAACAATTCGATGAAAACGGAAATATCGCACCCCCCCGCCCCAAAGAAAATAACATCCGACTTGTTTAAGATATATCATCAGGCAACATTTTTATTTAAAAAACAAACATTAAAACGAGAGAAATGACGTTATACAAGAGAACAAGAATTTATGGCGAAAGAGCTATTCTCGAGTCAGTGAATTAACTTCACTGATGCAGATGACTGGGAAGGAATTTTAACGATGTGGCGTTGATCGGACAAACAACAAAAATTCGCAAGGATGGACATATAAAAAATATCCCCAGTGACACGACACCAACAAGAAATTGCCTCTGACATTTCTCGCGGTCCATCTTTTAACCTTATAAATGTGCACATGTAAAATAATCCTAGTGTGGGAAAATTCCGGTTATCTAATCATGCTGGGTAAAATACTAGAACTTGCTTTAAGATATCATGACATATGTATAGTAAAAACAAAATACTGGCTTCCGCCTTTCAGAGGGTAATTTTTCTTATTCTTAATGGCCTAAAAATTTACAGGGGATTGGCTAAACAGGAAAGAATAGGTACGCTTAACAGGAACGGTTTAGCATTTGACGGTAGAATGTCTTAGAAATTAATGGTGGAAATGTTTATCATACAATTATCATAAAACTTGATATCGGAATCTCTGAATGATTGGCAGTAGATCGTCGTTATACTTGATACTAGTGTTCCCTAACGACAGACAGTGATTGGAGTTCCTTACCGATTGACATCGGAATGCCTTACAGATTGTGAGGTGTCATAAACACTTGTTACTCGAGTACCTGAACAATTGAAAGAGAAGTCTCTTAACGCTTGACATTGGAGTACTTTTACAATTGAAAGTGAAGTGTTTTAAAACTTCAACACTTGACAGTACCAGCGACTGAGTGGAGTGTTTTAACACTTCCTATTGAAGGAACCTCACGATTTACAGTGGTGGGACTTAAAACTTGGAATTGAAGTGTTTTAATGATTGACATTAGAGTGATTTAAAGACTGACAGGAAAGTGTCAACACTTGGGATTGAAGTGTCTTAAAGTTAACAGAAGAAGAGTCTAACACAATAGAACTAATTGTATGAATATTTCGGTTCGAAATTCTAAGACGGTTACCGAGCAAAATGAGAGTTACATAAAAAAGGCCGAACTTATACAACAATTAAAACGTTTTGGGCATAACACTCACAATGTTAACTTAAATAATAATACAACCCTTGCCCCCCTCAATATGGAATTAGCGAATTCACACTATACATCAAGACCACAAGTACCGTAAATCATTAACAGTTGTATGAGCACTACACGTCTACTGCAGCCGTGATAGCAGGGTGTTTCCGGAGCAAAATAGCCTGACGGAGCCCAAAACTGTCCATATTCAATTCAGAGATTTCCTTCTCCAAGAAAATTCGGTAACCAAAGCTATGTGACTCAGTCTGTTTTGCTATTAGCCAATAACTAGGGGGAGATGGATTTATGCCTTTCCCAAGGGTATCATCACGTAGACTGGGATTTGAACTCGACTCTACGAATCTCCATCCGAGCAGCATTCCATAACTCCACATGTCTTCGTCCCATATTATTTACTACTGAATAAATAACAAATAAAACGCCTTTTTAAAAATCTAATAATTAAAGTTTCTGACTTTTTGAAACCAAACTTAAATTGACTATATTGATCTATTTAAATTAACGGTATAATTTTTTAAAAATAATGTAGAGAAAAAAAGTTGCTATTAAGTTTAAGGGTCGGCATTTGAAATTCAGATTGTGTTGAATTAGATGAGAAAATAGACAAGAATGAAATGAAACAAAGTGAGATGGAAATTTTTATTCTATCGAAAAATTTCATATAGAGAAAATTACAAGGATTGTTTCTGAAAGAAAACGTGGAAGTTCACGGGATGCCATTAAAAGTCTCTGTAACGAATAAAGAAACAGCCAAATTTATTCTGTGAATCCAAAAGTTAGCAACGCGTATGGTCTAAGCCATGTGCATTTATTGTACGGAGCGCTAATTGTAGCAATCTATCACGACTGAAAGACTGCCAACCTCTTGGGACTCACAGCAGGCGTACTCCTAAAATTTTTTGGCATACCTAAAATCTAAAAAGGAGCTGCTGCTGATGGCCGTATGCGCGTCTAACAGAAAATTTTAACGTCTGCTACAAAATCATGAACATAAAATTAGAATTAATACTTAGTTACCTCTCCATTAGCATTTATGAGAGCTATGAATTTCACTAATTTAAAGTAATATTCCTTAAAAAAAATTCGCCAAATAAACACAGCACAAAACGCAATAAGCGAAACGCCATTTCTAAACTATCACATATAAATACAAATATACTTGTAAAAACACTGAATTACTAATAAGAAAAACAGAAGATGAAGAAAGAAAGCTGAAAAAGAAACAACAAGGTAATACAACAATCACAAAAAAAAGAGAAGTAGTTTCAGTTTTCTAAATGGCGTTTAACAGATCTTCTTTGATGGATGAAGCAGACAGACAATCATGTCGATCTTAAACATACATCAATACGGAATCACAAAGTATTCAATTTGGCACGACTTTGAAAACTTGCACACAAAAAAAAACCATCAAAAGAAATTAAAATGTAAGCCAAATACAACTCTTGATGAAGATCACAAGATTTCGTAAGATTCATTAATTTTTTTTCTCATCCATATAATTCAGAAGGTTTGAAACGAATCACGTACTCGATTTGTAAGTACTAACAAGTATCTATGTTAATTAAAATCGTATGAATAAAATTAAAATTGTAAAGTCAGCATTCATTAATTTTGAGTAGGCAAGCTTTAAAGATTTAGATTGTCGTGTTGAGCAAAAATACTGGACATTTCCTACCTACGACATTGACTGCAGTGAAGGCCATAGAAGCCCCAACTCCACAACCAATATAACTGTGAAATTCATAACCTTTTTATGTATGTATCATATATACTTCGCCAAGTTTGCTTACAGTTTTTAAGTTTTCCAGACTGGTTGCCAGTCACGGCTAGAGAGCAAACACTACACTAATACTAATGCTATATCTAAGGAAGCGAAAACGGATTTCATACTTTTCCGAGTGTATATATGCGAAAAATAGATGTAACAAATTCAAACGCATTTTGTAAACTCTTTACTAATTTCATGCTCTCCGCCGCTAACTTCCATATCCGAGATCAAACAGGGTTCATTTCGATCCATGAGGGGGGCATATGTCCATATCATTTGAATAACAGGAAAAGAAACTGACATTTATGGTTAAGGCCGCAGTCCATTAAGCATTTTCAGAACGTCGGTTTCAGAACGTCGCTGAAGGTTAGGAAAGCGTTAGTGGTCCATTACCTGGATAGCACATCTCCACGGAGAATATAGGAATAGAATATTACGTAAGGATCGTCAGCAACATTATGGAACCTTAGTGCTTATTTTTGCATAAAGTTCATATTACAGACAATCATTTTTATCGGGTTTCGTATGACATGAGGCCAAGGTATTTAATGAGTAAAACTGAAAATTGCGTTCATTTTTGTACAAGCACATAAATCACTAAATAAACAAATATTCAATTTCTCAAAGTCTATTCCTTTGATTAGGTTTCTTTTATAATCAACGAAAACTTTTCTGACCGTTCTTTTGTTTTATCCTCTCTCTCTTGTCAGACTTTCTCTACTCTTTCTGAGATTTTGATAACCGGCTTTCCCCCACCATTCAAGAGACATACAGCTTCAGAGTTTTCCAATACGATATTGAATTATTTATAAGAAATAAGATAGATGCTTAGATGCTAAAAGGAAATGGGCATTATGGGGTGGAAGTCGAATGACTAGTAAGGTTCGGCGTGGCAGAGTCGGTTGCTACGTGTGGACAGCAAATACATTTGCTGTGCAAAGATTTCTTATTGACTTATGGATATAGATATCTCTGGGAATAGAAACTGAAAGCAAATCTGTTGTAGGGGAACTGGAATCTTTGCCGTGCTTTTCCGATGGATAGAGACAAATATGTTACAATACTTGTATTTATATAAGCATGACTATTTGACATTCGTAGGAGCGAGTGCTTGCCTGTGTTTTTTAAATACTTAGTTTTAGCGGCAAACTTATCAATATGATTGAGTGTGAAAGATTATACATACATACATACATATATACATATAACTCCTCATGTATGTGCATATGTACACAAACATAGGAGGAGGTGCTGAAAACATCTAGTTACGCCCAAATCACGATCCAGTTGTTAGATCATATTATGTGAAGTCTCTAGATATTTTTTCTGGTCAATGTTATACAGATAAAGACACACGCACTTTATAGCTATTGAGTTGCAGTATGCTAAAATAATAATAATAATAATGATAATAATAATAATAATAATAATAAGGAAAAGAAAAAGAAAAATCTTAGTACAGCCTGGATAGACTATCGAAAGGCATTCGATAGTGTGCCACATGACTGGATTTTAAAGACTTTAAATATATACAAGATATCGCCCGTCATCATCAATTTCATCAAACAGTGCATGTCTATATGGAAAACAACCCTTTACATCAATCATATAAATGGAACCTATAAGTCTGATGAAATAAACATCAAAAGAGGTATATT
>JBBBDQ010001293.1:2552500-2600000 GCA_037127315.1 Ascarosepion bandense
ATTAAATTTAGGGAGCTAATATTTGTTTACTTCCTTTTTTATTTATTTTTTAAAGAGCAGATAGATTTCACCTATCTTGCAGTTCATGTGATCTAACTTCCTGTTTTGGATTGAGTTTCCGGTTTCTTTTAAAATCTTATTCTCTTTCACTTCTAGCAGACCCTTGAGGCTTAGTGACATTATCGCCTTGCTTCGGGTGAATTGATTGAAAAATAGTATGCATGCAAAAGAAGGAAGACATTAAAAGTTAGCAACTATGAGGTTTAAAACCATGTGTGTGTGTGTGTGTGTGTGTGTGTGTGTGTGTGTGTGCGCGTGCGTGCTTGTGTGTGTGTGTGTGTGTGTGTGTGTGTGAGAGAGAGAGAGAGAGAGAGAGAGAGAGAGAGAGAGAGAGAGAGAATACACTACCGTCCGATTCACACTCCTCCCCGAACTTTTGATCAGGAGAAGAGTTTATTCCTTGTTTCATATTTAGAAATGGCTTTCTCGTTCTTTCTAATCTATTCTCATTATCTTTCACTGCCAGTAGCCCATTAAGTTTTAATAGAATTATCGCCTTGCTTGGGGTGAATTCATTAAAAAATATAAATAAAAATGTTAAAATATATTTTTTATAGTTTGATTTTATACATTAGAAGCAGAATAAATTAAACACATACCGTACCCATTAAAAATTAATTCTCACCGTTTTTAACCTTTTAGCGGGCACATCCTTATAACGTTTGCCAACCGTTTAAGTGTTAATTTATAGCGGGTGCTTATCTCTTATTCTTTTCTAGTAGTAGTAAGATTCCGTTCTAGTGAAGGGTAATTGTATACCGTAGCAGGTTAACGGAATTTGGCCTTGTGGGAAGATAGCCCACTATAATTCATAAAAAAGATTATAAAAGAAAAGAAAGGCAATTTGAGTATAAAATAACATTTATATATATACATTTCAATTAATGTTTTACAATTAAAGCAATACTTGAAATAAAGGTCCAACGGAGGTTAGAATGTTCATGAAAAATATAATGCTTAGGAGTGTGGAAGCGTTTGGTAGGTAAGGGGATGTTTATTTTGAAGTTGCCGCTTCTAAGGTCAGTAAGTACGTTTGAGGAATGTCTTTGAAGAGGTCAGTAAGTACTTATGAGACAGGGAGAAGGAAAGAAGCAAGCATAGTAGCCACTCGACTTAAGTCAAGGGAGAAACTAATCAGCTCGTCTCCGCCGGTCTGTCTGTCTGACGATGCTTTGTTTCCGCTTTTTATATCTGCCTTTTGGATCAGAAGCTCGTTTGGAATTTCATACTTGAATTTGATTCTGGGCTTCCCATTGGCTGGTAAATAAAATTCACGTAGGCTCGCGAAATGGAAATTTGATATTTATTTAATTTTTATTTTTCAACCTGAACATCTGTGCAAACTCGGATGCGCACGACGAGTTTTATTCATTTGCCTTTTTGTTGTGAGAGAGCCAACATCCGGTTTCTCGCATTTGTTCGGTAGGTATCACCACAAATTCAACTTGAATTTTAAAAGTGATAACTTTGGCTAAACTTTATTGCATGTGATTTAGGCCCGTAAATTTTATATCACAATAGCAGTTTAGCCCGGTTTCACGCGGGTAGTTTAAGGAATAATAAGAATAAAAAACATATGATGAATTTACATAACAAATACTTACACAACGTCCACCCTCGTCACTTTTATAGATATAGATAACAATGTAGAATGTCTTTATTGGATTAGGGTGCGAGGGGGAGGGGCAACAGATGGTAAGTCGAATCTATCAAACAAACAAATACTTACACAACGTCCATCCACCTCAATCTTATAGATATAGATACTTCCACCTACGTTGATTATGAACTTACGACAAAATCGACTCACTCATGATAGCAGAGTAAATTTTAAATTTTATGCCCATCATTTTGACAAAATCTCCGATTTAGAGTCAGTCAGTTAAGTGCCATGCGCAATACACGCTTTGGGCGATCATGTCTCGAAAGAGACATGACTGACTGGGCAGAAGATTATCCCGCACTAGGTTGCCATTGCTTTCTGCGGTAGACTGGTTGCCGACCAAGGCTATAGAACCCAATCTGTCCTATTATTTAACCCATAACTGGAGGGAAGAGACGGTTTAATACCTTTCCCAAGGGTATTTGCGCGTAAGTGAATGCAAGGAATTCAACTGGAATTCGAACTCGGTTCCTCCGATTTCTTATTCCGAGCCGATATCCACTGCGCCACAACGCACATGACTTTTCCTTAATGTTTATTTTTAGTTCTCCTAGTTCAGGACGTTGGCAATCATGGCTCTCCACAAATTCCTGTTCTAATAACTTTTGGCCCATTCACTCAATAACGCCAGGCAGGATATGCATGGCTTCTATCTGTATCTCTTGTATTCAATTTGTTCTGTGTTTATAACATTTTTCAAAACACTTTCCTCGTTATGCGCCCTACAAATTACAACTATCTATTATTAATGTTAAGTATTAGTGTCGTTTTTGTTTCCATTGACTCAAAAACTCCGTCGTTGCTCACATGCTCAGTTCATTGCATCATCAGCATCTTTCTGTAAATATCATCAGCATCTTTCTGTTACTTTGACTTCCTCTTTCATCTTTCACCAGCCAACTATCCGACCGTGCATAGAATACTGTTGTCATATCTGGTCAGGCGCCTCTGCTGTTCACCTCAGTGCTCTCGACAGGCTCCAAAATCTGTAATGTGATAGGTTCCGACCTGGCAGCTCGACTCCAGCCACTTTCACCCTGGCGGGATGTGACTTCACTCTAACTCTGTCAAATATTTTCATGGATTCTGTACCGACGAACTTAAATCACTGGTACCCCCACCACTAGAATTTACTCGTGCAACCAGACTGGCAACAAGGTCCCAGCCATTTAAAGTTAGATCAACCAAATGCAGCCGAAAATTCTACTCCACCAGCTTTTTTGCTCGCACTTCCCGCCTGTGCAACTTCCTTCAATATACTTGCTTTCCTGATGGCTACAACCTTCAGGAATTTAAATGCAATGTCAATTCCCAACTCTTATCCACTTGACACCAGTTATTTCTACATCTCCTCCTTTTATATTGTTGTTTTCCTTTCTCTCTACCTTCGTAACTGTCGTAACTGTGTTCCCATCCTTCTCTTGCCCTTTCTCTTTCAACCCCTCTAGCTGGTTTGTCTTTCTATTCACTTTCTATTCGCCTGTCTAAACTTTTACTCTCTTATATAGCCCCCTGCGCATCAGTGGCGGTTCCGCCTTGCTTGGGGTGAAATGATTTAAAAACAAATTGTCTAACATTAGCTGTCATATAAGAGGACATATATGACGTCAGAGTTCAGTACTCTTTTCTTTTTTTTCCAACGAAATTTTCCTGTCTGTCAATACTTTGTTTAGATTTTGAAATGCGTCTTTGTCCATGTCAATTCGTTTTTCGTTCTCAGTATAGCCAATAAAATATTATTTACCTAACATCTGTTTCAGTTTTTGCTTTAATTTTATAATTTAAAAGAGTTAAAATATTTTTTTAAAAATTGTATATAATTTAAGCAAAAAACAATTCTTTAAGAATTAAACTTCTTTTTTTATAACTAATTGGCGTGCACATTTGTGAAAAATTTCCCTTTTGTTTCCTAGTTAAAAATAGACCTCAGTGAGATACGAATATTGAAAATAAATCTCTTCAGAGGCTATCTTCAGTCAGTCAGTTAAGTGCCATACGTGATACACGCTTTGGGCGATCATGTCTCGAAAGAGGCATGATTGACTGGGCAGATTATTATCCCGCAGTAGGTTGCCATTGCTTTCTGCGGTTGACTGGTTGCCAGCCAAGGCTATAGAACACAACCTGTCTTATTATTTAACTCATAACTGGAGGGAAGAGACGGATTAATACATTTTCCCAAGGGTATTTGTGCGTAAGTGAATGCAAGGAATTTAACTGGAATTCGATCTCGGCATCCCGATTCGTCGTTCCGAGTCAATATCAAATGCACTACAACGCACTTCTGAGGCTATTTTATACGTGCCTACCTAGTTTAACGGTCCTATAATCCGAAACGAAGTTATTGTTAAATTCAAGATGCAGCATGAAACTTTAGAAAATGATTTGTACCAGAATTTCGCACACCTTTAGACAATCACCCTTTTAACTATCAGATGTATTCTATTATTTCTTGGTTGTATTGTATTATTTCTTTAAGAACGTTTAATTCGCGTCCATTGTTTTGCACGACCTTATCGCAGTCACATGACCATTGACAAGGCGGTTTTCTTTGAAAATTCACTCAGTGACTGCATGAAGCCATTTCAAAAACTGATTAAGGTTCATCGCCCGGTTCCTGCTTATGGAAATCGCTGTGATTCCAGTACGATTACTAACAATACTATAACTATCCCTACAGCAACCACCACGACTACTACTACTACTACTACTACTAATAATAATACTATCACTACTACTAGTAGTAGTAGTAGTACTAATATTACTACTGTCTCCAGCATGAATAAATTTAGCATTCCAAATGCATGTGCAACTGTCAGGAGGTTTCCCTAAATGGGGTATGACAAGCTTATTGTTTAAGGGAAAAAGGTTAGTACAATAGCTGGACGGGGGGTGGGAGTGGTTTGTTGAGAGGGAGATGGTTGGGGGACAGTCGGGAGAGGTCAAAGAAAGGACAAAATGTGGAGTGGCGTTTAAAGGGGGGTTAGGATGGAAGGTTAGGTTTGTCATCGGTCAGCATCCTATTCAACTGACTTATTTCACATGCACGCACCATTTCGCCATTCCATTAACCCGACCACTTCCACCCCCAAACCAACCAGCGCCCTGACAACTTTTCAACGTTAGCGCAGATGTCATGTTGAACACGCATATTACCAGGCTGCCTTTTCCATTTGGGCACTAACACAAAAACAATCCCTCGAATAAATCAGTCATCAGGCATCTAAAAATGAGGGTACATATGCATTAGTCAATACTCACTCATACCCCGCAAGCAAGCAATATATATATATATATATATATATATATATATATATATATATATATATATTGAATCCAAAAAAAGAAATAGCATGTAGGTGAAATCCCAAGAACCAGTCGTATGTAGAATTTAGAGTTTTATATTTGATATATATATATATATATATATATAGCTTGATTGCGGAGTATATATATATATATATATATATATATATATATATATATATATATATATATATATTGCATGCTAGCGAGGTAAGCATTATATATATAGGTTCTTCATTTGCAAGCGCGTTATTACGTGACCTAGGTTTCTACCATGTGGTGTCTTCAGAAGATTTGCAATAAGTGATTTTACTTTTTTTTAAGAACACTCACATAACGGGGATGTTTTGAAAGCTCAGGTAATGGGGAATTTTGAATGCTCAATTTTCAAAATTAGAAGAAAATATAACGTTTTCAGCCATGATTGTATGAACCTAATAGATATTTTACGGTATATATATGAGATGGATCTTCGTAATAATAAAACGCTTCTTCTGTACGCCGTGTCCCTTCAGGATCTGCATAATCATGGTTATTTACAATCTCTTGATCTTTGTAGTCCTAAGCAAAGTTTCCGAGACATGATCGCCAAAGCGTGTATCACGTATGACACTTAACTGACTGAATGACTGTTCATGTTTAAATTTGTTCTTTATTTAAATAATTAAAACCCTTTTTGTTATCTGGAACTGGATCTTGTCAGTATTTGAGATATAAGTTTCGATAAGTATATCCTGATATATATTTGAAAAGCTAAGCTGTACACATCGCTATAAAAGGAAAGCATACGTAAGAGGAGAAAACAAAATACTCTTGCTATGTCATCAAATCTGAAACTACTCAGCTGTCATACTCACCTTCTGTCTTTGTGAGGGATGAAGAAGCTCCCCAAAAGAAGAATTCTCTGGATCTTCAAATGCTAAAAGGGCTATAAGTAAAAATAATTATATAAATTGGGCATTTATGACTATTTGGCATTATGGATGAAAGTAACTTCAATTTGTAGTTGCATGCTATTTATTTACTTTTTATGCTATTGTGGATTTCAGAAGTATACATACAATAACAAACAAGTCACACTTTATGGCATAAAAGGTGCACTGTTCCTTTGTTAAATTTGAAGCCCTAACCCTGAGAGGTCACTCTACACAAAAACTGAAGATCAGGCTTGGTGGGGTCAAACTATAAATCTCTTCCAGTCTTTTCTGTAGCAAATCCTTGAAAATTACTTAGTTTTATTTTTCCCATATACAGGTTAAGAGGCTCATCCCTTGTTCCCTGTTTAGGATGTGGTTTCCGGCTTTCTCTTTTCCAATCTCACTTTGTTTTTTTTTTTAATTGGAGCAGATAGATCTATCTATCGCCCGGTTCACACTCTACCTACATCTATTGGACAGGTTAAGAGGCCCATCCCTTGTTCCCTGTTTAGGATGTGGTTTACGGCTTTCTCTTTTCCAATCTTCTCACTTTGTCTTTTTTTTTCAATTGGAGTAGATAGATCTATCTATCGCCCGGTTCACACTCCACCCACGTCTATTGAATAGGTTAAGAAGCTCATTCCTTGTTCCCTGTTTAGGATGTAGTTTCCGGCTTTCTCTTTTCCAATCTTTTCACTTTGTCTTTTTTGTTTTTTTTTCAATTGGAGTAGATAGTTCTATCTATCGCTCGGTTCACACTCCACCCACGTCTATTGAGCAGGTGAAGAGGCTCATCCCTTGTTCCCTGTTTAGGATGTGGTTTCCGGCTTTCTCTTTTCCAATCTTTTCACTATTACGTAGCCTGCTGTACATCAGTGGTGTTACCGCCTTGCTCGGGGTGATACGATTAAAAAAAAAATTCAAATTTAATTTAAATATACGCGTATCGTATAGGTGACGCCATTTGCCAAATGGTCTAATGGAATTTGACTGCCCCTGAAATGAATGCAACACATATTTATATGTATTTTTCTTGTTGTTGCTTGCTGTTAATAATATTATTAACTCTTCTTACAATCGGTTTTTTGTTTTCAACTGGAGAACTTTCATTATGGATGTTTATCGAGGCGTACGACCTCAACAAACAGATATCATCTTTCCCAAAATATAACTTCTGAAGCGATGGGATATTAGGATTTTTTTTCCAACTGTTTAATGCGGAACCTTAGGTTTGGTGCTATAGACAGGGGTCGGCAATATTTTATGTACCGACTTGAGATTTTAAAATCATTCAGTGGGCCAACAGCATACATATTTTTAAACAAGTCAAGGTCAGTATCCCTGTTCTACCATATATTTTATATAGTAATGTATACAATGCTATATAGACCACGTTAATAGAAATAAACTGTTTGTAAAAGCTTTTTTTTTATTTTTATTTTTTTATTATTAACCCTCTAGGGCCATTCGTATCATATTTGATACAGTATTTCCCTATAAGGAAACATTTGGTATTTCCCTATAAGGAAACATTTGGTATTCATTGACTGAGCAGTCAGTACTGCTTTCATTTGAAATTTATAAAATATTTCTCTTAAAAAATTTTTCAGGAAAATATTTCTTTCAAGGCTTGTTTTCATACTGTATCAAATATGATACGAATGAGCCTAGAGGGTTAACAGGATCCTTATCCTTGCATGGTCATAGCTAATTGCTTAATATCAGCAACATGTTTGCTGCTTTGAGTTTTACACAATACGTTTACCACTGGAAATTGCTTGGCGTGCTTACGTGTGACACGCGTGTCATAGGTTGCCGACCCCTGGTACAGACACGTACATGCCAATGATAATAGTCTGAACGCTACAATACTGAAGCGACGAGATACTAGGATTTTTCCGATTTTCTTAAAATAGGTTTTTAATTTCGGTGGTATAGATTCCAACACCACTAAGATAACTGGTTCAATAATGGCCTGAACGTCTCACATTCTGGCAAACTCAATCCAGAGGTCAATGTACTTTTTAAACGTTTCACTTCCTTTGACCTTGATATTATGGTCAGCATTAACAACCAGATTTGTTGGGTAGTATTTACTTTTTCAAAGGTAGTGATGTTTGATATTTGCGTTGTGGTGTAATGGATATAAGCTCGGAATAAGAAATCCGAGAGCTGAGTTCGAATTCCAGCTGAATTTGTTGCATTCACTCACGGACAAATACTCTTGAGAAAAGTACAAATCCATCTCTTCTCTCTCCAGCTATGGGCGGAATAGCAGGACAGATTGGGTTCTGTAGCCTTACTTGGCAACCAGTATACCACAGAAAGAAACTGCAACCCACTGCGAGAAAATCCTCTGTCCAGTCAGTCATGTCACTTTCGAGACATGATCGCCCAAGCGTGTATCACATAACTGACTGACTGAAGTTTGTTTTGGTGGCCAAGAATGCGGTCTGTTTGAATATTGAAATTCCATAAGAAGTGGAGATGGTCGTTTTAGATTGTTATTATTATTATGATTTACACAAACTGAATTTTTCAGTTATCATTATTTTATACAGAAACTGAATATTTCATGCATCCATTTAAAGTAGAGTTTCCTTTTGTGTAAGTTTTGGAGGTTATTTCTGTTGTATAATAGTTTTTTTTAATAAGCGTTTCACCCCGAGCAAGGCATGTCACTGCCACTACTGTGCAGGGGGCTACGTAGAGTGGAGAAAGGCTGATTAAATATAGGAAATAACAGAGGGGGGGTGATAGGCGGGTGAGGTTACCGAGAATGAGGGTTGGGTAGATGAGAGTGTTGTGAGAATAGTTGGGAGTTAGTGTGATAGGAGGTGTCTATTGACCCTACATTTAAACACCTGGAGATTGTAACTGTCGGGAAAGCAGACTTGTGGAAGGGAGTTCCACAGGCGGGAAGCGCGAGAAAAGAAGCTGTTGGAGTAGAATTTACGGTTACATCTTATTTGTTTAACTGTAAAAGGGTGGGACCTAGTTGCTAATCTAGTATCTCGTGTAAATTCGTGCTTAGGCGGCACCAGTGATCTAAGCTCATCGGAGCAGAAGCCATGAAAGTACTTGTAGAAGAGGCACAGGGAAGCTACATCACGCCGGTGTGAGAGCGGCTGCAGCCGGTCTGCCAAGTCAGTAACAACCACGTTACAGATCCTCCTTTGTATTTTGTCAAGAAGCCCAAGGAGAGCAGCAGGGGCACCCGACCAGATATGGCAGCAATATTCAATACACGGGCGGATGGTAGATTTGTATATGTGCAGAATAGTTTCAGGTGGGAAAAATTTCCGGGCACTGCACAGGGAGCCCACTTTTATAGCAGCAGATTTGGCAATGGATTCAATATAGTCATTCCATTTGAGGTCCGCCGAGAGTGTAAGGCCAAGGAGGCGTAGTATTTTACTCTCTGGGAGGCTAGCCAGTCCCATGCTAATGGGAGGTAGATGCGATTGTCTATGGTGGTTAGTTGATAACAGCTTTGTTTTGGAGGCATTGAAATTTACCAACCATTTCCTACCCCAGGTCACTACGGATTGGAGGTCCCTTTCAAGTGCGGCAGCGAGGTTCACTTTGTCGTCCAGACCTGGTTTCTGATCGATGCGGGAGTAGATTGTTGTGTCGTCGGCATACATGCCAACTTGGGATCTAATGGTGTCGGGGAGGTCATTAATGTAGATCAGAAAGAGCGTGGGACCTAGGATAGAACCTTGAGGGACGCCCGCGTTCGTCTGGTAGTTTTGGGAGGCATGCCCATTTAATACCACCTTTAATGTGCGGTTAGAGAGGAAGGACTGGATGAGGTCAAAAAGATGTCCAGTTATTCCATAGCTCCGCAGTTTGCACAAGAGGCCAGCATGCCAGACCCTGTCGAATGCTTTGGAGATATCCAAGGCAACGGTTCGGGCTTCGCCATTCTTGTCGAGTGCCTGGTATATGTACTCGGTAATGGTCGTTAGCATATTAGCAGTAGACCTGGTGAAGCGAAACCTATACTGTTTGTCAGAGAGAAGCCCGTTGGTCATAAGGTGCTGAATCACCTCGGCGTTGATAATGGCTTCGAAAACTTTGCCAAAGATTGGAAGGAGACTAATAGGACGGTAATTGGCGGGGTCTGAGGGTTCGCCAGAATTCTTAAATATAGGTACTACGCAGGAGGACTTCCAACAGGCAGGAAAGCAGGAAGCAGATAGGCAGAGGTTATAGAGTTTAGAGAGGACAGAGGAGAGTTCTGGGGCACATTTCTTCAGTACTATGACTGGGATTCCGTCACCGCCGCTCGCTTTGTGTGGGTCAAGTTGCGCAATTATCTTGGCGACCAGCGAGTTGAAATGTAGACGTTATTTAGTTGAGCCTTAGTTCTGGGTGGGAAGTCTGGTGTAGGTATTCCTAACGAGTCCAGTGTCGAATTGGTTGAGAATCTACGGGCAAAGCATTCAGCCTTGTCGGCTGGGGAGGTGAGAACTTCAAATTCATTGATTAGTGGGGGTATTGAAGTCTTGTTCCTGCTGAGCACGCTTTTGCAGAGACGCCAGTAATCTTTGGAGCCAAACTTAGAGGATGCTATGCGTTGCCTAATTCTGGTAGCAAACGCCCTCTTGGCTTCGTTCAGTACTTTTTTACACTTGTTCCGTGCTGAGGTGAA
The DNA here is from genome assembly GCA_037127315.1 of Ascarosepion bandense. Classification (NCBI taxonomy): domain Eukaryota; kingdom Metazoa; phylum Mollusca; class Cephalopoda; order Sepiida; family Sepiidae; genus Ascarosepion; species Ascarosepion bandense. The sequence goes on from JBBBDQ010001293.1 coordinate 2,563,104, forward strand.
AAGGCGCCTGTTTTGGTTCGACGAGCAGCTTCGATAGAGCTGGAAGAAATGGTTCCGGTGGGCAATAGCGGCCGAGCAAGCGGGTGAGAACCAGGGGGACGAATTAGGTTTTAGTTGGAATTTTCTGGCAGGGATAAAAGCATCGATGCCAGCCTTAACCCAAGAGGAGACTTCGGAGGCACAGTCTTCGACAGGAAGATCAAAGACGTTGTTCCAGGGGACGTCGCAGAGGAAGTCCCTGAACGAGTCCCAGTCGGCTCTTTGGTAGCAGTATGATATTCTGCTGGTCTGGTTTTCTTGGGTAGAGTTAGTGCGGATTGATATGTTTACGGAGACTACGGCGTGGTCAGAGTTTCCAAGGGGGCAGAGTTGCCTGGTAGTGCAGGAGTCTGGGATGGAGGTAAAACAAAGGTCGAGTAAAGAGTCTCTTCCGTTAGGGTTTTTAGAGAAACGCGTGGGGAAGTCCACCACTTGCGTTAGAGCTTGGGCTATTGAAAAGTGCATGGTGCGGATCCCAGCAAGGTCGGTGGCTGAGTTTTCAAGCCACTTGGTGTGGTGGGCGTTAAAATCGCCAAACACAAATATATGGGCTGATGGGTAGAAGAAATGGCCCTGTCGATGTTTGTGTCTTTCCTTGCAGTGCGTACTAAATAGTATTTTGGTAATATCTACTAATATTTGTCTTACGTTAATAGTTATATTTTAGTCGTTTGTGATGTTATGATCAATATGTACATAAAATGCACTAAATCAGTACTATTTTATTAGCACCTCATCAATGTCTGCCTGATGAGGTAATAAGATAATACCGAAACACAACGGCCCTTATGCTGTCATAAACTATGGTTTTTCTATAAACTTATAATAAAAATGTTACCATATATATGAAAAAATATTTGTTCGAACATTATTTTTGATCGATACTCGTATTTAAGTAGGTATTCTGTTCATAAACAAACAGTATATATATATTTATTTCTACCGACCTGATTATTTCCGATAATTTTTGTTACAAAAATGTGTCATTCGGCAGGATTCCAACCTATCCACATAGGGAAAGCCACCAATTGATCTGGCGCGTCTTAGACCTCTCAATCACAAATGACCAACAGTCTAAACGAAGTCAAAGCAAGCCTATATAACACAATTTTCGATTCGCGCAAATTAACCTATCTGCACTGAAATGTATCGCTTTAATGATTACATGAAAAGAGAGGGGGAGTTTGAGAATGAATTTCAGCAGTTAAGGCTTTAACAGATCCAAGACGAAAGAGAGAAAAGTATGCAAATTCGTAACTTTAAACACTGTCAGGATTTCTGTATGCTATTAAATATAACATATTGTCGATACAGCAAAACGCTTGGATAAAACACAGACAAATTTATTACTTTCCAACCTATTTTGAAGGATTACATAAGGATCTACCTTCGGGTTCATTTCGGAAATGGTTGTATAATTTTCTGAGTTTCGAGCCAATCCGATAATGAAAAGGGGAATTTAATTTTAATCCGAAAAAAACGCCGAGAAAATTAAAAAAAACTTTTGATATGTGCTAAGAAATGTATTAACGCCTTTTTCAAAAGTCACTCTTTTTCATTCTGTTTTCACAAGAAACGCCAGCTTAGGGTAAATGCAATAAGTTACATTATTCTTTAAAACAGACACACACACACACACACACACACACACACACACACACACACACACACACACACACACACACACACACACACACACATCTAATCTAAACTTATTTATAAATGGAACTTTGTCTCTGTGTATGTGTGTGTCTGTCTCTGTGTGTGTATTCGTTACCTATAGACTCCGAAACGGCTGAACCGATTTTCTTGAAAATTTACACAGTTGTACTATAAGCGTCTGCGAGTGTTCTTAGCTAGGTTTTGTCTCTAGGTACCCCCGATAAATATCGAAAATCGATTATCGAAAAAATCGGGTTATAGAAGGAGTGGTCCGATTTGAATCAAATTTGATACACTCATAGAAAAAGACATAAGAAACGATATTCAGAAGTTTCATGGTTGCAGTTCTTACAATAGTGCAGAAAATCGATAATATATATATACCAGGAAATCAACATTCGACTTACATCCATTCATTTTTCTTTCAGGCTACGGTTTCGCTTTAACTGGAAACTTTTTAGTCTTTCGTGCCAACGTCCAAAGAGTCTGAGCTCCAGAACCATGGATTAGTTTTAAAGCTTTCATTACACCTGAGCACCGCCGGGCTATAATGCTGGTACATATATAAATATATTTTCTAAACATAACAGCTTCTTTTCTCGCACTTCCCGCCTGTGGAATTCCCTTCCACGTACTTGCTTCCCCGACACCTACAATCTCCAGGAGTTTAAATGTAAGGTCAATAGACACCTCCTAACACACTAACTCGTATCCATTCTCCCAAACACTTCTCCTCCCATCTACCCAACCCTCATCCTCGGTATCCTTACCCGTCTATTACCCACCTTCCGACATTTCCTATATCTAACCACTCTTTCTCATCACTTTCCCCTATATAACCCCCTGCGCAATAGTGGCAGTGGAATGCTTTGCTCAGGGTGAATGATATAAAAAATACTATTAAATATAACATACAATGAATGTCTATTATGTTTAATCATGAGCCGTTCTAAACATCGTATTTTGGTTTTAATTTCAGGTGAAAATAAAGACAAAAGTTGTCCAGTATTTTGATATTTATTATTATGCTCGTTCTAAAAGCGTGCTAAGAGCCACCAGGGATAGAGAGATGAGGAAAGCCATGATCGCCTACGTCCTGAAAGACATGGTACATAAAAGAAGAAAGAAGAAGAAGCTTTCGGCTCATATGAGCTATCTTCAGAGAGGTTACAGGGACCTTAAGAGAAAGACATCCACCCTCAAAGATGATTTTATCTTGTGTTGACATAAAATATTGCTAAGCAACGATAACATTCACCGAATAGCAGACACAGTTCGTAAATTTGTAATGCGATCCTATAAGGTCACACCTCGTGAGAGACCGAAATGTTAAAAGAACCATATGTCTAAATGCAATGTAATTCATATATACATATTTAATTATATAATTATTTGTTTTTCTTCTCTTCATCAGAATCATATATAGACTTGCTTATCGCGCAGATAACACTACTCTTTGGTCTTTTGAACAGGAATAGGTGTTTATCCCTTGTTTCCTTTTTTTGACTGGGTTTCCTGTTCCTTCTAAAGTCTGCTTCAGTTCTATATCTCTGAAAACTGATATTTTATTTTCTGTTTATTTCTTTTTCTTTTTCTTAAATGGAGTAGATAGTTTTGCCTATCGCCCTGTTCTTTCTCCTTCCAAATCTTCGAACAGATGGTTCGTTTGATTCTTTGTGTTCTGTTTGGGATGGAGTTTCCAGTTCCGCTTAAAGTCTAATTTTTCTCTATATGTCTAACGCCCCCGCATAAATTCTGAAAATTTATTTACTAAGTTTTTATTTATATATTTTTTGTTTTCTACTTGATGGAAAGAGATAGTTTAGTCTATCGTCCGGTTCACACACTTCCCTAATTTTTGAACAGAAAAACAAGTTAATCACTTGTTTCCTGTTTAGGACCGGGTTTCCGGTTATTTCTGAAGTTTTTTTCATTCTCTTTAACTCCCCGTAGCCCCTCGAAATTGTTGCCTTTTTGTGGAGTCGGGCGAATTGATTAAATAAAAAAAATTACTGGAGTGGTTTCTTTTTGCCTATTGCCAATCTTCTGAATTCAGAATTGTGCTCCTTCTAGAATAGTTCACAACTGAGGCAGGAGACACCTGTTGTACATGCTATTCAAGCTATAGTTGAGAACGTTATGATATAAGCTATGTGGTTTTCTTCCAATGTTTATTATTTATTTTCACTAGTTTATTTTTCCTGTTAATATTTCTGTTTTTTTTTTTATTGTGTCGAAGACGTTAAATCTTTTGCCAAAACCCTATCAGCAGAAGAAATCCCTTTTCAGCATTTGGGAATGCGTAGAAAGAAAAAACAAATCAGAGAATTTGTCCTGTAAGTAGGATTAGGTTAATACTCTTTCATCTCGAGCCGAGTCAAGACGTTTAATTAGCGCTCTGTGCAATAAATCTAACATGGCGGAGAGGACACATCTCACTTACTCACTAAGCAGAGGAAACTCAACTTTTTCTTACAGGGACACTTAAGAACGTTCCTTAAAATTTTCTCTGCATGAAAAATGCTCCCGACAAATATTTTCTAACTTGTTTTGTTTCACTCTTTTGCGTGTCTATTTTCTCAATACATTTAGCTTTTGTTAAACACACAACACCTGACTAAGAAACAAGAAATTGGTAACCCCAATGTCAGCTATGTGCGCATGTGTGTGTGTTTACTTCGTGTTAAATTTTAAATCGCAAAGTTCAGATCATTTGTAAAGTTTACGACTGCTTATTAAAAGAAAATAACTCTTTCCATCCATCTATCTATGCTCTCTATAAATATTGGTCTATATTTCCGAAACGTCGTGAAAATGGCAATGAAGATGAGGACAATAGTCCGGATAATGTAAATAGTATATATATATATATTCCTTGACCGTGATTCATCATCCTGGCGTTGTTCAGACTGTTGTTCACGCTAAATAACACATTCCCTTCCAGAAACTGTAACTAAAGTTCGTTCAGCATAATTGCAGTATAATTGCAGGTGGGCTTTGTGGGTGTTCAAGAAGCATAAATGTGCCTGAGGTAGCGTCTGCAATGGGGGTTAGGTAACCACCCTAGTAGACAGTCATTCTCGAATACGAGTGGGAAGGCATTATATATATATATATATATATGAATTATTTTGGACATTATTTTTACCGATACTCGTATTTAAGTAGATATTCTGTTTTTAATTAAACAGTATTTTATATTTATATCTACCGGCCTGATTATTTCACGATAAATTTTTATGACGAAAATGTGTGCTATCCAGCAGGATTCGAACCTGCGACCCCTATTTACATAGGGGAAAGCTACCATTTGATCTGGTACTGTCTTAACCACTCGACCATGAATAGCCTCTTGATCAGACGAGGTTTTTATCATGCTTATATAACAAATCAAATGGTAGCTTCCCCTTAAATACGAGTATCGGTAAAAATAATGTCCAAAATAATTCATTACATATTGTCGGTTGCTTATAACCAAGTTTCGTTAAATTTCGTTAATTTCCGTAACATGTTTATATATATATATATATATATATATATATATATATATATATATATATATATATTAGTGGTTTAAACTAATAGATATATATTCCACTGTTTAATATTTACTTTTTATAAAATGTGCTCAATACAGAAGTAGAGCATTTATAGATATATAGTTATTATTATTGTTATAATAAAAGTATGCTGCAACTCAAAAGCTATTAAGTATTGGTGTTCAATAAACCATCATCAGGCTGTGAAATGTAGTTCATTCAGTGGGTCATATATATATTGATAAGGAGATTTAAAAGAACCGAATTATAAAAAAAAACTGCCATCATTTTAGATTATTGTAGTAAAGCTGGAGGTCATTATATTTGTAAAAGAATTACGGGTGTAGACCAATGAATATTGGGGCAAAGTGTAACAATATATACCAGACGGGACGAGTCAGTTATTTAAATATAAATGGAACAAAATTGTAGCTAATTCATGCATGCATGCATGTAAGTATATATGTATGTATGTATTTATGTATATGTGTTTACTGTTTATATGTGTGTACGTTTGGTTTCTGTTTAACAGAAATTAAGAAGTTGTTTCATTGTCTATTTTAAAGTTTTTTTTTTTTTTTTTACTTCAACAAGAAACCTCAGCGCAAGTTCAAAACAACTCCAAAGTCTTTGTATAAAATATCCTGAGCGGAACGAGCGAAAATAGTCAGAGGCGAAGTTTACGCAATTTTTATTCTTTTGAAATAAATCGAGGCCAATACGCCGACGTAAACAAAGCAACCAGATAGGGTGACCTCGACATTAAACGAACCAAAAATGTCATGCTCAAAACCATATCATAATTTTCTGTTCCTTTCTTCAGTTTTAATTTTTTGTTTATTTTTGTGTTTACAAAACATAGAAAAGCAATAAGCAATGATGAGAAACAGCACTAAATACAGTAAGATAAAAATATTTTCAGAAATACTGAACAGTAATCTCGCAAAGATTTCGGAGATTTAAGGAAAAAAAAAATAATCGCGTATAAAAACGAGTGAATTGAAAATGTACTAAAATGTGCATACCTGCTACTAGATTTTGAAGAGTTTATATAAAATGTATTCTCTGGTTAACTTGCATTCTTCCTCACTTAATGTACAGTGACCTTGGCGAGTCATGCGACCTTTAATGACCTCTCAATATAGCCTAGTTTGTACGGACAAGACTGTACTCGATAATGTTTGTCAAATTGCCCTTGTACCAAACACAACCGGAGTCCCCACAATTTAAAATATCAGAAAGTTGAAGGTTGGATGTTAGAATGTGGAAAAATAAAATATTTCGTTTTTTTGTGGTAAAGTAAAATTTTATTAACTAAACAAAATAACAAATCTGTAAAAAGATAATATTCAAAGAGAAAATGAACGTAATTAAGTATTCCAGAGAAATAGTAGTAAGTGGAAGAATGTGTGTATGTAAAAAGATTAAAAGGTTACTAATAAAGTCTGTGTTCCTTTCCTTTTTATGGCCGGCGACAAAGTGAAAAGGAAGTTGAAGCAATAATGGAAAATTGTACTTATCGGACTTTAGTTTTTAGGAGTCAGTTGAAGTATCTTGTTGTTGTTGTTTCTTTGATGGCGTGTGAGTGAAGACGAAGAAAGGAAAATTGGAAGGAGAGGAAGAACGAATGTGTGTTCACGAGACACGACAGGGTCGACATCTTGAAATTTCTTCCTTACATTGCGACAAGGTCCTTATCAGATTACCTTTCCAATGGAACTGATTTGGCCGGTCAAGAGACGTGGTTACGTAGTAGAATCTAGTCATGTGATCGGCTCGAACAGCATACCCATTTTCTAAATGGTAAGAAAAATTGACCGGGATCATAGATCAATTTGCCATTTCTTATCCAATCAGAATCCAGAATCTTAATTTTCACACCGACTTGTGAAATTTGCCTTGGTCTGGGTTTTTCCAAATTGTTTTCAGTTATTCTGATCCATTTTTTGGGTGTGTTATTTTACTTATTGCGTTTCCGTTAACTGTTGGATGATATAGGATTTGTATCCTATATATGTAAACACAGTCCCTTGCAGCATAACCATTCAGAATTGTGAATAAAGACAATCTTTTCTGAAATCTACTTGATTTCTTTCATGTTCGAAGATGTGGCATGTAAAATAATGCGTAAAAGTAAGGAATATAAATTAAATTTAATACATTTCTATAATTTACACATAAACTTGCGAGTAAATGTCTGTACTGACGCCAAATATGACGAAAGTTGTAAACATATAATAACTATTATTTAAACAAGGAATATTGTTATCGTTTATGTCGAAATTTTATGGAAACTCTGACATATAAAACCAAAGTTATTGATATATATAATTTATTTAGTATGTGGGTAAGTCTTACCCCGTAACAACGCACCAAGCTAGTCGAGTACCTACGTTATAGAATTTCACACATATTTATGCCAGTATAACATTTACTCAAAACTTGAAACTAATTGATTCATTATTTCTTACCCAATAAAGATGGTGATAATTTTGTTGACGAAATTCTTTGAAATACCGCATTCGAACAAACATTAATAACATTATTGTAGCTTTTAGTGTTGTTAAGTTATGTGAAACGATTCTATACATTTGAAATACTGAGAAACATTTTAACAGAAGACAGAAAATGCGACATTGAAATTGAGACACTGAAATTTGAAGACGCAATGGAGAGCGAAAGATGATTTTCAAAAGCTAAGCAAAGTATTATGAGGCAGAAAAATTAATTGGAAAAAAAGAAAAGAGTACTGAAATTTTACGTAATATTAGTTCTCCTATATGGCAGTGAATATTAGACAATTTCTGGACAAATGAAAAAGAGACTTGAATGAAAAGAAAAGTGCTTCTATAGAAAGATGATGAGAATACCCTGGAGTGAAAATGTGATTAATGATGAACTTTTGGAGAAAATGAAAACGAATAGGACACATACTTCATATCAGGAAGGAAAAGGTGAAACTTCTAGGGCACACAATGAGGAAAAACAAACACGTCACACTTTTGTGTGACGTGTTTGTTTTTCAACATAACCAATGCATATAACTTGTAAGCGCTACTTAACATCGGGATTGAACTCACTATTATCAGATAACCAAATATGTATTAATCAATCTTGTAATAAACTATAAGTGACATTCGAAAACCCGACTCAGGAATATGACTCAATCTGCAACCACTTGAAAAACGTCGGATGGTACAACAGCCGAAACGTTTTGGGTAAGAAACTTCTTGTAGCGTAAGTTGGTCGGCTGGGTTCCATAGCTATGAGTTTGGTGATCATCTGAAATGAGGGATGGCTTCTCATACTCAAAGCAAGATCAGAGGGTTTCCCCGATGGAATAAACAGTGTCCGTTAGAAGGCAACGTGCGAGTCTATGACCAAAGCGAATTTATGGAAACGTGTCCATGACCAATGTGAGTCATCAGGTTAGACGTTACCGTCAGTATTTTAACCTGGTGAAGAGTGTGTTCCACCAGGTCTACTTTCTAAATACTCACTACGCATGAATGAACAGCAAAGTGTATATCAATGATCAAGGTGACCCTTTAATAAATGAATAATACTTCACCTTTCAGTCCAGGTTATGTAGTGTTAGCTGGTTCTGTGCATAGCAATGCAGCGTCCTTACGACCCCATCCGTTCATGAGATTGATGATCGTGATATGGACCAAGATGAGAATGCTGGTCCAATGAGAAAAGCCTATAAGTATAAAAATAAATGCTGATTATTCTTTTAATCGTTTCACTCCAAGCAAGACGGTACCACCACTTATGCGCCCTGCTCTTGCCCTTCCTCTGACACTCCCTGTAATTTGTCCGTCTTTCTCTTCACTCTCCTTCTGCCTAAACATTTACTTTTATGTAGCTCACTGCGCATCAGTGGCGGTACCCACCTTACTTGGGGCGAAACGATTCAAAAACTAAAATTTAAAAGTTAAAAAAATTCTAATTATATATAATAATGAAATATAGAACCAGATACACAGGGTGTCAGAGAAATGGCAAGAGAAGGATGGGAACATAGGCTTGAAGACAGTTGTAAAGGTAGAAAGAAAGGAAAAGAACCAGATACACGGGGTGATGTAGAAAGGACTGAAGTTAAGTGGATAAGAGATGGGAATTGACATTGCATTAAAATTCCTGGAAGCTGGTTCCACAGATTAGAAGCGCGAGAAAAAAAGGTGATGGAGTAGAATTGTCGGCTACATTTGGTTGATCTATCTGTAAATGTGTAGGACCTTGTTGCCAGTCTGGTTGCACGAGTAAGTTCTTGTGGCGGAGGCACCAGTGATTTAAGTACGTCGGAGCAGAAGCCATGAAGATATTTGTAGAATAGACATAGGGAAGCCACATCCCGCCGGTGAGAAAGTGGCTGTAGTCGAGCTGCCAAGTCGGGACCTATCACATTAGAGATTCTCCTTTGGAGCCTGTCGGGAACACTGAGATGAACTGCAGGGTCGCCAATAAAAATTATTTTTTATAGGAATGCTACGTTATCAAATGATGTGTGCTTTTGAATTTGCTTTGTGATACAGTGGATATCGGCTTGGAACGAGAAATCAGGGAGCCGAGTTCGAATTCTAGTTACATTCACTTGCTCGCAAATACCCTTGTAAAAGGTACTAATCCGTCTTTTCTGCCTCCTAGCTATGGGTTAAATAGCAGGACAAATCGGGTTCTATAGCCTTGGTTGGCAACCAGTCTTCTGCAGGAAGTAATAGCAATCTACTGAGAGAAAATTTTCTGCCCATGCTGTCATGTTTTTTTCCAAGACATGATCATCCAAACGTGTATCACGTCTGGCACTTAACTGACTGGCTGACCTTATGAAAATTGAGATGTAGTAGAGGAGACCTGAAACATAGATTTGGTCGGGGGAGGTTGACGTGACCCTTGAACCGGCCTTGCTTACATAGGAACGCCAAAGATTATGTTTGGCAATATTTGCACCGAAAAATGTCGCTGAAGTCGATGGGAGAGTCAAAAGTAAATTAAGCACTTTGTACGGAAGCTCATATAATTGATATCTTTAATTATAGCGAAATTATTTCCTTTCACTTTTAAACGTCAATTATTACAAATAAAAGCTTTTAAATAGACAATCCTTGATACAATTATGTTTCTTTCACGTAAGCAAAACACAATATATCTTTAAACAAAAACAGAAAAAAAGTAAAAAGAAAAAAAGATTTTGTTTTTACTTTTATATGCCGTGTCTATTTTGGCCCTGGACAATCCTGACACTGATTAATTTGCCGTGTTTTTTTTTTTTAACTCTAAGTAACATTAGACATTATAACATACCCCTTCGTCCTCACTCTGCTATCCATTCATATACGCAGTCGTCGGGTAGGTTAATCGACGTTTCTCTCTGCCTCTTTTATTTACAAACTATCCAGTGACTGTTAAATTCTCAAGGCTCCCTTTCCTCACTAAGTGACCAAGAAATTAAAAAAATTTTCCTTAAAACTTTCTCGTGTCTTACTCTCTGGTTCTCTTGCTTGGTCGTCCAAGATAAAGAAATAACTTGCGGAATTTTTTTTTTGATTTCTGATTGGTTCATTAGCTGTTAATCATTTTGACTCTTTTTTTTTTATTCAACGACATGAACTTTTAGCCTCTTTTATGACTTTCTTTTTTTTTTATCTTTTTCTTTATATTTCTTTCTGGCAAACCGAAATGGTTTACCAAATAGTAAACTATTTATTTTTTTATCAGTACAAACCATATACCTGAGTTCTACCAATTCTTAAATTTCCGTCTAACACACCTCCATGCCACGGGCATTGTTCTAAACTACTCTCATTCCCTTCATTTTTATTTTTCTTCTTCTTCTTCTTTTTCTTCTTCTTTCCTCATCCTTCTTCTTCTTTTTCTACTTCTTCCTCCTTTTCTTCCTCCTTCTCTCTCCCTTCTCTCCTTTTCTCTTCCCTCTTTCTCTTCTTCCTCATGCACATCATCATTATTGTAATCATCCTTCTTCTTCTTCTTCTTCCTTATTCTCCCCCTCTTTCTTCTCCTCCCTCTTTCTTTTCCTCCTCCCCTTTTCTATTCTTCCTCCTCATCATCATTGTAAACATACTTCTTCTTACTAAAACGTCTGCCTCCTTCTACCGAGAGTCTGTAGCTCAGAGGTAGAATTTTCGACTGATGCCAGTTCAGTCGAGTTTCAATCCTGGGTAAAAAGCAATCGGCTGTCTAACCGTACTGATGAGCTGTGATGCAGAGAAACAGATCTGTCTGCGGATGACTATATATATATATATATATATATATGTATGTATAAATTAGTAAATATTAATATATCTATAACAGATTCTAGCAAAAAGATTAAGTTAATCATATACTACTTTAAATCTAGTATACTCAACTCAATTATTTGCAAAGATTTATCTATCCCGGTTAGCGATTTGCAAAAATAAATAAATAAACAACATAGTTTTCAAATTCAAGTGGCCTTTGGGAGATTGTATCTACAACGGATTAAATAATATTTATGTTAGTCACACCACAAACTCACTTTTACGACGCTTGACACTACACTTTAACGAAAATTCTACTATTTTTAGGCATTTAAAACAACATGCCTGGCCACATACACAATTCTGAAAAACCCTAAACTTAAACATAAAAACAACAAACAAAAACTTAAAATTCTTGACGCTATATATACATAAAACAGTTGAAACCTAACCTGAACGAGATAAACTATGAAATCCCCACAAATATCCGTAAATGCATATAATTAATAACAGAAGCCATTGATTTATTCCAATGGCTTCCCATACATATTAATTCTTGTTTTCATTCTCCCTTGGTCATCTGTGAGGTCACGAGCTGTGATGCGATATTGATTTCCAGCGTCTTATATGCACGAGTTTGTTGTTGCTCGGAAATCTTCCGTGTAAACAAAAACAGTTTGTTATCGTTTGTGCCCGTGAATTGTTATAAATTATAATGTAATTTGACATCTTTGAAAATGGATTATGTAAGCCGAAAGATTAGGTTGGATTATTAAAAAATTATCTATCAGTATTGTAATGTTCTTTCTTCATTTAATAATAATGCTATTAAGTTTATCAGAGAATATGAAAAAGAAATTACACAAAATAGACAAAATTTGTCTATATTATTTAATGAAACACACACACACACACACACACACACACACACACACACACACACACACACATATATATATATATATATATATTTTTTTTTTTTTTTTTTAATCATATCACCCCAAGCAAGGTGGTAATGCCACTGATGTGCAGGGGGCTACATAAGATTGAGAATATTAGAAAAGAGAAAACCGGAAACCGCATCCTAAACAGGAAACAAGGGATGAGCCTCTTCACCTGTTCAATAGATGTGGGTGGAGTGTGAACCGGGATATATATATATAATGTAATTATGACTCGATCAGTGTTAACTCAGCACCTGAATATGAGTATGAAACTCAGAGTTGTTCCACCAGTTAGTAAAATTCTGAGATGTCCGACGAGAAATTTCTTCCAAAAAAGTCAGTTGTTTGGTCATTTGATCCATCATTGGGCCGAGTAGACCACCTTTCAAAACACAATCGCATATTTTATAATAATTGGCTTTGTAAAAACAAGTAGTTAAAGCAAATTTAGTAGACATTTAAGTCTAGTTTTATTGTAAGTTTTAATCTTAATTCTAAAGTTACAGCATTAAATTCACGAAAAATAGTGGTTCTGAGCATGATGAAAACTGCATCCGGCAGCAAGGCCTCTGATTTAGAGGTTGCCAGGAGCATGGAACCACCTCTTAATTGCTGTTGTTCCCAGGTCTACCCTGACCCATGAGTGGTAGCACCTGTTAGGGTCCCAGCTATGGATAAATATTTAACCCCCGCAAACTGGGGTAAAAAACACTATGAAAATATAAAAATACACTTTTATAGAAATATATACATAAAAATAAACTTTTGTAGAAAAATATACATTTTTGAAGGAAAAATATTACCAACAATACATTTTTGAAGAAAAATTTATTACCACACTTTTGAAATAAAAATTCTCAGCAAAATATTTTTAATACAAAACTAGAAGACATTTTCCGTTTTCTAAAATAAAAAAGAATAAAACAAAACAAAAATATTTTAAATTAGACTAAATCAACCTTCTCGCTATAACCGAACATAAAAAAACCCTAAACCCCCACCTTTTGGCATTGAATAACCTACAGAGGTTGATATGCCGTTAAACAAAACTCAAACTCAAACGAAAAGAATTAATTGAAAAAACGGAAATGAAAAAATATATGTGAAGATAGACGTTTTGTTAGATTCCGAATAGATTTTAGTCATAGTTTTCCAGCAAATATATTGAGAGCTTTTTTCTGATAGTGTCTATGTAGAATTAAATACCATAAACTTGCTAATATATTCAGCTGTCGCAATTTGCGTTCAGTAAGATGTAACGACCTCAGTAGATACACAAAGATAGAAAAAGGCGTAAGACAAGGCTGTGTCTTTTCACCGGATTTGTTCAACCTATACAGCGAGAATATTTTGAGGACCCTAGATGACACACCAGGATTTATTATTGGAGGCCACAACCTGAACAACATAAGATACGCGGACGATACAGTACTGATTGCGGACACGGAAAGGAAACTGCAAGATCTCATACAGAAAGTAGCAGTGGAGAGTGACAAGATGGGACTACAAATAAACTTTAAGAAAACTGAGTGCATGGTCATCAGCAAAAGATACAACCCAAAATGCCAAATACAGGTGGGGGATAACAGAATCAAACAAGTCCAAGAATTTAAGTACCTAGGAAGTGTTCTAACAGAAGATGGAAAGTGCGACACGGAGATCCGAAGGCGAATTGGCATGGCAAAGGACGCGTTCCAGAAGATGAGCAAAATACTAACACACAGGAAAATCTCAATAGAAACGAAGAAAAGAGTGCTAGACTGCTACGTGATGTCAGTTCTTCAGTACGGCTGTGAATGCTGGACAATATCATCGAAAATGAGGACAAAACTGGAAGCGGCCGAAATGTGGTTCTACAGAAGGATGCTACGGATATCGTGGACTGAGCATACAAGTAACGACGAAGTGTTAGAAAGAATGGCAACAAAAAGGAAATTGATGCTGAGCATCAGGAAGAGACAACTGAAGTTCCTGGGACATGCAATGAGGAAGGAGAGCCTGGAGAACCTGATACTGACTGGTCAGATAGAAGGAAGGAGAGACAGAGGAAGGCAGCGGATAACATATTTGCAGGGCCTGATCAGGTGGATGACGGAACGGGGGTTGCCAGGAGCAACAGGAGCAAACATACTAAGAGCCACAAGGGATAGGGAGACGTGGAGATCCATGATCGCCTACGTCCTGAAGGGACAGGGCACATAGAAGAAGAAGAAGAAGAAGATATAATTTTCTCCCTCCATAGACCATTTTTGTTCTGATCTGTATGCATGAAGCAGTCATTTAATTATTAATTGTACGTGATTGTGGCTTCTATTGGGAGAAAAGAATTGCTTCTGAAAAATGTGTCAATGCTGATTGTTATCAGGCAAAAAAGCAAAAAGATCTTTGATTTTAAGTTATTTTCTTTTTCATACTTTTTAACGAGCGAAATAATTTAAAATCAAGATATTTATATTTAAATTATAAATTTGTAAAACATACAAATACAGACACACATACGTACATTTCTGCATTGAAATCATGATCTGTTTGAACAAGCATTCATTTTTTTAGTATGCAACCAAATAAAAGAAGAACAATTAGAACTATTCATTTTTGAATGATTAATATTACAAAAAATATTAAGAAAATCTTTCGCATAAAAAGAAAAAAATAGTTTAAAAATATATTAGAATGGCGCACAGAAATTTACCGAATTTCACTGAAGCACACACGCACGAGCGCGCTGTCTATAGGGTAATAAAGAAGTCCATAGCCAAACGAGGAAAAGAATTATTAAATGAAATTGTGGTTGATAGGAAATTAATAATTAAAAGCAACTTTCTTCTTCCCTTACAAAAAAAAAAAAAAAAAATCACAATGACGTGTGAAATCCTGGTTTTACGGAACAGAAAAAGGATTGACCACGTGCTTAAAGAAAAAGTCCAAACCGGATTTCGTGAGTAGATGTTAAATTAATTTTCTGACCAATGAAAGCAATTTTCAAGACTGAGAAGAGTTAGAGATCCAGTACGAAAAAACTAAATAACTATAAAGGCTTCGGTCAGTGTCAGCCAGTCAGTCAGATGGGAGCAGCGAGAGAGACTACACACTAAAATGTAACGGGAGAATCTTTAAGTCGACCCTGACGTAAGGTCGCGTCGCAAATTCGTTCTCTTTCTCCTTCTTACTCGTGTGCTGATTCCTTTTACTTCTTCTCCATTTTCAATATTCCTATATGCCTCATCTTATACTTGATAACAAAAGGATGTTTTAAGACAGAGCGAATACTTCAAAGACACTCCTACTGAACAAACGCTCATACATACATGTACATATACGTTCCTGGATATGTAGTCATAAACTCTTCCCAGCAAATTACTACTACGAACATTTCTAAAACTTTTGATACCTTTAACCTTCTCATTGAACATTACCTTCTATGTTATGTTATTCTTTTCAATGAATAAATTTATATTTTAACACGCAAAATGTATACTTTTATTATTCCACAAATCCACACATTCCAATCTCCAAGATGTTGATAACCTTCTGATAATTCTGAATACACCTATAACTTGTAGAGATTTCGGTTATGTTTCACAGAAGGCCGAATAAATAAACATTAACCATTTCCCTATAGCTTCACAATAACTGTTCTTCAACGCAATCTAAGTTTCTCTATTCGAAAACATCAATCGGATATTATACAAAGACATTTTCAGATCTAAAACATTAAGATTTATTGATGTACACTTCCATATTTAATAAAATGCTTATTAATATTGGTTTCCGTACGGTCACCAAATTTATGCAATGTCGAAACTGGTCAGTGACTACATGGGTGACCGCTTTGGAATAGCAGCTGCTGTAAGCTTGGATGTTCGGGTGGTGTAATGAATTAGTCAGTCTAGTGCCATCCGTGATACACGCTTGGGCGTTCATGTCTCGAAAAAGTAGATCTTCCCGCAGTAGATTACCATTACTTTGTGCGGTATACTGGTTACCAACCAGGACTGTAGAATGCAGTCTGTCCTGCTATTTAATACATAGCTGGAGGAAGAAGCGACGGATTAATACCTTTCCCAAGGGTTTTTGCGCGTAAGTGAACGCAACAAATTCAACTGGAATTCGAACTCAGAGCTTCGATATCCACTGTACCATAACGCACATCCTGGTGTAATGGCAAATAACTTTCAGAAAGGTGTGAATCCTCTTCTGTTTCTCCAGCTTTGGGTTAATTAGTAATTATTATTTTAATTTATTTTAAGTGTTTGTTTGTTTTATTTTATGTTGATTTTTTTCCCGTTTGGCGAGAGAATGTTACGAGTGTGATTTCTTGGTTCTCTTCACGAAACCTGTATTCCAAGGTTGGATCATTGAAATATTAATATTGGGATATCGGTAAGGAAAAGAAATATTTAGGCGCACTCTCATATGATTGGGGAGTAGAGTTCAAATTCTAGTTGATTTTCTTGCATTAACTTACGCGCAGATACCATTGGGAAAAGTAATAATCTCACTTCTTCCTCCAGTTATGGGTTAAATAACAAGACAGATTGGGTTCTATAGCCTTGGCTTGCAACCAGTCTACCGCGGAAAGAACTAGCAACGTACTGCGGGATAATCTTCTGCCCAGTCAGTCATGTCTTTTTCGAGACATGATCGCTCAAAGCGTGTAGCACGTATAGCACTCAACTGACTAACTCATATGACGTGGAAAAATGTATTTCTTTTTCGCTGATGACAAGAGTTTCTTTATTTTCAGCAGTTTTATTATTTTAGAATTTGCGACATCGACATTTGGACTTAATGTTCACAGTGACAGTATTTAAAATACACTTTCAATAGATTTATATTTCAACGAATGTGTATTTTATTCAAGTATATTTGTACTGCAGCCTTTCTATTTAAACGTTTCTCATTAAATATGACGGACAGAGAGAACTTTATTAAATTTTTTATTTATTTTTGCAGCTTTCTTACATTTTCCGTTTGTGGGAGAGAGAGTGAGAGAGAGAGAGAGAGAGAGAGTAAAAAAAATTAAAATAAAATATATAATTAAAAATTATAAAAAGAAACAATTCAATAAATGTCTTCGCTAAAACCAAATCTTGTGATGGAAAATAAAATAGATGCTACAATCTTTTAGAAAAACTTGCGATCTTAAATCATATAAATAACCCTAATCTCTGTCAGTTAAGTGCGGTACGTGAAACACGCTTCGAAAGAGACATGACTGTCTGGGTAGAATATTTTACGGCAGTAGGTTGCCATTACTTTCTACATTAGACTGGTAGCCAACCAAGACGACAGAATCTATCCTGTTATTTAACCCATAGCTGGAGGGAAATGCGACGGATTAATTCCTTTCCCAATGTTACTTTTTAATCATTTCACTCCAAGCAATGCAGAACTCACACTGGTGCGTAGGGGGTTAGAGAAAAGGTGAAATGAGAAATACAAGTTACAGGGGAGTCAGAGAATGAGTATGAACTGGATGAGAATACAGGTGTGAAGAGGGCTGCATGAGAGTGAAGTGGAAAGGAAGAAGAACATAATACAAGGGTTTCTCAGGGAAAAGATATGAGTCAAGAAGATAAGAGATGGTAATTGACTTTGCATTTAAATTCTTGGAGGTTGGAGTTGTCAGTGAAGCAAGAATACGGAAAAGAAATCTCCAAGCGGGAAGTGCGAGCAAAGAAGCTGATAGAGTAGAAATTGAGGTTACATTTGATTGTTTTCACTGTAAGAGGGTGGGACCTAATTGCTAGTCTAGTAGTTCGAGGAAATTCATGCAGTGGGGGCACCAGGGAGCTAAGCTCATCAGAGCAGAAGCCTTGAAAGTATTTGTAAAAGAGACAGAGGGAAGCTACATTAGGCCGGTGAGAAAGTGACTGGAGTTGAGCTACCAGGTCAGAATCAATTACATTCCAGATTCACCGTTGGATTTTGTCAAGAAGCCCAAGATGAATAGCAGGGGCACCTGACCAAATGTGACAGGAGTATTCAATGCATGGGCAGATGGTCGATTTATATATGTGCAAGGTAGATTTGCATGAGAAAAACTTCCAAGCCCTACAAAGGGAACCCACTTTCCGAGCAGCAGATTTAGCTATGGATTCAATATAGTCATTCCACTTGAGGTCGGCTATAGATTTAAACCTAGGAGGCGCAGTGCTTTTATTTCAGGCAGACTAGCCTGATTCATTCTGACAGGGGGTAAAAGCGGTTGTCTATGGTGGTTAAATGATAGCAACTTCGTATTGGAAGCATTAAAATTTACGAGCCATTTCTTACCCGAGTCCACCACAGACAGGAGGTCTTTTCAAGCTCAACAGACAAATTTGCACGTAAGTGAAATCAAAGAATTCCGTTGGAATTTGAACTTGAACCTCTGATTTTTCGATCCGAGCCGATATCCAATGCACCTCAGCATCTAATCTCCTTAACAAGAAAAGGAAATTGATGACAACATGCTGCCATAGAAAAAATACTTACTCAAATACTTAGACCCAGATTAATACTGATTCTCGTTCCCTTCTTTCCCTTGCTTTTTCCTTTTCTTTCTTTCTTTCTTTCTTGCTTTCTTTCTTTCTTTCTTTCTTTCTTTCTTTTCCTCGCAAATATTATTTATTATGAATAAAAACTATAAAGTATCCAACATTAAATTTATTTCTCTGAATTTAAAATTTTTATAAAATTTAATTTAAAATTTTTCATCCTCATGTAATTTTATCTATTTTTATATTAAACTCTTGATAAATTAAAAAATAGTATCTTAACATTATAAGATTTATTTTCCACGAACATCTCGTCAACTTAAATTAAAATCTCTTAAACGGTCAGTTTGAAATATGTACCTGATGTAATGTATGAAATTCCGAGTCGTGCCCCCGACGTAGGACAATATGTATATTTGCTAACACACACACACACACACACACACACACACACACACACACACACACACACACACACACATTTCATAAAAACAGTAGCCACTTTCGGATTTATGCAACGTTCTTCGGTTACCGAGTTGAACGCAGTTCGACTCGGCTTCTGAATTGAACGCTTTCGATTACTGTGAAGAACACGCCGTGAAATCTGCCTTTTTCTACCGTAAGTCGATATCTCAAGGGTAAGATCTCCGTCTGATGACAAATCAGTCGGATTTCCATACCGGCTTGCAGCAAACAATTGAACTAGTCGCACTGATGTGCTGTGATGCAGCAAAACAGTTCAGCATGCATATATGCATATATGTATATATAAAAATATAAATGATAAAACACAAACACATTTAATAAAAACTATACACATATATTTGTTATCCACCTACAACCCTGTTTTGCTGTATCACAGAACATCTGTGTGGCTAGACTCCCACTTACTTCCAGCCGGTATCGAAACTCGGCCGATTTAGTGCTAGTCAGAGTCGCTACTAGCTAAGCCATAGGAGCATAGAATGGTATAGGGGAATGGCTTAGAGTGGATAAAAATGATCGTTGAATCCAGTGACTTGACGCAATGAGTTGTGAGTTCAATACAGCAGAGGTGAAGAAACACTTTGATAATCGAGTTAAAGGAAGATAAATGATACAGTCATCCAGAAGAACTAGAACAATGATACAGTCATCCATGGAACTAGAACAATCTATACTGGTGGGAGAAATAATGAACTTAGTTCGAAATTCCAATCACATGAGGAAAACCAGAATTTAAAGCGATCATAACGTCGTGAATATAGCAACGAAGACGAACACCGCACTCCGAACAATGTTAATTCGCTGAAATCTTTTCAAATGTCAGAAATGATAATAAATAATACAATAACGAAATTACTTTGCTAATCCACACTTTAACTTCTGTCAAGAAAATTGTTTTACTAAATGAGCGATAAAATTAGCTTTCAAGATTCACAATTAGCATTTTTTTTTTTTACATAATCGTTGTATTTGACTTGCCGTTCATTCTTCTTTTATTATTTTGCTTCCTTTGACAAATTAACAGATTTTCATTTGCGACACCAAGATGAGTTGTTAATATTCAAAGAAGTTCACGCAATATCGTTTTTCTTACATAATTATAATTTTTTGATGTGTCGGTTCTTTAGTCATCATCAGGGGAAAGAGTTGTTCTTCGGAAAGTTTTATGTATGCAAAGAACAAAAAATATAATTGCTAATAGGAATGTTTCATCGCACTACTGTCCTAAGTCGGGGTATACGGCCATAGCACTGTTTCTCGCACGATCTCTAAGGTTAAGCAACGTCGATCTATGGTATACGTAAAGTAGAATGACGCTATCGAGACAATTACTATGTCTGCTGCGAGGTAGTTTGGTTCACTTTGTCTTGCCAAAAACTTTCTCATCTTGCACATTTATAAATCTACCATTCTTCTTTGTACTGAATACTAGTGGCATATCTTTCTCGAATAAAGTAAAGAAGTCCGTGAAAGACGAAAATGAGTTGAAAAATTAGCTACCTTATTACACGCCATTTTTTTTCATTTAATGGGTGACCGCATGAGTATGCCATGCATTGTAAGCTTAGACGTTTCGTGTAGAATAATGGATAACGGCCGGAAAACTGGAAATCAAAGAGCCGATTTCCAGTTTCAATTCTTGACAGGTTCGTTTCAGCTACAATTTCAGTCGGATCCATTATATTCACTTATGCTTAAATACCCTTCAGAAACGTATGAATCCACGTCTTCTCCCTTCAGCTAAGGGTTAATTAGTAAGCCTTGTATCCGTAGATCATTGTTATTTTCCAAATATTCTAAAAAATTTAAAAATATTTTCTGCTTTAAATAACGTACAAAAGCTTGATAAGCCGTAAAAGAAACAATCTATTTTTTTCTTTTTTTCTATGGTCTTAGTCTCTTCAGTAAGTGATCGATTATGGCTTTCCAAAACTATTCGTTTTAGTTCGTAAGTTTTTTTTACTGTACTTTCCAATCCCTTTTATATATATATATATATATATATATATATATATATATATAAATTAGAGAAATTTTTCCATTTGGAAAAACAATGTCGCTGACGTGATGTAGAGTCTCTATTAGAGATCTTATGTCGAAATGTACATCCGACACCTTTGAATTTTGAAAATTTTCTCAAATTTATATTGGCTCTGTATTCTTAATCTTAATCCAGTTGAATCCATCGTATTCACTTACGCGCAAATACCCTTGGGAAAGGTATTAATCCGTCTCTTCCTTCCAGTTATGGGTTAAATAGCAGGACAGATTGGGTTCTATAGCCTTCGTCGGCAACCAGTCTACCGCAGAAAGCAATGGCAACATACTGCGGGATAATTTTCTGCCCAGTTAGTCATGTCTCTTTCGAGACATGATCGCCCAAGCGTGTATCACGTATGGCACTTAACTAACTGATTCTTAATACATTGAGCTCTCTGCCTGCATCACTTTTTAATATTAAAAATTTTTAATATTGATTAGGATCAGGTTCTTGGAATTTACCTTCCTACTCTTCCACTTCGGATTAAAGAAAAACAATATATATATATATATATATATATATATAACATGTTTATGTTATATATTTTATGTTATATAAGTGTAATAACGTTATATAAATGTAATAACATGTTTACAAATCAAGAATATATATATATATATTCTTGATTTGTAAACATGTTATTACACTTGATTTGTAAACATGTTATTACACTTGTCATATATATATTAAAATTAGGAAGATCAGCCGATTACGTTACCATGTTTTAAAGGTTTGGTATCGTTAAGTAACTGATTTCGTCACGCTTTATTTTGAATGCATAACAAGAAGTTGAAATCGCATAATAACCTTACAATAAGGGGAGTAGTCAGTTAAGACTAGCGAAATAGTATTGCACATACTTTTATCCGGGTTTATACGAACCCAAAATCTACTTTTTATTGTGTATACATCCGGAAATTATTTCAGATCTTTCATTTGGTAACATGTCTCATTCTGGAAATGATACTATAGCCATCATTTCGTATTGGCTCACTATTGCTGTAAGGTAAAACTTTTCTCAATATACTCCAGTTTACATCATTATTTATGTTTTTTTCTTTTAATTTCCACACATATGTACAATTCCTCTACATAATGAATGTTGATTTATTGTTATTTTCTTTAAATGTGTATTGAGCATCTTTTATTACAACTGTTTACTGGCTTAATTTGACTCTAACCAATAACTGCTTAATATATATATATATATATATATATATATATATATATCTTTTTAGAATCTATAACATAAATATGTTATAATATCATTACTAAAGTAGCCATTTCGTTTTGAAACTATCCGTGTCATATCAAGTGATGAATCCCATTTCAAGTTGGAGGGGTTTAAAAGGTTCAATACTCGCCAAACTCCTTAATCAAGGAAGCGTTGTTACACAGATTAAATTATATATATATATATATATATATATATATATATATATATATATATATATAGGTAAATATGTCCAGTCCGTAAACGGTGAGGATAATCCAACAAGTGTTATATCTGTATAGAGAGCTCAATGGATGTTATTCAGAGCAACTTATATATCTAAAGGAAACCTCAACACGTCATTTCAAGTGCTTATGAACTATAGTTCATTTCTATGAGCTAAGTAGCTCATTTCATCAGACCTTATAACATTCCTTCCATTCCAGCAAAACATTTTGTACCAAATGGAAGGCTATATTTTATAACCACTTGAAATGACGTGTTGGGTTTTTCTTTATATATATATATATATATATATATATATAGTTAGACATTGAAAGTTCTTTTACCGACGACCCTGTCAAAGTCCTGAGAGGACACAAGAAATATAATATGATAATGTTTCATAAAGAAAATTAATATTCTATTGTTCCTTCTTCGTAAAAGAAATCTATAAAGCATCAGATAAATCGATTTTTTACAACTGCAGCTTAAACTGCTTGAGTCAACGCAAAGAAAATTGGCAATAAAAACAAAATATCGTCACTTTTTAAAAATCGTGTAGTTTCGTTGAAACAATACTAAGACATACAAAACGAAGATAACTTATTTATTAGACTCGTTCGAAGTATCTTCTCTGTTCTTAATAGAAGGAAAGCCAGTACGATTTAAAACTACGAAACGAGAAGGAAGACTGTCCAAGAAAGTTTATGAATTATATAAACAATTTTACTGATGTGTCCCTAGACATCGTTTAATATTATCTATGTTACCCTATTGGACGTTCTATATAGATAAAGGAATTATTGGCAATAAACGTTCAACTGTCTTTTAAGTATGCGGCTATATATATGGAAATAAGATGCAATGTCTTTGGAATTCTTCCAGAGAAAGAGGTGTCCATGAAAATTGGAAAAGAAGCCTGAATAAAATGAAAATAATATCTGTCAAAGCCGAAAAGTGACATCAAACAGCAAACTAACTTATTTCGGATCTTTTCTTATTTAATCACCACAGAGAAGATTTTCTGCCTACCGTCCGGATCGTTCTGATACTGAACTCCAGATGAGCAACACTCTTTGTCTTCTTGACCCCACGTCTTCTTATGCTATGTAGGAAGGTGACACTATTGTGTCAGTGGTTAAGTCTGCTGCTAGGAAGTTTGCATTATTTCGTGTCAACAAATTTTCGTCGACAGAATCCATCTTGCACATTCATAAATTTACCATTCGTCCGTGTATTAAATACTGTCGCCATGTGTTGTCTGGTGCTCCTACAGGGCATCTCTGGATTCTTGATAAAATTCAAGGAAGGTTTTCCAATACAATCGTTCCTGATGAGGCATCTCGTCTTCAGTCATTTTCTCAACGACGTGACGTTGCTTCGCTCTATATGTTTTTGAATATTTTCATACCTGCTACTCGGCTGGGCTTTTTTTCTTGGTGCCCAGACTACATGAATTTAAGCGTGCAACTAGATTGACAATTAGGTCTCACCGTTTTACCGTTGAACTAATTAGATGCAACTGCCATTTCTACATATTTTCTTCTCGTACCCACCTGCGGAAATCCACTTTAATTTCTTGTTTCTATGATATCTATTATCTTCACAAATTTAATGCGAATCGCGATCTTTTGTCTTTTTGAACACTTCATTTTTTGTCTTTTCCAGTTTTCAGTTTTCTACTCATACTCTTTCATTTTCACTCCTTGTAAGCAGCCCGTGTTTTAGCATCATTGTCGCCTTGCTTGGGGCGAGACAGTTAATATACAGTACTGTGCAAAAGTATTAGGACAAGAACTATTTTATCTTTTATGAGGCATATTGACAGAAAATAAACAATATAATGAAAGTAATTGTATTTGATTTACTCAACAAATACTTTAACAAGAAAAAATACTTGTTACAAAATAAATTTAATATTTAGTATAATAGCCTTTTGCTTTGATCACAGACTTCATTCTATCAGGTATTGACATTACAAACTTCTTCAATATATCTAATGGTATCTCCTGCCAAGCAGCTTGTATTTGTTCCCAAAGTGTGTCTTGCGAAGTAACATTAGATTTATCATTTTTTTTATCCACAATATCCCATAGATGTTCAATAGGATTGAGATCAGGGCTTTGTGGGGGCCAATTCAAATTCAGAATCCTTCCTTCCTCTTCCTTTTTAGTTCAATAATTCTGACAAAGGTTTGGCTTTTTATAATGTATTTGAATTTCTGCAACGTATTTTATCAACATTTTTAACGAAACAGAAAATTATTTCCTTGGTCTAAAGTGATCTTTAATTTGATGACATACATGCGCGTGAAGAAGAGGGGTCGCTGAAATTTTAAATTAAACTTTTACGATTTTCTTCTATTTTTTAATTATATGTTTTGTCAATATAGTCCTTATCTCCTGAATTTTGTCATTTTCCAATTACTTTACGTTTAAGTAAAGTAATTGGAAAATGTCAAGATTTTTCCGATTTACTGATGACGATCTATTAACATATTTCCATGAAACAACATTTTGTGACATTTTAGATAAACAAGACAAAATCGAATACGTATATATAAAAGAGACCTGCTTGCCAAAATACATTTTATCAATAAAACCACTGAAAAATAACAACAATGGCGCTAAACATTATCACAATTAAACATAATATATACACATGTGTGCGTGTGTTCCAAGCCAGCATTCAGTCATTCAGTTAAGTGCCATACATGATACACTCTTGGGCAATCACATCTCGAAATAGACATGACTGACTGGACAGAGATTTTCCCGCAATAGTTTGCCATTACTTTCTGCGGTAGACTGTTTGCCAATCAAGGTTATAGAACCCAATCTGTCCTTCTATTTATCCTATAGCTGAAAGAAGAAAAAATGGTTTAATGTCTTTCTCAAGGGTATTTGCATGTAAGTGAATTCGAACTTTGTTCTCCGATTTCTCGTTCCAAGCCAATATACATTGCACCACTTTACACATCATTATGTACCCTAAAAATTTGAAAGAGTTTTAAGGAACTCTGAAGCCTTCAAACTTCCACACTTTTAACATTGGTAACAATGTCGACGAGGTTACGAGATTTGTTGCCATTTGACCCCAAACAGTGGCTGCTAATTGCCAAATGAAAATTAAAAGAATACGGCGAGAAAAAGAAAATTAGAATTGGAAAAAGACATGAAGAAGCAGACAGACTGAAATTTTCACTTTCTATGTGCCGTGTTTTTTTGGTATGTAGGCGATCATGGCTCTCCACAATTTCTTATTATTTGTAGATCTTAGTAAATTGTCTTTTTGTTATTTATCCTAAACCATCTTACACCATCCATTTACTAAGTTATGCTTCGTTTTATTCCGCTCCTCTTGCCTTGAATCTGCCATGTGAGTATAAGATATTTCTATACCTCTTTCCTTCTTCTTCTTCTTCTTCTTCTTGTGCTGTGTCTCTTCAGGGTGTAGGCAATCATGGGCTTCCGCTTGAATCTTTCTCTTGTCGCTATCAATATTTTTCCTCTTGGTATCACTTCCAAACCACGTTCCACCAACCATTTGCTCAGGTTTATCAAGTAGGTCACACATTGCCTTCCCCTGTCTCTTTTTTCTTCTATCCGTCCTATGAGTACAAAATTCTCCAGGCACTTTTTCTTCATTACGTCTCCCAGGAACCCCATATGTCTCTTCCTGATGTTGTGTGATTTTTCTTTTTTGCATTCTCTTCAACACCTCATCTTTGCTCACGTACTTTGTGCATGGTCTCCTGAACATTCTTCTGTAGAACCACATTTCTGCAGCCTCGAGTCTCTGCTTCGTCTTTGAAGAGATTGTCTAACATTTGCTGCCATACAGAAGGACAGATATCACATATTAATCGATCATTCTTTGTTTCTAATGATGTGCTCTAAAAAATGTCAACCGTCTCTTCTTCATGTTAAGTTGAATTCCATTTGACATACTTTGAAAGATTTTCTGAAATTAAAATCTTTCTCTTGGTGTGCTATCAGCATTTTTTCTAGTGTAAACACATTTAAAACATGCAACTAGTATAAATTGTTTATCTGTTTTTCACTTTATCATAGAAATATTTCTTATCTGTTTGTAAACAAAAAAAGGAAATTTGTTTTTAAGCATTACAGAAAATATCTCGCTTTTAATTTGCGTTCTGTTTAATGTTTTTATCTACACAAGTATTTGGGAATGAATAATCAAGGCCAGTCAGAGGATTTTAGGAATGTTTGCTCAGCGGAATATAGCGTTACCGGGATCAGAGGTCAGGGCAAAGGAGGAGAAATGACAAAATATCACGCGAGGAAAAACAGATTAGGGGAATATTTTAATTAGGAGTGGGGAAGAAAAAATTCAAATAACCTCATCCACTCAAAAATTGTTCTCATCACTTTGACAATTCATTCTCGATGTTTCATCAGAACAAAAATCACCACCTGATAACTTTTATTTTTGTATTTCAGTCTGAACCGATAAAATTCGTTAGAAACAAAGAAAAGAGTCCTGAACTGTTACGTGATATCAGTCTGCATTTATGGCTGTTGGTGCTGGTGCTGGACAATCTCACAAATGAACAAGAGATTTGTGGCAGCAGAAATATGGTTCTGCAGGAGAATGCTGAAGATTACCACGGACCGTAAATGTGTGTCACGACGAAGTTTCGGCGAAAATGAAAACAAAAAGGAAAATTATAATTAGCATGAAAAGGAGACAATTGAAATTTTTTGAGCCCATACTGATAAAAGAGGGATAAGAATATCTGATACTCGCATGACGGGATAAAAGCAAGAGAGATATAAGAAAACAAAGCGTACAGTTAGAATTTAAAGTCAACATGCGAATCCTAAAGTTTAACAAATCCTAATACCCGGTCAGAATGCGACTCAGATGTGTTGCTCTCCGACGACAGACATAGATGAAAAAATTAAAATACTGAACCCGGCAACAGATGTCTGAGGCTGCACCACTCCGTTACATTAGAGGGGTACAACGGTCATTGCCACTGACTTAATAAGGGGCTTAATAATTTTGGGCCATGGCACGATTGGATGCGATTGGGCTCCTCACTATGGATTCGATTTGTGTTCACTCACGTCTCTGTGGGGAAGCGAGATATATAGATCCTAGATCAAGGCATATAGAAACGCGTTTTAGAATACTGTTAGTTATTTAAAAGATTTCTCGTAGTTAAACCGAAAGGAAAGTATCTGAACATATCTATTATAATCTTATATGCACCGACAGCACAAAGTACGGAAGAAGAAATAAAATCTTTTTGCTACAGGTTAGACAACGTCAAGGCTTACAAGAAATTATTATTATCATGGGAGACTTGAATGCTATAGTAGGCAAGGTGAGGGAAACAGTAATAGCTGGTAAATATGGACCGGGTACACACAACGTACGCTGAGAAAATGAGTCACGTGATGCACGGTGAATGACCAGATAATAGCTAACACATACTTCTAATAACATCCAAGTCAATTATGGACATTGAGTAGCCCAAGAGGAGAAACTAAAAACCAAATCGACTATATAACTATCAGCAAGCGATTCAGAAATTCAGTTGTTCATTGCAAAAGCTAAGTGTCAACAGCGAAAGCGACCCTGTTATATATATTTATTTTTTTTTATCGTTTCACCTCAAGCAAAGTGGTACCTCCACTGATACGCAGGGGGTTATATAAGAGTAAAAGATTAGATAGGAGGACAGAAAAGAGAAAAACATACTAGTTAGAAAGGAGCAGGAGAAGGATGGCAATACAGGTGTGATGACAGTTGCAAGAGCAGAGATATACAGGGTGATGTAGAAAGAACTAGAGTCAAGCGGTTAAGAGATGGGAATTGACATTGCATTTAAATTCCTGGGGTTTGTACGCGCCAGGAAAGCAAGAATATGGAAGTGAGTTCCACAGGCGGGAAGTGCGAGAAAAGAAGCTGATGGAGTAGAATTGTCGTATGCATTTGGTTAATTTAACTATGAATGGGTGGGACCCAGTCTGCCAGATGCCAGTCTGGTTGCACGAGTAAACAACTGTCAAAGGGGCACCAGTGACCTAAGTTCGTCAGAGCAGAAGCCATGAAAATATTTATAGAACAGACAGAGGGAAGCCACATCCTGTTGGTGAGAAAGTGTCTGAAGTCGAGCAGCTGTCGGTACCTATCACATTACTGATTCTTCTTTGGAGCCTGTCAAGAACACTGAGATGAACAGCGGGGGCGCCTGACCATATATGACAGCAGTATTCCATGCACGGACCGATAGGTGATTTGTATATAAAGAATGAAACTACGGAAAGTGAAGAATCCTCACGCAGCACCCTAATTGCAATACAAAGGACATGAGATTCAAACTACAACGAACCAATATTACGAATTCGCATACCCCTTGAACAACTGCGTTGTTGATCCTAATTTCAGAAATAATTATATCGTCCATACTACTAAGAAATTGACACGAAGACTCACGCTGCATCTCTCTCAAAGAAGTTCAATTCGATCTCATTTAAACACACACGGAAACCTATCCGGAACATACTTGTTGAGAACCCCAAAATAATAGCTTCAGCTATATGCAGAAAAAAAATAAATAAATAAAATAAAATAAAATGAAATGAAATAAAAATAGAGGCTTTACTGATAAAAAAACAAAAACAAAACAAAGCAACACCCAATAATATCAACTAAGAAGACGCTAACAACTTGCTTACCGGGTTAGGTAAATAACATATACCACTACTCTACAACATATATATGACCACAAACATTCTGTTACATGTAAAATACCATTCATTCTCTAAAATGACTAAAAATATAGCCGAAAGCGCTCGGATAAAGGAAACATTTGAACAACTTTTATATAATTTATGTCCTCAAAAAAAAAAAAAAAAGAAATCATACGATCACATGAAAAGTTACATAAAAACCTAACCATCACACCTTGTCTGGCATTTTTATTGGAACTTGCATAAAAGACAGATTGCTGTTTATATATATATATATATATATATATATATATATATATATATATATATAAGAAAATGTAATGTTTTAAAATGCTCAACATTTTAGGCGAAAGCAGTCGGAACCAACAAAAGCATTTGCTTTCGTTAAGTTTAGAAAAGACGAAACTTGACAAGAAAAACATGAAAAATAAACTAAACTACCTTGGCAGTCTTGCTCGAAGAACCCATCTCTACAGTTATATATATATATATATATATATATATATATATATATATATATATACTAAATGAGATGTCCAAAATGTCATAAGAATTTGAATAAATTGGTTTATATGTTTATCTATCAAGTTACCGGTTCTTTCTGTGTTTTGCCGGAAATTGCACACATTTCACGAATCGTAACATCAGCAAACAAAAAGCCTTATTTTTTAAAATACGCTATTTCTGCCTCGCGTCTTCTTGTTTTATCGATTAGACGTTCTATAAATACACACGCCGTCTCACAAACTATCGCGCACCCCACACGCACATATATACACATTCACACACATGCACACAATTACACACATACACATATGGATAGACGAAAGAAAAACTTAACTTAGCCGACGCATTACGTCCTCTGACGGACTTTATCAAGGCCAATGAAACGATTTTATTTTGTTAAAAGTATATATATATATATATATATATATATATATTATTTAAAGCCATTCATTTCGAAATAATAACATCACTTGAAAAGACACAAAAAGTGTCGAAACAAAATAGCTACTTTTGTAGTGATATTATAACATATCAATGTTATAATTTATTAATAAATATTATTATTATTATTATATATATATATATTATTTAAAGTCATTCATTTCGAAATAATAACATCACTTGAAAAGACACAAAAAGTGTCGAAACAAAATAGCTACTTTTGTAGTGATATTATAACATATCAATGTTATTAATTATTAATATATATATATATATATATATATATATATATATATATATATATATATATATATATATCAGAATGTGCCTTGTGGTGCAGTGGATATCGGATCGGCTCGGAACAAAAAATCGGGGAGCCGAGTTCGAATTCCAGTTGAATGCCCTGCATTATCTGACGCGCAAATACATTTGGGAAAGATTAAATAACAAGACAGATTTGGTCCTATAGTCTTGGATAACTAATGCGGGATAATCTTCTAACTGATATATATATATATACCATAGCAAAAATATTACTAACTTTTCAGTTTTTTAAAATTTAACAATCAATGTTCATCAAGTTCGTTGAAAAGTCGTGACAAATTATGGAAGACGCCATGTGCCAAAATTCAATGTCAAATAAACGAAAATGGCTTTCTTAATTTTTTAATACAAATTTATTATTTAATTTAGTAGCTTACTCGATAAAAGCGTTGGTTCATTGATCCAAAAAGTGACTTGACTGAAAGAGTTGTGAGTTTACTTCTTGGCCTCAGCTAAGAGAACAAACCCTTAGAGAGTTATATGCTAAATGGACTAAAACTGAGATATACAAAAGCATGGTACGTAGAATTAGAATACTCTAGACTCGTATTCGGTTTTTAGTTCGGACAAGTTTCACCACAAGGCCTGTGAGTAGAACAACCGAAACGTCGTAAATGTGACAATAAAAATGAGGAGAACTATCTGAAAAATGTAAATAGTTGGAGCAGAAGCCATGAAAATATTTGTAGAAGAGGCTAAGTGAAGCCACACCCCGTCAGTGAGACAGTGGTTGAAGTCGAGCTGCCAGAATGGGAGAGATCACATTACACAGATTCTCCTTTGGAGCCTGTCAAGAACCTTGAGATGAATAGCAGGGACTCCCAACTAGATATGACAACAGTATTCAGTGCACGGGCGGATGGGTGGTTTGTCTATGTGCAAGATGGATTCAGTTGAAAAAAAAAAACCTTCTTGGTATGACACAGTGACCCAATTTTACTAGCAATGGATTTAGCTATTGATTCAATTTAATGGTTCCACTTGAGGTTGGAAGAGAGGGTGAGGCCAAGGAGGCGCGTTGTATTACTTTCAGAGAGACTCGTTTGGTCCATGCTTATGGGGAGGGGTAGAAGGGACTGCCTGTGGTAGTTGACAGCTTCGTTTTAGAAGCATTCAAATTTACAAGACATTTCTTCATGTGCAAAACGACGAGGTTTTGGACAAAATTAAAACAAAATTAAACTTATACTTAACAGCAGGACGAGGCGGTTGAAATTTATAAGGCGCGTAACGAGTAAGAAAAGCTTGGAAATCCTGATACTCACAGGACAGTTTGAGAGAAAGAAATAAGAAAGCAGCACGTATATAATATGTTTGGTAGAACAGGGTCTTGGAGATATAATAAAAAGATAAACCTTATTAAAAAGTATAAGAGACAGGATGATCTGGAGAGCCAAGGCAGCTTAAGTCCTGAATGAACATAGCATATAAAAGAATGACGCTCATGAAATTATACTTTCCAGACACAGCCACCCTCTAACTTGTCTGCATCCATCTTGAATATTTTTACTCGTGATTTGATTTAACAACATTTACATTTTTTACAAACAAATTTGCACATATTTCAACACAACCGTTGTAAAAATAAATAAAAATAAAAAATAAAAATAAAACATATTTTTTATAACCCGCGTCACAATACTAAAACAGTCAAAATATCTATAAGTTTGCCATATTGATATAATTTCAGTTTTTGAAACTATCTAGAAGTTATAACATCTAGAAAACAGCTAAGGATGCATCCCAGAAGATGAGAAGTGTACTGAGAGACAGGAAAATTTCTCTAGAAACAAAGAAGAAAGTACTGGATTGTTATATGATGTCTGTCCTTTAATATGGCAGCAAATGCTAGACAATCTCATCAAAGATATAGAAAAGACTTGAAGCAACTGAAATGAGCTTCTACAAAAGGATGCTGAGCATACCATGACCCAAACATGTGAGTAACGTCGAGGTTTTGAAGAGGATGGAAATGCAGAGAAATGCAGAGAAAACTGATACTTAACATCAGAAAAAGACAGCTGAAGTTTCTGGGACATATAATGAAGAAAGTGGGCTTGGAGAATCTGATACTCACGGGACGGATAAAGAGAAGGAGAGACAGAGGAAAGCAACGAATGGCATACTTGGTGGACTTGAGCAGATGGATGACGTACCAGGATTTAGATGGGACAAGGATGTGCGTTGTGGTGCAGTGGATATCGGCTCGGAACAAGAAATTGGGAAGCCGAGTTCGAATTCCAGTTGAATTCGTTGCATTTAATTACCCGCAAATGCATTGGGAAAGGTCTCTTGTCTCTAGTAATGGGTTAAATAACAGAACATATTGGGTTCTATAGCCTTTGGCTGGCAACCAGTCTATCGCAAAAAGTAATGGCAACCTACTGCGGGATAATCTTCTGCCTAGTCAGTCATGTCTCTTTCTAGACATGCACAACTGACTGACAGAACAGGTGAAGGAGTGTTATGAGCTACAAGGGATAAGGAAATGTGGCAGGCCATTATCGCTTACGTACTGAAGAGACATGACACGTAGAAGAAGAAGACGCGAAGTTTATGGGGCTATGCATGAAAGATGATAGTTTACCCTAGTCTTGAAGTGGTCAGTTTGCAGTGATAATGATAAGGAAAACAACCTGCCGGGAGTCTGTTTCACAAAACTGTATTTCATGGTAAAAAGCTGCCCGAAAAGAATTTACCTTTTACTCTTTCAATACAAAGGGAATGAGCATGATTCACCGTTGTGTACGTGACGGGAACCAGTTGTAAAGGTCAAAGGTAGTGTGACTAAGGAATGTAGCTAGTCAGAACATATGCCACGGAAATAGCGATAGACAAGCTAGAGGCTCGTGACGTGTCGTCTGTGGAAAACGGACGGTCGCCTGGAAAATAATTCATTAGCCACAATGCTGCATTGACGCCTTTGAACTGTATCAAAAGCATAATATATGAACTGATGCTTACATATATGAATCATAAATTTTCCTTTGTGAGTCAAAAGCAAGTTAATTCACAAATATACTCCCTCTTATAATACACACCAAACACACACACACACACACACATATATATATATATACAAAGGATTGTGTATAGTAATTTTGGCAGGTGAGTGAATTTTGTACCAAGGGACTGGGAATATGAAATTATAATTACTGCTGAATCTACTGAATGTTTTACATACATAAAATAAACCAGAAAGCGAGAACAAATGTAATAGAGAAAGATAAAGAAAATGTATTTTCCTTTTTGGTCATTTTCTGAGTCGTTTGTTTCTCTCTCGCTCTTTGCCTTTTAAGTTTTCTTCTTCGGTCTTCTGTTTGTGATCTTCTCTTCCTTTCGATTCCTTTTATTCATTGCTAAAAGTCTTTCTTCAATTATCTGTTCTGTTTTGTAATTCTCTTTCAGGAATTTTGTCTTTTTAATAATCTCGTCTTTTCAAAGCTTCTTTAATATTTTTGCTTATCTACTTCTAATTCTTGTTCAAATATGTTTTATTTAAAAATATTTTTGTATTTGAAAATTTCCACGTTTTTTTTCTTTTCTGTTTTCTTTCCATTGTTTCGTGTATTCTTTTTTTTTCTTTCTTTTCAGATGCGCGTTCATGTAGGTTCTCATGATTATTTGTCCTTTTCATCTCCACTTTACAATCATTCCTTAGCTTTTTCTCTGATTATTTTCTTAATTTTCTCTTTTCTTTCTTTCTCCCTATCTATTTGTGTGTTTTCTCTATTTCTGTTTGTCTTCTCCCGTTATGTATTTTTCTCTATCTATTTCTGCCTTCCTCTCATATCATTCTACTTTTATCACCTTTTGTTAATTTCTTTTCTTTTCATTGTCTATTTCTGTATTTCTTTCTAGTTTCGCGTTTTTCTTTACTTCTCCCTACATTTTGTCTCACTCATAATCTCTATTTGTTTCTATCTTCTAATGTTTTTTTCTCTCTTTTCCTCTCTACGTATTTCCGTTTTTCTCCTAATCAGTTTTTCTTTCTTTCTGACTTTTCCACTATTCGTATATGTCTTTCTCTGTTCCCCCTTTCTGTCTTTCTCTGTTCCCCCTTTCTGTCTTTCTCTGTTCCCCCTTTCTGTCTTTCTCTGTTCCCCCTTTCTGTCTTTCTCTGTTCCCCCTTTCTGTCTTTCTCTCACTTTATGTCATTACGTTCTTCTGTTTCTTTCTCTCTTTATTTGTCTTTCTGTCATTTTACTCTTTCTGTCTTTTTGTCTTTCTCTCTCTCTATCTCGCTTTCAGTTTATTCTTTCTTTCATTATGTCTTTCCCCTCTATCTGTTTCGTTTTCTTTCTCCATGACTATTTTAGTTTTTCTCTTTCCCTTTAGGTACGATACGTGATACACGATTGGGCGTTTATGTTTCGAAAGAGACAAGACTGACTGGGTATAATTTCCCGCAGTAGTTTGCAATGACTTTCTGCAATAGACTTGTTGCCAACCAAGGATATAGAACCCAGTCTGTCCTGTTATTTTACCCATAGCTGGAGAGAAGAGACGGATTAATATTTTTTCCAATTTGCGCGTGAGTGAATGTAACGAATTCTACCGGAATTCGAACTCGGCTCCCAGATTTTTC
The DNA here is from genome assembly GCA_037127315.1 of Ascarosepion bandense. Lineage (NCBI taxonomy): Eukaryota > Metazoa > Mollusca > Cephalopoda > Sepiida > Sepiidae > Ascarosepion > Ascarosepion bandense. Next base: position 2,598,562 of record JBBBDQ010001293.1, read on the forward strand.
GTTGCGAGCCGTTATCCACTTCTTCACAACGCACATCCTTCTCCCTTCACAACTTTCTTTTCATTTTGTTTTGTTCCTATCTGATTATTTCTTTCTCTCTATTTGATTCTGTCTTTTTCTTTCTCTTTCTTTTTTTAATGTCTTTTTCTGAATTTTTTATGATTTTCTATTTTTCTTCCTATCTATTTCTGTCGTTCTCCTTATCTGTCTTTCTCCCTTTCGGTCTTTCTCTCTATTTATTCTCACTTTCAATATCTGTATGTGTTTTTCTCTCTTTCTGTCTTTCTTTCTATTTGTCTTTCTCTCCATTTGTTCCTTTCTGTCTCACTTTTTTATCCTTCTTTCTTTTTCTCTACCTGTTTCTTTCTCTCTTTTTCTGTTTTTGTTTTTCGGTTTTCTCTCTTTTGCTTCCCTCTCTATCTGTTTTATCTCTTTCTGTCTGTCGTTCTATCTGTTTTTAGTCCATCAGTTTTTCTCTCTATCCGTTTCTGTCTCTCTTTTTGTCTTGCTCCATTTTTCTTTTTCAATTTCTGTGTCTCTCTCTATGTCTTTCTTTCTTTGTCTTTCTTCTTTTTTGCTTTTCTGTTTTTCTTTCTCTTTATTTTTTCTGTCATTTTCTCTATCTGTTTCTATATTTATCTCTTCCCGGTTGTATTTTTCCTCTATTCGCTGTCTGTTTTCCCTCTCTAGCCAAATATGCCCATTTTCTTTCCGATTGCTTTTTAGACTCATCGACTTTTGTACATGCAACATTTCTTGTAAGCAGTGTTTTTGGCCGGAATTCTTTTTAAGAATCTATCTTTATACATTTAATTTCCTTCAGCGTCATCAACTTTCTTTCATTCCATTCTTCACTATACGATAGATTTCCTTTTTTCATTATCGAGTTTGTTTACGTCATCTTTGGATTTTACAGGTATAAACGTTTACACGTACTCACACTTACCCACATGCAAACCACCCATATATATACAGTGAGGTGAAACAAGTATTTAGACAGTAAATAATAATTTATGTTTGATGTTTATTTGCATTTATAATTGTTTAACCAATATATAGTGAGCTTTAGACAACGCTTTTCCTTCAATATATAATTCTTAATGCATTTTTATTGCTGTCGAAATACATTTTTCACCTCACTATATATATATATATATATATATATATATATTGTCATCCGCAGACAGATTTGTTTCGCTGTATCACAGCTCATCAGTTCGGTTAGACTCCGATTGCTACATAACCCAGGCTCGAAAACCAACCGAATTGGCGTCAGTCGGCGACTCTACCCCTGGGCCACGGGGCGTTCGGTGGAAGAAGGCAGTCTTTTTAGGGCATGTCATATTACGCGCTCAAAAGCTAGGTGCTCCAATTCATTTTACTGGATGAGCGATATATGATAATATATATATATATATATATATATATATATATATATA
>JBBBDQ010001293.1:2602500-2620000 GCA_037127315.1 Ascarosepion bandense
CAGATTGGGTCCTATAGCCTTGGTTGGCAACCAGTCTACTGCAAAGTAATAGTAACCTACTGCGGTAAAATTTTCTGTCCAGTCAGTCATGTTTCTTTCGAGACATGATCACCCACGCGTGTATCACGTATGACACTTAAATGACTGACTGAATTTCCGTCCTCTGTTGAGACACGTCTCTGATATTTTAATTTTGTACTTGTTCGATTTACTATATTGAATTTGTAATTTTTCACATAAAACTGCTCCATTTTGCTAGCAACTTGGTATTTTGTTTTCTTGCAGTTGATGTTTTGTCCTTTTCGCTAAATATAAGCATTTACTTTCCAAATATCGTAAAATGTTTTGTTTATTTACAAACTTCCTTTCTATGAAAAAACAGAACATTTTGAGAACCAACTTTCTGCCATTTTTTATTTATCGATTCATACTCTGTGATGAACTGGGGCAAGAAGTGGCTTGTCAACTTCAATTCATCTAAGACCAAGCTGTTGTCTGTCAACCATTACAGGCAACCTGTCCTGCCTCCCATAAGCATGGACCAAGCGATTTTCCTGGAGAGTAATACACTACGCCTCCTCGGACTTACCCTGTCCTCAGACCTCAAATGGAAACACTATATTGAATCCATAGCAAAATCTACTGCTAAGAAGGTAGGGTCACTATGTCGATCCAGGATGTTTTTTCCACCTGAATCCGTCCTGCATATATACAAGTCAACCATCCGTCCGTGCATGGAGTACTGCTGCGATTTATGGTCAGGTGCCCCTGCCGTTCTCCTCAGTGTTCTTGACAGGCTCCAAAGGAGAGTCTGTAATGTGATAGGTACTGATTTGGCGGCTCGACTGCAGCCACTTCCGCATCGTCGAAATGTGGCCTCTCTTTGTCTCTTCTATAAATACTTTCATGGCTTCTGCTCAGACGAACTTAAGTCACTGATGCCTCCTCAACAGGTGTTTACTCGTGCAACCAGACTGGCAACTGGGTCCCACCCATTCACAGTTAGGTTAGCCAAATGCAGACGACAATTCTACTCCTTCAGCTTCTTCTCTCGCACTTCCCGCCTGTGGAACTCGCTCCCGTATTCTTGCTTTCCTGACGGCTACAACCTCCAGAAATTTAAATGCAAAGTCAATACTCATCTACTAACCACTGGACTCTAGCTCTCTCCCCTCCCCTTTATAACCTTCCCTTTCTCTCCACCTATGTATCTTTCATCGCACCTGCTTTCTCAGCTTTCTATTGTTCCTTCCTAACTAGTTTGTACTCCTCACTCTTTTCTAATTAATCTTTTTACAGTTATGTAGCCCCCTGCACATCAGTGGCGTTTCCGCCTTGCTCGGGATGAAATGATTAAAAAAAATACCAAGCAAAGCAATAATGCCACTAACATGCATACTGCTATTATTAATAAATGAGAACGAAAAGGCTTTAGAGAACAGGAAACCCAATCTTAAACCAAGCACACGGAATAAACTTTAACTACTGTTCAAAAAACCGAGAAGGAGCGAGAACCTGGCATTTTTGGTGTAACTGATCCTCTCTGAGCAAGACAACGATAAACAGCAGCAAAAGCTACAAGGTTCGGCTGCCTTCGGTCTGGAAACGCAATCTGATACAGCCGTCCATAACCATTCACGAGACCGTATGTAAAAATCAAAATATTCATGCACACGATGTGAATATCCTGTGATTGTTATACACAACACTTTTCAGCTAACTCTCTACTACAAACGTTAAATGTTGAAGAGAGACGAGACATAAATATACACAAATGAAAAATGGAACCTAGTCTACAAAACAACATATCGCCATCTACCGTAAACTTTTAACAACTCAATAATTCAAAAACGAAAGATTTGTAGACATATGTTTATATAAACTTTTGTTCTGGTTTTGATATGAGGAGATCGCCCACAAAGTTTGTAAAAGTGTTTTTCATAATACCTGTATATATATACTTTCAAATACCGTTTATTACAAAAATTGAAAATACAGCAATAGAGGCAGATCTTGAAAACTGAGTTAAATAAACCTTGTTTCTAGTAATACTGTTTAAATACTTAAATACCACTCATATATATATATATATATATATATATATATATATATATATATATATATATATATATATATTACTTCATTGAACTTGAGAAGAGAATGGAGAAACGGGTCACACCAAAAGTTTTATGCTTCATCATACATTTTTCTCCAACATTTACCGGTTATAAAAGAAATGCATATAATTATCACACTCACACACACACACACACACACACATAAACACACACACACACACATATATATATATATATATATATATATATATATATATATATATATATAATGGTGAATATGTCCAAATGGAACTTATTTCTTTGTGTAATGTAAGGGAATATGGTTGGTTCGTCCCAATGTACGTCGCGTAGAATGTATAGTATTGAAAATTTGAACTTGTGTGTGTGTGCGTGTGTGTGTGTGTGTGTGTGTGTGTGTGTGTGTATGTGTGTGTGTGTGTGTGAACAGACACTTCCAAACCAGTTCTACCACTATTTCAGCCAAAACGGGAATACCCACGGGTATGAGCGCCTATAAATGCATATATACATGTAGCTACACGTATATCCACTTCATCTTTCGATTTACAATATATCTTACATGAAAACATTCGCTTTATTTACAACTGTTACATAATTAATGATTCTACGAACAAATGTTTTATCTGCATTTCAAATCAAATGCATTTACACCAGAATTTATCTATCCATTCCGGTACGGATGTTAATCTGTCTGTCTGTCTGTCTGTCCGTCTGTCTGTCTGCTTTTATGTATGTTGGTATGTATAAGTGTGCATAAGTTGTAATAGTCTGTCGATGTTTAAATGCTGTTTCAAATCCCGCGTCAATTTATAATTTCACAATCGGGTTGTGGTCTAGTTAGAATGCTAGTATCCATGATCGAATCTCATCTTTGTCTATTTGTCATGGAAGTAACCTTGATAAAATCGGTCTAGGGAAACTGTCACAACGTTCGGTACCATGGGGAAATCCCGATCAAACACATATCACAAGCTAACCTAAGCCCTGTAACGGAAATTATTTAAAGTACGCTGTATGCAAGCCGTCAGTTGTGGTGCTAGCGGGAAGTTTACATTTTATCGTAACCGTCGGTTTGAGAATATTCGATATTTAAACCGTTTATTACGCTCTCCCCCAGAAACTGTAACTAAGGTCAGCTCAGCATAGTTGCAGTATAAACCACAGGTGGTCTCTGCTGGACAAACTCAAATAAGTATAAAAGGATGTCTAGAAAACAGGGGCCGACTAGCCTCCCTAGCATCCAACCATTATGTATAATTATGTATGTACATATGGTAATCTCTTTCGTCACAGAAATACAAGCCAAATAGTTACACAATTTAGACGGTTACGGAATTATGTTATTGCAAGAGAAGGTTATAAGAAGTGCAGTTTATTACAATATTTAGAAAAATTAATGGTTTGCACTAAGCATGAAGAATATTTAGATTATAGAGGACTGGGGGGGGGCATCCTTTCAGGAGTTTGTTTCATAAAGTAGGCCTCCGAATGAAACTTCTTTCATTATTCTGTGTCAATACAAGATATCATCTTTATTGGATTGTCCAACAATTGGATATTTTTTATTATGGTGGTCCTAAGCTTTCGGCTCACATGATATTATTTTGTGTTGCTATGCGACAATAAAAGTCCCCGAAAGTAGAGGCAGGTCGTAAATTTGTAATGCGGTTTTATCTATCTATCTATCTATCTATCTATCTATCTATCTATCTATCTATCTATCCAGTCTCTTCTATCTATCTATCTATCTATCTATCTATCTATCTATCTATCTATCTATCTATCTATCTATCTATCGCAGTCTCTTCATATCTATCTATCTATCTATCTATCTATCTATCTATCTATCTATCTATCAGTCTCTTCATATCTATCTATCTATCTATCTATCTATCTATCTATCTATCTATCTACCGCAGTCTCTTCATATCTATCTATCTATCTATCTATCTATCTATCTATCTATCTATCTATCTATCTATCTATCGCAGTCATCTCTATATCTATCTATCTATCTATCTATCTATCTATCGCAGTCTTCTCATATCTATCTATCTATCTATCTATCTATCTATCTATCTATCTATCTATCTATCGCAGTCTCTTCATATCTATCTATCTATCTATCTATCTATCTATCTATCTCTAGTCTTCTTCATATCTATCTATCTATCTATCTATCTATCGCAGTCTCTTCATATCTATCTATCTATCTATCTATCTATCTATCTATCGCAGTCTTCATATCTATATCTATCTATCTATCTATCTATCTATCTATCTATCTATCTATCTATCTACCCCTTTCATTTTCGTCTATCAGCATATTTATTAAAAATAAGTACTATTATGTTTTATTCAGTTATATAGTCACCATTTGTTGCTACTTCCATACATTTTGAGTGAAATTTCCCAGGTTTCCGTGTGAAGTTTTCAATAAATACTTAACCCAGGTTTTTATCAGAGACATTTTTTCCCATCAAAAACGTTTTGCAGCGATCGGAAGCAAAAGGTAATAATCGGTCTGTGCAGGGTCAAGTAAATATCGAATGTAGGGTAAACCAGACAAGTCGAGTTCCGAGATTTGCTTTCTGTTATTCTTGCTATTTCAACCTATGCGTTTTCATGATGAGGAACATATTTCTCATCTGATTGACAAGTACACGATGCTTTTTCATTAAACTGTTGCCGCTCTTGTATGTATAAATGTGAATTTAGTTTTATTGCATTTTTAAGAACTCTAAATGAATAATACCTTGTCGATACAAACACACGCACATCATCAGATTATTTCCTTTCAATTCACTAACTTTTATATTGAACATTGACATACACTACCTGCCATAATTATTTATTAGTGTTTTTAAAAAATGATGTATTTCATACTATTTTTTAATATTCATTGGTAAGTGAATAATTGTAAATGAAAATAGAATGGTTGTTTTTTTAATACTGCCTAATAACATGTGTATCAAATGGATTTATAAATATTTAATAATTACATATATTGCAGTTTCATAAATGAAAGACTAAAGAAAATTTAGGCTGATTCGGACGAGTTCACCTTTGCTTCCTTGCCTTGTAAAATTTTGCAAAGTCATCAGTAAGGTTAGACATCCCGTTGACGGAAACTCGACCGAATTGACATCAGTCGGCGATTCTACTTCTAAGCTATGAGCGTTCAATGGACGAAGTCCGACTTTAGCGTGTGATTACATTGTGTATATAACACAATGTAATCACATGCCAATAGCCGAGAGTGTTCAAATTCAATACTAAATGAACTATGCATACATGCGTGAGTAGCTGCTGTTTTTAAAGTCTACAATTTCTCCATAGTGTTTAATCGGCGCGCGAGAGCGTAAATATTCATATTTACGCACATAACGGATTTAGAGAGGATTTAAAAAGTTTCGGCACCATAGCGAATTGTGCATATAATATTGATACGAGTTTTATTTTTTTTGGAAATTTTATATTAATATTCTTTAGATAAACAATTGTATCTATGATTCAGTAAATTCTCTCAGCATTATAAAATCACTTTTGTCAATATCTTTTCTTATAATATATATATATATATATATATATATATATATGTTTAATATAATTGACTGAAAATGCATCTTCTACGAAAAATACAACAGCTTCTTCCCCGAACTACTGGTCTGATTCCTAAGATGTTTCCCGATGTTAATATTGTAGTAATCGTCAACTAGGTTTAACCGTGACCTTCCTCTCTTATCAGTACAGACTGTCCCCTAAGGTAACCTCAATATTGAATGAATCTAGACCTTGTACAACGTGAACCTTCCTGTAAAAAAAGAAAAAAAATATATTTCATTGCGATGATGTAAAAAATATTTAATTTTGTGCGAAACTTACAAGCTGGGATGACAAAGAAACGCTCACAGAATGCAATTCGCAACTCTCCCACCCACCACCGCAAAAAATAGTATTTACATTATTCGGACTATTGTCCTTATCTTTGTTGCCATTTATCCGACGTTTCGGCCGTTTTACGGCCCGGCCTTCTACAGATGCTAGGAATTTCGAACCAAACATTTTATTACAATCACTGTGGTATGTGAACTCCATTCTTTGCGTAGTAGTACCTCATTTGGTAGTCATGAGTTATCTCCCTCTAACCCTAATAGTTATTTGTTCACAAATGTTGTATCCTGGTACTGAATTCACAAATCTTTGGGTCATGTCACAGAAACTAACCAACGTCTATATCTACTGGGCCATGTGTCCTTAAGGACAAGAACAACTAAATTTTGGGGACTTATAAACCTGATGTTCAGTAAACCTTTTGTATTACCTTTTTTATTGCAATTTTTTGATGTTTTTTTATGTTCATGGTTTTCTCTAGTATTTTTTACCAGAGCTCATATTGCAATTTTTGACACTAATTATTTTTTCTGGCACTCCGTATTACTGGTCCCCATATTGTGTTAATCTCTGTGCTTGAGCGGTTTAGGAAATTTTTTGAAGCCTAGCATATATGTTGATTTCTTAAGTTTACGTAGTTTCCAATGGCGTTCTATTATTTCAACTTCATCACTTAGGGGGTGGTGGTCCCCTTTCTCCCTCCTTATGTGGTCAACTACGCCTGATTTTTCTATCTCTCCTCGTGTCACAGAAACTAACCAACGTCTATATCCACTAGGCCATGTTCTTGTAGCCGTACTAAGGGATCGGCCTGTTTCTCCCTTAAATACAAAAAAATATTTGCTATGGAAATCGTAGCAGCAGTACCCTACGTAGAGAGTCTCTTATCTTATAATTTCCCAGAAAGTTTATAGGATCTCCAAAATAAGCTGTTATATTCGATAAACTTTTCCCATACGCGACCTGCAGGTTAAACGATACTTTTTTCAAATTCCAATTAACTTCAGCTAAAATGTATGTGTTGGCATAATTTCATCATTCACGTATCAACATATGATACTTTTCTATTTTGTTGTTTAGCTTGAACTGACTGCGATAACCATGCTTAGAATTTAATCCAATCCTGTGCATGAATTATTAATAAATAGCAAACTCGTATTAATTTACAATCTTCTGAAATTCAGTGCACGGATGTTTTCTCACACAGAAGAGATCATATATGCAAAATCAACTCCTTTCTACATTGGCGTGTCAATGCTCATGGGAAAGGTTCTTAGCACAAGTGCAGCAACTCGACGAAGTGTTATATTATGTCTACTTTATTCTTTTTAAAGTTTGATATTTGAAATAAAGTTTATTAGTTTTAGATTTTGACTTTTTAGTAGATTAAACTTGGAAGACGTGTTGCAATTGCAGTTAGCTTAGTAGGAATTTGCATTAATTTTCGCATTTTAAAGGGATCTCTGCAGTGGCGATTGTGGAACTCTGAAAGGAGCCAATATTTTTCTGAGAAAGTGGGGAACCTCAAACAGCATCTTCAGTTTAATAGTACACCACTATAGCATACACATCTTAGGATTGAGTTTGAGTATAAGTATGTTACTTCACTAAATTTAACGGAATTCTTTTTCATTCATAGTAGTGAAGTTCTAATCGATATTTGCCATCTTTTCCACTCTCAAACTGTTGGACTACAAGAGAGGTTAATTTCAAAACAAAAACAAAGGGTTAATACTAACGTCAATACGTTCTGAAGAAGGAAAAGTGCTGAAGATCAAATCTCATCAAAATCAGAGACTGATCAGTTTCATAAATTTTTTAAGCTTAAAAGTGTGAGGGCAATCGAGGAGCTAGACAGAATTCTGACGGAGAGCCCTGGTCAGTTCTTACCCCCCCCCGCATCTTGCCTGCGAAGGTGACTTTAATTATTTTTATTTCTATTCTGAGATTACATTATTTACCGGCGTTGTTTTAAGGTAAAATTCTTCTTTTCGAGAGGAATTTTATGTGTTTTGTTTTGTATTAATGTGGTTCCATGTGCTTTTTTTAATCGTTTCACCTCAAGCAAGGAAGTACTACCACTGGTGCGCAGGGGACAACATAAGAGGAGAGTGAAAGTTTACATAAGAGGAAAGTGAAGAGAAAGACGAATCAGTTATAGGGGTGTCAGAGAATCGGTAAGAATAGGATGGGGATATTGGTAAGAAGAGAGTTTTGTGAGAATAGAGTAAAAAGGGAGAAGAACAAGATACAGAGGATATTGGGGAAAGGATAAGAGAAGGATGGGATTCAAGGGGATAAGAGATGGCAATTAACGTTGCATTTAGACTCTTGGAGATTGTAACTATCAGGGAAGCAAGTATACGAAAGGTAGTTCTACAGGCGAGAAGTGCGAGAAAAGAAGCTGTTAGAGTAGAAGTGAGGGCTGTATTTGGTTGTTTTGACTGTAAAAGGGTGGGATCTTGTTACCAGTCTGGTTGCTCGTGTAAACTCTTGTAGAAGGGAGCTAAGTTCGTCGGAGTAGAAGCCATGAAAATATTTGAAGAAGAGACAGAGGGAAGTCTTATCCCGTCGGTGAGAAAGTGGCGGGGGTTGAGTTGCGAGGTCGGAATCGATTACATCGCAGATTCTCCTCTGGATCCTGCCGAGAACCCCGAGATGAACAGCAAAGGCGCCCGACCAGATATGACAACAGCATTCAATGCATCGGCGAATTTGAGTGTTGTAATATCTGCATATTTTTATCTATATTTGACTTCATTAGATTTTTTATGGGGCCATGTGAAAACAATTGTGTATGTAACCAAACCTAGTTCATTATAAGATTTTAAAGCTAAAATAACTAATGTAATTTCAACCATTACTGTAAATCAATTGGCAAATGTTTTCCGTGAAGTGCAAAATTGTATTACCCTTTGTATTGCTAATGATTGAGGACATGTGGAAACTTAAATAAAATTTCAATAAAACCTTAGAAATATAGATTTTGTTCTTTCTAATTCTTTTTACAAATTATTTCTATCACAAATACAAATAAAGTTATAAATTCTTTTATGGACATTCTCTATATATACATATGAATTTCATATGGATGTCATATATGGCGTCAAGGTCGTTCAGCAAGTAAATAATTCCTTTAAATCTTTAAGATTTTGTTATCAGACGCTACTGGATCTCAAAGATTTTTACTATAACAATCACTTGAAAACTTCCAGCAGCACCAATGTAGCAGTTAAAGAAAATAATGCTACGAGAAAGATGTTAGCGTTTCACACTCTCAAAAACAAAAGGTTTGTATGAAAACTATCACCAATATCAGAACGTGCTTCTCGTCTCAATGGATGCGGGAAGTTTAGTTTCATGAAAAAGAGAAAGATTTTATAAATCACCACGGACAGTGGCAAAGAAATATTTAGTTAATGAATGCCAACAATTTTCGACATGGAAACGTGTTTAACCCTCTAGGGCCATTCGTATCATATTTGATACAGTATGAAAACAAGCCTTGAAAGAAATATTTTCCTGAAAATTTTTTTAAGAGAACTACTTTATAAATTTCAAATGAAAGCAGTACTGATTGCTCAGTCAATGAATACCAAATTTTTCCTTACAGGGAAATACCAAATGTTTCCTTATAGGGAAATACTGTATCAAATATGATACGAATGGCCCTAGAGGGTTAAGTAGTAATTAGTGGGGGATCTGTTTATTACTTCATAACAATATAGAACTGATCCCCCATTTTATGACAAGTAGAAGCCTTAACCCTCTAGGGCCATTCGTATCATATTTGATACAGTATGAAAACAAGCCTTGAAAGAAATATTTTCCTGAAAGATTTTTTAAGAGAAATATTTTATAAATTTCAAATGAAAGCATACTGACTGCTCAGTCAATGAATACCAAATGTTTCCTTATAGGGAAATACCAAATGTTTCCTTATAGGGAAATACTGTATCAAATATGATACGAATGGCCCTAGAGGGTTAAGAAAATTTGCAATGTTCACCAAATACCATTTTTAAACATTGTACAAAATGAGCAAAATAATATAAATTTCAATTTATTTCAAATCTTGAATTAGTTTTCTTTTTCGATCTTTTTATCAAGTCGTGTCTATTCAGACTCAAAACTTGCGCGCCAAGATCCTATGACAAAGTGAAGCCCATGTCAGCGAGCAGAGGCTTAGTTGGAGTGAAGAATCATTAATTGATTTATTTGTTGTTTTTTACAGTATTTACATTATTCAGACTATTGTCCTCATCTTTGTTGTCATTTGTACGACGTTTCAGCCGTGGTACACTCCGGCCTTTTTCAGATGCCAGAAATTTCGAACAGAACCCTTTATTATAATCACTAGAGTATATCAACTCCATCCCCTTTTTGCGTAGAGCTTTTTTTGGTAATTATGAGTTATCTCCCTCTAACCATGTAAGTTACTTGTTCACCACTGCTGTAGCTTGGTATTGAACCCACAACTCTTTGGGTCAAGTCACAGGAACTAACCAACGTCTATATCCTTAAGGATACATGGCCTTATTTCACCGGAGAGGCCAACGTACGCTAGTAAAGCTAGGAGCATCCCTTCATTGTTGTTTTAGTATTATCAAAACCCTTTTCATGTTATTTAAAGTCAGAAAATATTTTTAAACTGTATTTTTTTGGATAATATTGACTTACTAATAAATTTCTAATAATTAACTCATAGCTAGGGGAGAGAAGATGGATCCACAACTTGCACAAGCTATTTGCACGTAAGTGGTTATATATTCAACGGGAAGTGGAACTCTGCTCCCCAACTTATAATTCTGCGTTGTTATCATTTACACTAAACACACATCTATTGAACAGGTGAAGAGGCTCATCCCTTGTTTCCTGTTTAGGATGCGGTTTCCGGTTTTCTCTTTTCCAATCTTTTCACTCTTTTATTTTTATTTTTTTTCCAATTGGAGTAGATAGACTAAACTATCGCCCGGTTCACACTCCACCCACATCTATTGAACAGGTGAAGAGGCTCATCCCTTGTTTCCTGTTTAGGATGCGGTTTCCGGCTTTCTCTTTTCCATTCTTTTTACCCTTACGTAGCCCCCTGCGCATCAGTGGCGTTATCGCCTTGCTTGGGGTGATATGATTAAAAAACAACCACAAAAAAAAAAAAAGACATCCAAGCCTACGCTACCTGGTATTTTCAAGCGGTCAGCCATCCAGGCACTGGCCATGCACGACATTGCTTAATTTCGGTGAAGAAACCAGTTTTTCAACGTGATACGGCCGTAAACAGTGAAGAACCAGATTAAACTCCAGAAGAAGTAAAGCCCTTTGCGTGTTTCATTATCTGGTACTGTCTGCGATCAACGATTAAAAGACCCAGCCTGTCTTGTCTTTTAACACGACGAGGAGAGATAAATTCATACACTTACTGTGTGATAGTGAATAGATTCGATGAGAATTTGAATTCTCCCCGTCAATAACTCCACACCAATACACTAGCCACATATCCAATCAAATCTAATATTTATTCTTACAATATCTCTCTTTGTATCCAAAGTAATTCTATATTTATTAAGTGTTTTTCATAGACTTTAGCGCGATTGACATCCGTGACCAAAAATCTATTTAAATAGGTTAGAAAGGTTAATTCAATTTTCATAAAATTTATATCATTAAGAAAATGAAGAAATAGAGAAATTACTGCTAGAACATTATTTGTGCTTGAAAAATTTTTTGTTAAAAATGATTATGGAAATTCAATAGGCTCGAGTGTCTCGCTTACCAACATTTCCAAAACCTACGTAATTTAAGTAATTATCAAAATATTTATTGCATCAATGAATTAGTATATTAGATAGCGTATAGTAAAAATAATAAAATATATATAAATTGAACAAACTTGCAAAAACAAAATAAATATTAGGATCTACAATGTAACCGATCTTGACTTGGCAACCCGCTTTCATTCACTTTCTCATCCTGATGTAGCTTCTCTTTATCTTTGCTGCAAGTGTTTTTATGGCATTTGCTGTGACGGGTTTCTTTCCCTGGTGGCTCGACCATGTGTATTTACGCGGTGCTTCTAGACTGGGATCAAGGTCCCACCCGTTTACCGTTGAAATAGTTACATACAACCGCTTCTGCTAATCGAACAGTTTGTTTTTGTTTGTGGTATTTCCTTACGTTTGATTACTTGCCTGATAGCCACAAGCTTTAAAAACTTTTAAAATTCTCTATCTTCTTTGTTCCAATGCTTTCTTCTACATTCTCTATAACTTGTTTTACTCTCACTGTAACCGTCTGTGATATCATCAAAGATGAAGGAAAAACCCGAAGCAATTGAAATGTGATTCTACAGATGGATGCTGCGGATACCATGGATTGAGCATATGAGAAATGATGAGGTTTTATAAAGGATGGAAACGAAAAGGAAATTAATACTGAGCACCAGACAGAGACACCTAAAGTTCTTGGGACATGCAATGAGGAAGGAGAGCTTGGAGAACCTGATACTAACAGGCCAGATAGATGGAAAAAGAGACAGGGGAAAGCAGCGGATAACATATTTGAAGGGCCTGATCAGGTGGTTAACAGAACGAGGGTTGTTTGGTGTAACAGGAGAAGGCGTGCTCAGAGCCACCAGGTATAGGGAGACATAGAAAGACATGATCGCCTACGCCCTGAAAGTCAGGGCACATAGAAGAAGAAGAACCCTTTGTGTACCACTGGCGTTCCTGCTTTGCTAGGGTTGAAATAATTATAAATAATTAATTATAAGAATGACCTTGTAACTTGTATGAGAGTTTTATTTTTCCACTCAGTGAGTAAGTAATTCGATGTGCTAGAGTGGCTTGCGTAGTTCTATCACTGGTGAGCTATGCCTGCGGGTGTTTATTTCTTGATAGGTGTAATCTCGCCCGACAGATCAAAGGGTAAGAGTCAAACAAAACTTTAAATTTTTACTTGACCTCGAATCTAAAGATAAAGTAAAACCTGAAAAATAACAGAAGTTCTCCAGTTCCATAGACCAGCAAGCTTTAACACACCAGGCTAAGTAGTAAGTACTATTTTCGACCATTTACTACATTGAATGTACATTGTGGAGCAGTGGATACGACAAAAACGGGGTGATGAGTTCGAATTCCAGTTGAATTCCTTGCATTCAATTACATACAAATACTTCTGGGAAAGGTATTAATCAGTCTTTTCCCTCAAGGGTTAAATAATAGGAGAGATTGGGTTCTATAGCCTTGGTTCGCAATAAGTCTACCGCCGAAAGCAATGGCAACCTACTGTGGGACTGCCCAGTCAGTCATGTCTCTTTCGAGACATGATCGCCCAAAGCGTGTATCACGTATGGCACTTAACAAATTGACTAACCATATTGAAGCGTAGCTTAGAAAATCATTTAATGACTTCGATCATAACTGCGCGCCCATTGATTTGGCCTTGTGTCACATCTAAGCTACGATTTGTATAATCACGGAAGTTAAGCAACGTCGAGACTGGTCAGTACCTAGGTGGGTGACCGCTTGGGAATACCAGATTCTGTAAACTTGTATGTGCGGCTTATGTAAACAGCTGGGAACTGGAAATAGCGCTGTCATCTTCAATAACTACATCCATTTTAGGAACGAAACTGAGAAGATAGAAATTTTTTGAAGAAGAAAAAAAGGGCTTTCCGTAAACAGGTGAAATAAAGCCTTGATGAACTGACTTTCTCTGTAGATGAGTCATACAGCAAGCCCGACCAGGCAGTTACTTTGTTCATAAATGAGTTCGTCCTCTGTCGGAGAACACCTCTTTATTAAAATTGTCCGAAGACGCCGATCGATAGACGTAATACACTTTGTTTAAAATAAACAGAAAAATGGGGTGTCTATTTTAAACATGAACTTTTGAATATATATATATATATATATATATATATATATATATTAGTCATCCACATACAAACCCGTTTCGCTGTATCACAGCTCAACAGTGTGGCTAGACATATTCACTTGCTTCTGGCCAGGATCGATATATATATATTAATTTTCTTATTACAATTGTTTTATAAAAGAACTACACAAAAAATTCATGTTCCACAACATTATATATATATATATATATATATATAATGTTGTGGAACATGAATTTTTTGTGTAGTTCTTTTATAAAAGAATTGAAATAACAAAATTAATATATATATATATATATATATATATATATATATATATCATTTCACCCCAAGCAAGGCAGTTTTACTGCCACTGTTGCACAGGGAATTACATAGAGGAAAGTGATGAGAAAAAGGGTTAGGTCATAGGGGGTGCCAGGAGGAGGGTAACAGAAGAATGAGAATACGGGTGTGATGGGGTGGAGTGGATGGAGAAAAGAGCTTGAAAGTAAGAATGCTAGTTAGTGAGATGGAAGATGACTATTGACTTACATTTAAATTCCTGGAGATTGTAGCTATCGGGGAAGGAAGTATACGAAAGAGAATTCCACAGGCGGGAAGTGCGAGAAAAGAATCAATACATATATATATATATATATATATATATATATATATATATATATATATGATGTTCGTCCCTCGCAGGCGAGGAAGACAACGACTTCTAGCTAGAAGTCGTGCCTTGCGTTTTAAATTCATTTAAGTGAGGGAGAGTTGCCCATGGTGTCCGCCTCACTCTCTCTTCCCATTCCATCTGGGTCCGGTGGCACGAAATAGACGAGACTTGCCGGAGACAGTCAGGGATGCAGTGGATGGTAAACAGTGATATTATTGTTTTCACTGTGCCCTAAATGCGCTCCACAGCGATTAGATAGGCATTTTTTTTAATTATCCCGCAACAGGTTGCCACTAGCTGCTCTGGTAGTCTGGTTGCCAGCCAATGATATATAATAAAACAGATTGGATTCTAACAGGCTCCTCCTGTTATTTAACCCATAACTGGAGGGAAGGGACAGAATAATACGTTTCCTAAGGATATTAGCGTGTAAGTGACTCCAGGGTATTCAACCGGATTTCGAACTCGGCTCCTCGATTTCTCGTTCCGAGAAATCAACTGCACTACAACAAACATCCATGAAGAACACTTACAGCACCTGCTTTCTTAAACGGTCACCCATCTAAGCACGGGCCAGGCTTAAACGGTGATCTAAGGAGAACCGGTGTATTCAACGCAATATGACCGTAAGCTATATATATATATATATATATATATATATATATATATATATATATATATATATATATAAGGCAATCTGTGAGTCTGTGTAACTGTAAGCTATGCACGCCAATATTTTTTTTAAGCTATGCCATTCAAACTTTCTAGGGACACATATCTACAGGGAAGCCAGGTCGACACATATTTTTGAGCTTAAGTTCACCAATTTTTCCTTTCGCACTTTTTGACCAACGGAGCCGACTGTTTACTTTTGCCCAGTAAAAATTCTAAGATCTAAGATGGTTGCTAAATTATGTCACAGAAATCAAAGCACACGTGTCAAATGCATCTAAAACATTTTTTATTAAAAAAAACATAAAAAAACACGAGCCTTTATATTTGAGTTTTATTCCGACGTTTTAAAAATTCATTTGGTCAACAAAAAATTGTTAATATCTTTACCGTAATTTTGAAACAAAAGAAATATTTAAAAATGTGTTTTTTCAAACAAAATATGTAAAAAAAGTGCCAATTGTTAATTGAATTATTTAAGTCTTTTTTTTTTCAGATTTAATACTTCATACATCAGAAAATAAAATTAAAAAAAATAAAGCTTTTTTTTCACTAAATATTTAATGCAGGAAATCAATTATCTGTAATTCGTGTGACATTAATATAACTTTTTTCTCTAAAATTAAATGCCTGCATTTTTAAATATTCTTCGAAAATTTCTGAACTGAGAGCGTAATAGTTTTTATATTTCTACATTTTTAAATATTCTTCGATAATTTTTGAACTGAGAGCGTAACAGTTTTTATATTTCTAATTTCAGCAAAACAAAATAAATAATTTTTATTTTTATGTTAAATTCCTTTAGTCAACAAAAACTGTAAATATTTTCCCCGTAATTTTGAAAGAAAAACAAACGCAATGTTGTTTACAATGTCACACAAAACATCAAATCACGTTTACGCAAAACAAAAAATAGATTTTTTTAATGGCATTCTTGCACAATAACAATTTTTAAACAGTAATTTTTTATATAATTATTTTTTATATAACCGATTCCTACAACTAAAATATCTGAGTTGCACGGGCAACGCCGGGTTATGATGCTAATATATATATATATTAATGGCGCATATTGCAAAGCAAGGTAGAGGTTTATATCAGAGATCTGATGTTCTCACTATACAATTACTTGCCAGAATAACAAAGACAATTGCTGTGTCCATAGTTGAACTGAAACATGAAAGGCTTTACATTATAAAAGAAAGGAAATATAGATATACTTTATGAGATAAAGAAACGCTGTACTTGCAGACTTATTTTTCTAACAAATACTTTTTTCTTTATATTCGTGTATAAAATACGAGTCTGTATTTACGCAGGCAAGCGTGTCAATGACGTTCTAAGTGTTTGTGAATGGATTTCAGAACTTTGGAATCCGAAAATAAATTCGACTGAATATCATTCAGCTGCACATTTAAAAAGGATTTGTGATAACTTATTTAAAAATAACTGATGAAAAAATTACTGATGAATTTTCAGATCACTAAAATAAAAGTACGTTGTGAAGCAGGAGATATCGACTCAGAACGAAAAATTGTAGAACCGAGTTCCAATTTCAGACGAATTCGCTGCATTGACTTGCGTGTTATACCCTTGGAAAAAGTATTAATTCGCCTTCTCCCTTCAGCTATGGGTTAAATAAAAAGACAGGTTTGGTTCTATATCCTTGGTTAGCAAACAGTCTATTGCAGAAAGTAATGGCAACCTACTGCTAAAAAATTTTTGCCCAGTCAGTCATGTCTCGAAAGAGACATGTTCGCCCAAGCGTATATCATGTAATACACTAAAGTGGCCGACTAAAATTAGAAGTAATAAAATATAAATGAAGCAAGTCTTCAAATGAAGTAAATATTGCATTAAAGAAATATGAAATACTC
The DNA here is from genome assembly GCA_037127315.1 of Ascarosepion bandense. Lineage (NCBI taxonomy): Eukaryota > Metazoa > Mollusca > Cephalopoda > Sepiida > Sepiidae > Ascarosepion > Ascarosepion bandense. The sequence goes on from JBBBDQ010001293.1 coordinate 2,619,592, forward strand.
GCTGTAGGTGTGATTTTTTTCTATGATTTCACCTCAAGTCAGACGAAATCGCCACTGATGCACAGAAGGTTACGGTGAGAAAAAGACAGGTTACAGGGCTTGCTTGTAATCTTGTAATTAACATATATATATATAAATATATATATCAGCATGCAGTGTGGGTATAGAATAATCCAAAGGAGTATCCTGTACATACAGTGATAGGATAACTCTCTAAGAGAGCTCTAAACATATATGCATATAGAGCAAATATAAGAAAAATTAAGGCAGACACGTTATCTCATGGTGAATCGGAAGTATAGGTCTATTTCAGGCGAACCATCGTCATATACTTCCGAATCACAATGAGATAACGTATCGGCCTTAATTTTTAAATCTAGACCGTGTCTTTCAGGTCTTAAATCTGGTT
>JBBBDQ010001293.1:2622500-2757500 GCA_037127315.1 Ascarosepion bandense
TCTGAAAATCAAAACATACTACGAGATAAAGTGGTTACAACGGCCCAAAGTTGTACTTATAACGGCAAAACTATGTATGCCAGTCTAAATTACAAAGCATATGATGAGATACATGGGTTACACCAGCCCAAAGTTGTAAATATAACGGCAAAGACATGTACGCCGGTCTGAAATGCAAAACATAAGATGAGATATACTGGTTACAACGCCCCAAAACGTTGAGTATATCTACCAACATACATAATTGTGTCTGAATAGCAAAGAATACATGCTTGTGAAAATTAATTGAAACAAAATGAACAATGTCTTCTTTGGATCTTTTACGCTTTCTCTGATCACGTATACGTCGTCTCTTGGTGTTGCTTTTCTTTTCCGACTGCAGTTTCTTTTAATTTTTGCATTGATGGATCCAGTTTGTTTCTTCGCCTTGATGACACGACTGACACCTACATTATCAGCGATATCTCTATAAGGCTTGCTAGTGTGTTCATGCAGCATTCCAATTTTAGTACGCTTCTGTCCATTGCAGACAATGGTTGTAGGATAACTAATCGACAGTCCAGACAATAATGTCTGGGTGTGATAAAAAACTGATGCAATCACAGATGATCCAAATTTTTCAAGTTCAAGCTAATTTAATCATACACCCAGAAAATCGATTCATGTTACTACACACCATTTCAAATGGTGTGTAGTAACAGTGATACAAATAGAAATCTATTTCATTCTACCTCTCCAGTAGGTCTAAAACCGATCGTATGTTAAAAGAAAGGAGACTAAAATGGTTGTTTCAATTAATTTGCACAAGGGTGTACAATAAAATAAAATGGTTACAACGGACAAAGTTTGTGAGCATAGCAAACAACATATATTCGCTGGTTTGAATAACAAAGGATATAATTAGTGAAACTGGTTACACCCCTCGAATCTTGAATAACAATCATGATGATCACGCTTGTCCGAATACCACAGTGTACAATGAAATGCACTGATCTTTAATGTTAATTAACTATCAGAAAGCTCGACTCAAATTTTCCTTTTCAAAGTCTTCTTTTCTAAAACTCAAGTAGTGGGAAATATAATATCCATGATATTCTGCTTCTTTTTTAAAAATCTAGGTGTGTTTAAGTCTGCCATATTAAAAATTACGATCTCAGTTTTGCAACCTGAGACTTCCGAGATAACATGCAAAATGAACATTTTGGAAGTAGTAAACTTTGAAATCTCTGATAACGTTTCACCTGTGAAATGGTTTTCATGTGTAGAAAAGTAATTCAGTTAATACTTTGCGATAAATATACGATATTTCTAGGAATTAAAAACCTAAGGTAGAACTTAAATAATCAATGGCAGGTGTCAAATTTATAATCCTGGAAAAAAAAAATATTCGGTCTAAACATTTGAACACTTTAAGTTGAATTCTCCATATCCGTCGATTCGTTTAAGAGTTTTGCATTTTGCTTGTAAATTAGTATAGTAATAGAAAGTATTTGAAATCATTGGAGATAAGATTTCAATCAATGTCTACGATTTTAATCAATGTTGAGAATTCGTGAAAGCAAAATACAGGGTGCGATGGATGAATTGTCGTCCAAATTACGCAAAAATGAAAAGAACAAACACATCTGACTATAACAGATAAATTTACCAAACTTTCACAAAATATATTGAAATACTAAAGAGTAAATTTATTCAATAAAATCTCCATTAGCTTTAACCACAGCCTAAAGAGAAGTTTTGGTGGAAGGATAGACATTTTGTCACCTAACTGGTTGACAATATAAAACATTGAGCTACTTATAAATGTGTCCTGTAGATGTCTTTATTCTGTCAGCTATTCTTTTTGCCAATATTCCACAAATCACCAAATTTAACCCATGGAAACGATAAGCAATTTAAAAAATTGATATCGTTATAAGTGAACAAAATCAGGCCGGTGTTGTCTACGTTCTTGTTGAGACAATGGGCTTTCCATGCGTTCTATTTACCGGCGCATGCAATTATATCCGCCTCCTCGTGGCCTCCTTAGCAACTGCGATTCGTTGCATGATGAGCTGACGTCACTCACTGGCTGTCAAGTGATCCTTGAGAATTTATCCTGGCAAAATACAAGGTGCGATGGATCAAATGTCGTCTAAATTACGCAAAAATGAAAATAACACTCACATCTGACTGTAACAAATATATTTGCGAAAATTATACAAAAATATCTTGAAATACTAAAGAGTAAATTTGTTCAATAAAATCTCCATTAGCTTTAACCACGGTTTAACCCTCTAGGGCCATTCGTATCATATTTGATACAGTATGAAAACAAGCCTTGAAAGAAATATTTTCCTGAAAAATTTTTTAAGAGAAATATTTTATAAATTTCAAATGAAAGCAGTACTGACTGCTCAGTCAATGAATACCAAATGTTTCCTTATAGGGAAATACCAAATGTTTCCTTATAGGGAAATACTGTATCAAATATGATACGAATGGCCCTAGAGGGTTAAAGACAATTTCAGAATTTTCTGCAGCTCTTCTAGATGGTTTCTTTGTTTGAGTTGTTGAATGCATCTGTAAATTTTGCCTTCAATTAATCTTTGGTGTTAAAATCCCCACACCATAATCATCAAGGAGGTTGAAATGTAGGGTTTTACGTAGCCATGGTAATGCATGCCTAATAATACAAAACAATCGCATAACCAACCAAGGAAGTTGAGTAATTAACATGAATCAGAGTTTTAGGAGAGATAACAAACATTGATTTTTTTCATTTTTTTCTACGCCGATATTATGATTCTCTTACCTGGGAAGCGTACAGATAGAAGATGGAAAATGCGATGTCGACACCCAAAGAAGCACTGGCATGGCCAAGGACGCATTTCCAGATCTAACCAGAGTACTGAAAGAGAGGAAAATCTCATTGGAAACTAAGAAGAGAATGCTGGATTGCTATTTGATGTCTGTCCTTATATATGATAGTGAATATTGGACGATTTCCTCAAGGATGGAGGAGAGGCTTGAGCCATCAGAAATGTAGTTTTACCGAAGGATGCTGAGAATACCATGGACTGAGAACGTGACTAACGACGAGGTGTTGAAGAGGATGAAAGCGAGGAGAAACAGGAAGAGACAGATGAGGCTTCTGGGATATGTCGTGAGGAAGGCCTGGTGAATTGAATACTCACAGGACGGTAGAGGGAGAGAGAGACAGAGGAAAGCAGCGCGATACCTACTTGACAGGCATAAGAAAATGGATCGCAGAGCGGGGTTTGGGAGAGATACTAAGAAGAAAAATTGTGCATAACGATAAACTGCATCCGGCAGCAAGGCCTCCGATTGGGAGGTTGTGAGGAACCATCTCTTAATTGCTGTTGTTCCGATGTCCACCCTGATCTAGAATGTTAGCACCTGTTAGGGTCCCAGCTAATGGCAAATAGTTAACCCCCAAACTGTGGTCAAAACACTATGAAAGTGTAAAAATACACTTTTATAGAAATATATATATATATATATATATATATATATATATACAAAGATAAACTTTTATAGAAAAATATACATTTTCAAAGGAAAAATATTACCAACAATACATTTTTCAAGAAAAAAATTATTGCCATAACACATTTTTAAAGGAAAAAAATATTCTCAACAAAACATTTTGGAATACAAAACTAGAAAACATTTTCAGTTTTCTAAAACAAAAAAGAATAAAAACAAAAATTTTCTTTAAAATCTGACTAAATCAACTGTCTCACCATAACCGAACATTAAAAAAAATACCTTAACACCTCACCTTTTTGACATTAAATAATTCATAAAGGCTGATATGCCGTTAGACAAAACTCAAAGTCAAAGAGAGCCAAGTGGCCCGTGATCGCTTACCTCTTCAAGGGATATGGCACATGAAGAAGAACTAACACAAGACCCATCATTCTCTCTTCACTCAAGGTAGAGAATTATTTAATGTGATTATTCAAGGGCGTAAAAGGAGAAAGAAGAGATTTATATTATAAGGATATACAGTGTATAAAGGTTAGATATTGATTTACCAAAGATTGAGGGGGTTATGATTGCAGGGGTCGGAGAAACATCCTCTCAAGAGTCGAACTTTCTCCACACCAAAGAAATACAAAGTAACATATGTCAACGTGTACACGCCACGGTGTAACCGAGCTTTGAAAGTTCTTACACTTATTACCTCAGCTATAAATTAAATAACAAGATGAAATGGGCTTTGGATAGCAATCAGTCTAAGAGAAGAAAACTTTGAATTCAAAACTGTGCAGAATCCAAAGGGTAAACATTCGATTAACCTCTACCTATAATTCATGGTAGTACATGCACAATAACGAAAAATACATCTGTGATGAGATATGATCACCTACGCTCTGAAGAGACAGAGCAATTTATGATGAATTCATTGATTCATTGATTTATTCATCTCGAGTTTTATTCAACTGATTTCCTCTTCGGCCTTTATCAGTTGAAGATAGTCAGCAACCTTCCCAAACTATGTAAAAAACACACACACACACAAAGAACCCCAAAACAACCGGGCAATTATATTTTCCTACCACGGTATTTTTGACACCGAGTAAATCTCACTGTGTCTTAAAAGAGTCGGAAAGGTGTGACTCTGAGATCCGAAAACCCTTCAGGCAAAGTTAAATACCAAAAGCTAAACACTTTATTAAGAAACAGAAAATGCTTCAGTAAATGCTGGGCAATATCTTTACAGATGAAGAAGAGACATGAAGTAACATAAATTTGGTTCTACAGAAGGATGCTGAGAATACCATGGGTCGAATATGGGACGAAAGAGTTGAGATTTCTAGAGCGCATGAGGGAAGGGACTAAGAAAATTTGATACTCCTAAGATAGATTAAAATCAAGACGGACAATCAAAGACATCACATAACCAACCAAAGGAGTTGAGAAAATGAAAGGCGGACCAGGGTTTAGGAGAGATAAGAAAAAAGCAAACATTATAAGGAGCTACAAAAGACAGGAAGATGTAGAGAATCATGATCACCTACGTCCTGAAAGGACAGGAAACATAGAAGAATAATATTCAATATATTATGTTATTGTATACAGTGTTTACAGAGGGGCAAATAAATATTTGGAGTATTCTGGTTCTTGAAATTTTTCGATCTTGGAAAACTGGCGTATCCCCATGGCCATGACTGTTTTAACCTTCGGTTAATAGTGGTGAATTCAGGCATTTTGGTGGAAGAACAAACATTTTGTCACCTAACTGGTTGTCAATATAAACACATTGAGCTACTTATAAATGTGTCCTGTAGATGTCTTTATTCTGTCAGCTATTATTTTTGCCAATATTCCACAAATCACCAAATTTAACACATGAAAAGGATAAGCAATTTTAAAGAATTGATATCGTTATAAGTGAACAAAATCAGGCCGGTGTTGTCTACGTTCTTGTTGAGACAATGGGGTTTCCATGCGTTCTATTTACCGGCGCATGCAATTATATCCGGCCTCCTCGTGGCCTCCTTAGCAACTGCGATTCATTGCATGATGAGCTGACGTCACTCACTGGCCGTCAAGTGATCCTTGAGAATTTATCCTGGCAAAATACAAGGTGCGATGGATCAAATGTCGTCTAAATTACGCAAAAATGAAAATAACACTCACATCTGACTGTAACAAATATATTTACGAAGATTATACAAAAATATCTTGAAATACTAAAGAGTAAATTTGTTCAATAAAATCTCCATTAGCTTTAACCACGGTTTAAAGATAATTTCAGAATTATCTGCAGCTCTTCTAGATGGTTGCTTTGTTTAAGTTACTGAATGCAGCTGTAAATTTTTCCTTCAATTAATCTTTGGATTTAGAAGCCCTAATCATCAAGAGAGTTGAAATGTAGGGAGTTACGTGGCCAAATTAGTCTTCCAGCACCACCTTCTTCACACAATACAGCACTACCTTCTCAAGGCACATGATGTAGGCCTCCGTGTTGAATTTGAGGTCCTTACCAACAAATGCAGAAATTCTATTCTTATCAGAATTATCAGAGAGAGTTTTTCGAGTGGTCGTACTATTTTGATCACCGTAAGCCTCATTCAACTCTTCCCGAAACCTTTGCACTTTCCTCAGATGGAAATGTTCGCATTGGAGCATCTAGTGTGAATTCCAATCAGTAAAGAACGCGTTTCTAAATTTCTAGTGGAGTGAACTGAATCATGGTGCTTCTTTTATCACATACAATGCCCAACTGTATAAAAAAACGCGCATGCGCGGAATTAGAAAAAATAATATGCTGACAGTTTACCCTTCGTACCCTGCATATCATGGATCTCAAACATTAGAGTTATCTTCTTCAGAAACATTGAGTAATTGATTTGATTTTACGGCTTACCAACCCTTTGCGAAATTGTAAAAAATTTCTTTTTGATTGATTGATGCATTCGTTTTCTAATGTTTATCAAACCTTTGCAAGCCAGAATATGTTTTTTAGAATGTAAAAAATAATGGTTTAGTGATACAAGTCTTACTAATTAACCCATAAGTGGAGGAGAAGATTTATAACTTTCCCAACGATATTTCCTCGTCACGATCCCAATGGGAATTGGATGTCAGCTCTTCTATTAAAAACTCCGAGCTAAAATCCCTTACACCATCCTGACATCTACAGCACCTGGTATTCCGAAACGGTCACCAAACTAGATACTGACCAGGCTCGATGATGCTTAACTTCGGTGATCGTACGAGTACCTGAGTTTCAACGTGATGTGGACATAGGTCTTCTTCAGTAACAGAACCACTTTGATATACTGAGCGACAAATATACTGAGCGACAAATCGGGGAGCCGAGTTCGAATTCCAGTTGAATTCTTTGCATTCACTTACGCAAAAATACCCTTGGGAAAGGTATTAATCCGTTTCTTTCCTCCAGTTACTGGTTAATAATAGGACAGATTGGGTTCTATAGCCTTGGTTGGCAACCAATCTACCGCAGAAAGCAATGGCAACCTACCGTGGGATAATCTTCTGCCCAGTCAGTCATGTCTCTTTCAAGACATGGTCGCTCAAAGCATGTATCACATATGGCACTTAACTGATACTGAGCGAAACTTAGTTATAGATTCTGAGACAGAGTGCATGATCTGATGTAATAAATGTTTAAACAAAGCCACTACACTCAAAATCTCGGCCACGATGACTTTACTTATTGTTGGCCTATCTACAGACAGTTTCATTTACCCTTTTTTACTCACCTGTTTCAATTGATGCTATGTTTTCAAGTAATTCCTAACGGTGCTGTGCCTTGGAAATATCTTCCTAGACTGGTATTACCAAGAAGTCTCATTTATAATAGTATTTGTCTATACTTCTGAGGTTATGTAATATTTATATTATTTACATTGTTCGGATTGTTTTCTTCATCTTCATTTCCATGTTTACAACCTTTCGGTTGTTGTACGATCCGGCTTTCTTCAGGTGCTAGGAATTTCAACCAAGCGCTTTATTTTGATCACTGGGATATATAATTGTGCTTTCAATACCTGGTAACAGAAATGGTGAACCAATAAATTAGGGATCTGAGTTAAAGAGAGATAATTATATAACATTCACACATGAAATGAATATGATATACCCTAGTGATTAGAATAACGAGTTATGTTAGGAATTCCTTGCACTTGCAGAGGGCCGGCGCGTACAACGGCCGAAATATCGTAAAAATGGCAGTAAAAATGAGGACAACAGTTCAAATAATGTAAATAATTTAAGAAGTATACTTCTTAAAAATGTCTCTGATCACGTTCTAACCCTGTAAGCTTAATCAATAGGCCACCCACAACAGTATTTAATTAAATTATTTATTTATCTCTGTCTCTCTCTCTCTGTCTGTCTGTCTCTCTGTCTCTCTCTCTCTCTATATATATATATATATCAGAATTTAATAAATGTTTATATATACATCTAGATGCTATCGTATATTATGTAAGGAATCTGGTGGTAATATTTTAAGTTTCTTGAGTTTCAATGAAGCATTTATGAAATACTTTTGTCTTTATTTTTGAAATTTTTTTTTAAAAGATTTATAGACTCAGAGCCGCAGTAGCGTTGTACGACTCTTATGCATAAAATGCGTCTTTTGCCTTTTTTTTATGATTGATTAGAAAATAACTATTGACATATGAATAGCTCAATGAAATATCATATTCCTCCCAAGCCTGTAATCTATTTATTTGCTACATTTTAAGCTAAGCCTTTTGCCTGTAATCTATTTATTTGTAACGTTTTTATGCTAAGCCTTTTATTTCTGTAGTGTTTTTTATTAAAATGACTTTTCAAAGGAAGAGAGAGAGAGAGAGAGAGAGAGAGAGAGAGAGAGAGAGTAATGGAGGAGGGAGGGAGGGGAAGTGGGGGGAGATTACTGTCTAACCCAAATAAAAAAAATAGTACAAAATAGAATGAATTGATTGCCCTTGCATTTTAGAATGTCGTATGCATGACTTTTTGTCTAAATATATTCGACTATTTTGTTACTATTTTCCGCCATTCCTTCTAGTGAATTTCTTTGTCGTCTTTGCTTCCATCAAAACGTTTTGGTTTGGTTTAGGTTGATTTATTTTACGGCATATCAACCCCTTGGGGTCATTTAATGCCAAAGCATAAGTTCCTTCAAAAACGTGTTTTTGTTGATAACATTTTTCCTTCAAAAACGTTTGTTGGTAATATTTTTCCTTAAAAAATGTTTTCTCGGTAATATTTTTCACTCAAAAAAGTTTTGTTAGTAATATTTTTCCTTCAACAATTTTTATGTATATATTTCATAAAAGTCTGTTTTTATACTTTCATAGTATTTTGACCCCTGTTTGGAGGGTTAACTATTTGCCCATATCTGAGACCCTAACAGGTACTACCACTCCGGGTCAAGGTGGGTTTGGAAACAACAGCAATTAAGAAGTTGTTCCAGACTCCTCGCAACCTCGAAATCAGAAGCCTTACTGCCAGTTGCAGTTTACCGTTATACCCATGACCAAAATGTTTTGGCTTTTATTAAATTGGTATGAAGATGACGTGATCCATTAATGAAGACTTTAAAACTTGAAAACAACTAAAACGGTAAATGAATGTTCCTTGCACCTAACATTCTTCAAACGTATAGATGTGAAGCTGAAGTTTTAAATTGGCGGTAAACACTAAAAAGCTAAAAATAATGACAGAAAAAAAAACAAATGAAAGGAGAAGGAATAACTGTTTATCATAATCGATTTATGAAACAACAAGTAACACGTACAACGTCGAACCGTTAAATAAGGTTAATTTCTAGCAAGAATAACGTTGAATAAGTACAAATTATTATTATTATTATGTCATTTTTTATCATATTTCGATTTCTGCTTTGGTCTCACTACCAACCAAGTCTGCGAGGAGACCTAAGGCAGGTAGTGGCGTGTTGTTATGGCTCCATTTCATGTTTTTCTATCTTCCCTATCATCCCTAGCATTACATAGATATTATTATTATTATGTCATTTTTCATCATATTTCGATTTCTGCTTTGGTCTCACTAACAACCAAGTCTGCGGGGAGACCTAAGGCAGGTAGTGGCGTGTTGTTATGGCTCCATTTCATGTTTTTCTATCTTCCCTATCATCTCCAGCATTACATAGATAAAGTTTTCCTTAGTGTGTGGGCTGTACTTAATAAGACAATTCATTATTATTATTATTATTATTATTATTACTATTATTATTATTATTATTCGTTAGAGCTATCTCGGATATTCATCAGTCTCTCAAGCCAACAATATCTTAGTCCTGTCTGAAGGTCATTTAAGTAGCATACTGCGTCTTAATAATTGGTTGATGCAGATGGTTGCTGGTAGACCAGCCGGTCTTGCGCCATGGCCTAGGTAACTAGAGCATTAGCCCACTCGGAAGTTCTTGTTTTGCTTACCAGTAATGTCCTGCAAAAAGCATTCTACAGAAACGCATAGTCAAAATACTATTTTCCCCAAAATCCACCATAAATCGAGTTTTCACAATAGATTAGTCATTCCAGAAGGAAATTATATGTTAGTAAAGCATCTTTTTACTAAATCATTTTAAAACTCTTCATCATTATAGAAATTGTTTAAATATTTTTGCCTATTCATTATTCATGTGGTAATATTAAAATTTATAACCTTTTTATAGGGAAAAATTAGTCTCATACGAAGTCACAACATTATGGATTTGCATCATTCTTGTTTGATTCTTGCTAGCGACAAGCAGTGTAGTCCGGTACAACCTGTCCCTGTTAGAGATAGAGTGATCTCCACAACCGTATTAAAGGCAGTCTAACTTTGAGAAGGAAAACTTTAATGAAAACAGGAGTAAACTGTTTAAACCAAGTGCTTCTGGAATGCAGGATGACAGTCAGACGTAGGTGATATGACATGATAAACTCTATATTTGGCTTTTACACTCCCTTCGTGGAGCATAATACGCAGTGACAAAACCGTGGCGAAAATATGGCAGAGAACATCTGCAGCCGACGGGCCTCGTCCCCGAAGGTGTTATGGATAGCGATGAATGTGTTTTGCCAAATGGGACTTCTATCGTTTATTTAACTGTTGACCCCAACCATTACATCCGAAACAGTGCAGTTGAGTCATTGAGGAACCTTACTGTTGATGGTGGGTTTTCTGTCTGCAAGAAAATGTTAGAGAGAGATATGATGACGTCCCTTGTTGCGTTGTTCTCGAAGTATGATGTTGTCTGGGAACCCGACAATTTGGGCAAATAAAAAAGAGCCGGCTATATCATAGTGAACACTTATTTTCGGGCTGTAATTTTGCTCTTGAACCTCTTTGAGAATTCTAATACTGCAGTTTGCATTTTCAACAAAGAAAAACTTGTGATTGCTTTGGTCCAGTGTTTGCACCCAGATGTTTATGGCTACCCACTTTTTTTAGACATTGAGTATGTAGAAGCAATTAGTAGAAAGCAGTTAGTAGAAAATTGCCGAAAGCAAAATGACTAAGTTTTCAGATTTGATGTCTGCAGAATCCATGTCGATGTTTGAAATGATGCGGCATTCTCCAGTCAGAAATCAGGGTTAACGTTGTTCGAAATTTGTTTTCTTTTGGAAGTGCTATCCGATTCAATATCTGTCCAAAGCTCGTCGTTTCACCGTCTCCACACTCCCTTGCAAAACATACACACGACTCACGAGGTAAGTCAGGGAACATGGTATCGGAAAACTATCAGTGTCAGTCACTGCTACTCTTTCTGGAAATGTTGTAGATGAATATTAAGCTACTGAAAGACAATATTACAAATTTCCAAAACTGGTTTTGCATCACCCGTCACAAGGGTTATAATGAGACACGTTCTATTGTTGCCGTCTCCACCACAATATTTGGAAAAAAAATCGACTACGGGTCACAAAACGTCTTGCAAGCAAAAAAAAAAAAAAGAAAAAAAAAAAGAAAAATACATTCCTTTCCAGCTTCAATGTTCGCATACCTAATGCCATAAATGAGTTGTCTAAACCTGTCTCATTTGCCATTGAACAAAATATCAATGTCATTCAATAACACCATTATTTTTATCCTCATGTCAAAACGAATAAAACTAGAATATAAAAAATATTGAAAAGATAATCAATAATTTGAATGACCTAAACCAATTTAGATTCGGAGACGCTAAAAAAACATAGTATAAAATTATGCTCAGAATAAAATTATTAAACTAAATGTAGATAATTAAAATACACATCTAGTTTGCAGGCGCGGGAAAGATTTTATTCTGCACAGGGTTATATAAACACACACCGCAAGTTGTTTCGGGAAGCCTCTCACCCATTGCAGGCAGTACGTAATGTCCATATATTAGAGTAGAACTTTGAAGGAAGGCCTGTTTGACACCCGCACTGTTGAAGTGAGTAAAAAGCTATGAAGGCTAAGTTTAGTGTTATCATTTAATTAGCTAATCAATTGCATTACTTTTTATCGCGTACACCCTTTTGCTAATTAATTGAATAAACTGCTTTATTTTCTTTCTTTATTTCTTTCTTTCTTTCTTTCTTTCATCTGCAATGGTATGTAGTAGTATGAATTTTTTGTTTAGCCCTGAAAAAATATTGGATCATCCGTGATTGCATCAGATTTTATCCCACCCAGACGCTATTGTCTCAACTGTCGATCATTGTCTGCGATGGGCGTTACTCCAAGAAAGCGTATGAAAATTGTAACGCTGCACGAATACACTGGCAAGCCTTACAGAGAGATCGTGAATATTTTTGGCGTCAGCCTTTCAATTGTCACTCGGTCAACAACAAAAAAAAAATTAATCAAACAGGATCCATCAGTCTAAAGCATAAATAAAAATACGGTGGGAAGAGAAAAAAAAGAAACAACGCCAAGAGATGACGTATACGTGATAAGTGAAAGTATGAAAGATCCTAGAAAGACATTTTAAGTTTTGTTTGTATTTACTTGCACGAGGGTGTACATTGAACATTACACAGTGATAATTCAGCTCACATACTCATAACTAACAAATCGCTCAGTAACTTCCGAGCCTAACTAAAAAGACACTAACTTTTAGGTAAAATTCATTTATTGACATAGTCTCCTTCTAGGGTGATATACTGGTTCTAACGCTTCTCTAACAATTTGATACCATTTTTATAGAACGGTTTGACTTTGGCCTCAAAATACGACTCAGTTTCTGATATCACTTCTTCATTGCAGCAAAATTTTTTTCCCTGGAGCATTCTTTTGAGTTCTGCAAACAGCCAGACGTCGTTGTGGGACAGATCTGGAGAATAGGGTGGATGCAGACGCAAGTCGAAGTTCAGTTCATGTACTTTTGCCATCGTTGCGATTGACATATGACACGGTGCGTTGTCTTGGTAAAAGATCACACTTATCTTCCGAATAACACTTATAAAGCCATTGCTTTGCTTGAACAGTACTATTTCCATCAAATAACAATGCTTTATCAGCACACGGAATTAATATTTTTCCATTGTTTTGAAAATTTGCAACAGTAACTTCACTTAAATAACTAATTTGTAAACTAATAATCCGATTGGTCCAAAATTTGTCAAGTGTCATCTGAAGGTTAGTACTTTAGAAAAAATCATATGGATTTTTTTTAGTAGCGTTATATATGTGTCAGACCCGGGACTAATTAAATGACGTGTTACATGTCAGGGGTTGGAATTATTGATCCATCTACTAACAAGTTCAAAAGAATAAACATAGCAAAGAGAAATTGATTTGCAACGATGGGCTGAAATTTCAATTAAACCTTACAATTTATCTTCTTAATATATGCAAATGAGACTTATTTGCAGCAAGGTTGATAGAAGATGGCAGATTTTGTTTTCTTTTCTAGATCACGCCGCACAGTACACGAGACCCGTTCGTACTCAGTTCACGATTCCTATCTCTTAGTTCAGTTATCGACTGTAAAATATCTTTTAAATCGATGATAGAGTAATTGGGTATAATCAAAATTTTCCCCAATATTTTAAGTAGGTAGTGATTTAAATGTCAATTTCTTCGCTTGTTGGTCTGTCACCGAAACTAGTGACCCGACCAGTAAATTTATTCTATCGATTATAGAGTGACCATTCTAAGGGATGGTATGGTGAAATTCTTTTTATCTGATGTTTGGTTCAATGGCTACAGAGCAAGCCTGTTTGATTTCCCGATTGGTCGATAAGGTATTAAGTCGGAACGCAAACTTAATAACATAATTATTTTACTTTGAAGGTCAAAATCAAAAGAGTAGTAAATATTCCTACTTTTTATTTTAACGTTTCATTATATATATATATATATAAATAAAAAGTAATATATATATATATATATATATATATATATATTTCTTTTTATTTTTTTGAGCACATTAAATTTATCGAAAGCAAGCCTATATAATTTGATTTCGACTGACCTGTAATGTTCTGGTTTATAACATAAATATAAGGTATATTGACTCAGTCGATGCCGAAAAAAGAACTTTTCTAGTTGCTATAAATTGAACTCATGTTACGGTTCGATTTAAAATCTCCTGAATGAACTTATACGAAGTTTGTGTAATGTTTAGCGAGCGTGTAACTAGTTCAACTTCTGTTACACTCACTTTTACACAAATACACTTGGAAATGTATGAATACGTCTCTTCCCCCAATTATATTTTAAACAGAAATTTATACTGGGCTCTTTAGTCGTGAGTGGCACCCAGTCTATGAGAATGATGTCTCCAAATTCAGACCGCTTCGATATACTATACAGAAATTCTTAGACATGTAGTATGTAAAACGAATACATGATAGATCAAAACGGCTACGAATGATTCCATTGAAGAAGGATTATCCTTTTTGCTGTTGGCACCAACTGAAATTGGACCAAGGAAAGATGAGTGTATAGATCGATAGATGAATGCAAAGACTTCCACCTGGATATTAGATTCTTCGCTCACCTTCATTCTTAATTTTAATTTCCCTCCAAATCGTTTCGAAGACAAAATTGGAAGAAAAAATGACATGATAGATGATTTTGCATGACATCTATACCCAGTATGGCTCGACCTTGTGGATAAAGATTGATTCTCAAAATAGATGCAAAGAGACGGAAGTATTGTTTTGCATTAAAGGCAGTCATTGAGTAAGAGGACTGTTGTGGCTCTTAAAGCATCCATAATATTCATATCAACCATATCCATTACATTCGTAACGTCATATCCATTATATTCATTAACGTATATTCATTATATTATATTCATATATATATTATTATCTAAAATATATATTATATTATTATATATAATATATATTATATATATTATTATATTATATTCATATTATATTATTCATTAACGTATATTCATTATATTATATTCATTATTCGTAACGTCATATCTAAATCTAAATCTAAGCTTATTTATAAATGGAACTTTGTCTCTGTGTGTGTGTGTGTTATCTGTGTGTGTGTTTGTATGTGTGTGTCCGTTACCTATAGACTCCGAAACGGCTGAACCGATTTTCTTGAAAATTTACACAGTTATACTTTAAGCCTCTGTGAGTGTTCTTAGGTGGGTTTTGTGTCGAGAAGGAGTGGTCCGATTTTAATCAAATTTGATACTCTCATACACAAAGACATAAGAAACGATATTCAGAAGTTTCAAGGTTGCAGTTCTTACAATAGTGCATAAAATGATAATATATATATATATATATATATATATATGTATATATATATATATATATATATATATATATATATGGCAAGATGTTTGTGTGTGTGTCTGTTTATCTGTCTGTATGTCCTTTATACAAATTCACAATTTTTATCCGATTTTCACCAAACTTCACACAAATATTCTTTAGGTTGAGTCTGAGCTCCAGGACCATGGGTTAGTTTTAAATCTTTCATTAGATCCGAGCAACGCCGGGCTATACTGCTAGTCCATTATATTCGTAATGTTAAATAAGTTCGACGTTTCATTTGGAAAAAAGTCTTTGCACAACGAAAAAGAAAAGTGTCAAGCTTTCTTATATATATATATATATTTTTTTTTATAAGCGTTTCACCCCGAGCAAGGCATGTCACTGCCACTACTGTGCAGGGGGCTACGTAGAGTGGAGAAAGGCTGATTAAATATAGGAAACAACAGAGGGTGGGTGATAGGTGGGTGAGGATACCGAGAATGAGGGTTGGGTAGATGAGAGTGTTGTGAGAATAGTTGGGAGTTAGTGTGATAGGAGGTGTCTATTGACCCTACATTTAAACACCTGGAGATTGTAACTGTCGGGAAAGCAGACTTGTGGAAGGGAGTTCCACAGGCGGGAAGCGCGAGAAAAGAAGCTGTTGGAGTAGAATTTACGGTTACATCTTATTTGTTTAACTGTAAAAGGGTGGGACCTAGTTGCTAATCTAGTATCTCGTGTAAATTCGTGCTTAGGCGGCACCAGTGATCTAAGCTCATCGGAGCAGAAGCCATGAAAGTACTTGTAGAAGAGGCACAGGGAAGCTACATCACGCCGGTGTGAGAGCGGCTACTACGTAGTTTAATTTTCAAGTCCTTTTTTTCAATAGGGAATATCAATCATGGAGATTGAATAACACACAATTAAAAGATCATGCCAAAAATTTAGGTAACAGCTATGCCTGAAGTAGCATCCTCGTGAATTAATTTATAGGTAAGCAAAGGCCCGGTTTAAATGAGAGCGAAATAAGGTAGACAAATGTCCACTTTACACAAGAGTAAAAAGAAAGGTAGACAAAACCCGAGTTGACACGTGCCTCAAAAAGGTAGTCATAGGCACACTTTAAACGAATGCAAAAAAGGGAGACATATGTCTACTTTACAAGCGACACAAAAAGATAGACATTATATGAAATGAATTATATATATATATGACATTATATGAAATTATATGACATTATATGAAATATCTAAAAGTTAGACATCTTTTATGTGCTGTGTCCTTTCATGACTGTTGATGGTACCTTCCTATGAGGAATGAACTCTTCCTCTTGCTATATACCTGCTTGACTTCCAAGGAGCAGTAAAAAATAGTTAAGAGCAGTCAACAGTAGCAGTTACGAGTTTTTAAAAACAGATGCTAGTCAGTCAGTCAGTTAAGTGTCATGAGCGATACACGCTTGGGCGATCACGTCTGGAAAGAGACATGACTGACTGGGCAGAAGATTATCCCGCAGTAGGTTGCCATTGCTTTCTGCGGTAGACTGGTTGCCGACCAAGGCTATAGAACCCAATCTGTCCTATTATTTAATCCATAACTGAAGGGAAGAGATGGATTAATACCTTTCCCAAGGGTATTTGCGCGTAAGTGTATGCAAGGATTTCAACTGGAATTCGAACTCGGTTCCCCGAGTTCTTGTTCCGAGCCGATATCCAATGCGCCACAACGCACATTAGTAAGGCAGCCTAATAATACCTTCGGACCTACTTATTTCTATATTACTTATTACTAACAATTTTTGGAATATCTTGTTATACTAATACACTGTTTTAAACTTTCCCTTTTTTTCCGTGTGTCACTTCCGGCGCAAACCGGTCACTACAATTTTGCAGCGAAGTTTCACCACAACTCCACAACAATGACGTAGGCGATCATTACCTTCCACATCTTCTCATCATTTGTAGCTCTTAACACGCTTTCTTTTGTTACTCCTCCTAGCTCTGTCATCCATTTGCTCAAGCCCATCAAGTATGTTATGCGATGTTTTCCCTGTCTCCCTTTCTCGCTATCGGTCTTGTGAGTATCAGATTCTCTAAGCTATTCCTCCTCATTACATATTCTGAAAATTCAACTGTCTTTTTCTCATGTTAACTAGAAGTTCCTTTTTCGTTTCGATCCTCTCCAAAACCTCGTCGTTGCTCAGGTGTTTGGTCCATGATATCCTCAGCATCTTTCAAATGTTGTTTGCTTCAAGTCTCTCCTTTATCTTTGATGATTTGTCCAGCATTCGCTGCCATAATGAAGATCAGACATCACATAACAACCCAGTACTCTCTTTTTGTTTCCAAGAAAATTTTCCTTTCTCTCAATACTCTACCCAGCATTTGGAATGAATCGTTCGCCATGCCAATACGCCGTCGGATCTCAGTGTCGCACTTTACGCCCCTGTTAGAACATTTCCCAGTTATTTAAATATCTGTACCTGCTTGATTTCAGTATCTCCAACTTGTAGTTGGCATTTTGGGCTACTGTTTTACAGATGACCATGATTCGATTTTCCTGTAGTTTATGTTTAGTCCTTTCTTTTCGCTTTCTTTTTGCTTTTGCTATCCTGTAGTTTCCTATCGGCACTCTACAGGGTGGGGCAGAGCAACTTGTTTATTAGGAATAACAAATAAAACAAAATTAATGCAGATATACATGTAATTCTTTAAACAGAATCAGTAACATTTATAATTTAAATATTATGTTTTACAAGCTTTAAGGATGATATCAGTCAGATGGCGTCCATTCTGCTCAATACACTGGGTTAATCGTACTCTGGAGTTTCGGTCAACTTTTTCCTGCATATTGGTGGGTATGTTGGCGACAGCTTGACGAACGTTGTTCTTCAGGTGAGCCAGGGTGTTGGGACGATCGTTGTAAACAATTGACTTCAGATAGCCCCATATAAAATAATCGTAGGGTGATAAATCAGGGGACCGAGCTGGCCAATGCAGGGATGAGGTGTCCTGGAAAGTTCTGGTGCAAAACTGTTATTGACACGCGCGCTGTGTGTGCCGTGGCACCGTCCTGCTGGAACCATACATCTCTAACACCCATCTAATTCAGTGTTGGTAGAAAAAACTCATTGATCGTGCTGACGTAACGTTCAGATGTCACTGATACTACCTGTTCGTTTTCTTCAAAATCCTTGGGCCAGTTATGGCAATTCGTGATGGTGCACACCAAACAGTTACACGTTCTGCGTGTAGAGGACGTTGATGAAGTTCTCTGGGGTTTTCAAGGCTCCAATAGAGTATGTTTTGCTTATTTAAAGATTCCTAAAGATGAAAGTGACCCTCATCAATATAGAAAACAAGTGTGTCATCAGGCAAGCCAGGAAGCGTCTCACAAGCATTTTCACAAGCAACAAAATCGCGTGGATTAAGTTCCTGTATCACATCTAATTTGTAGGGATGAAATTTCAATGTTTCATGAAGAATTCATCTCACAGAACGAGCAGACAACCTTAAAGCAGATGCATGTTTGCGGGAAAACCGTTAGGGGGTCTCAAAACATTGTCTCACCGCTTCAATGTTTTGGGATGACCTAGTTGTTTGTGGGAGGCCAAATTTCTTTTTTACATCACCAGTTTCCCTGAAGTTGTTTACCCAGGAAACAATCGACTGCCGGCCAGGAGCATGACCACGGGGAGCAATACGGAAATGTTGACGAAATTCACGTTGCGTGGCGACGATTGAGCCAGCGCTTGAAAAATATGCCTCAACAGCAAAAGCTCCTTCCAACTTGGTCTACTTCATGATGCGCAAGGTAAACAGAAACAAACTTTAAAACTGGCACTTTCGAGTAAGCCCCCCCCCCCACTATCCTCGGAGCAACCATCGCTTCAGGTAGCCAAATTCAAGTCAGTAAGTTGCTCTGCTCCACTTTGTACTTCTGCGTATGTTATATTGTTCAGATTGTGGCTGTCAGTGATGAATCCTGGAAGGACTTCTAGTTTTCTCAGAATTACCTCGCTGTATATGTTAAATAGATATTGTCTTACACCCCCTTTCTATTTTTGTATATTTGCTGAACTCATTTTCTGTCCGCATGCAGGCTGTTTGCTGCTCGTGTAGATTTAGGAGAAAGTGCTAAAAAGTTATCAATCTGACCCCCTTTCCAAAATCTGAAAAAATATTTAATTTTTTCTTTTCTGAAAGAACCAATTGCACAATCTTAGAACTTTTCAGCATTACGAGATTTGTATTTCGAGACACATGCGTTAATATTTATTATTTTTATGCATTGTATAAATTTCCATTTTCTTCAGGAATTTTATTGCAAATTATTTACGATCGAGATGAAACACTCTTAGACAAAAGTGAAAAAGTATAAATTTGCGAAATACTTAAGAATTCATTCTTGAACTCATATTTGGCTTTGTTTACGTTGTATTTCTGTCAGTTAACTCCCAAACGTGATACACGGTTGGGCGATCATGTCTCTTTCGATCCATGACCGATTAGGCAGAATATTTTCACGGAGTAGATTAATATTTTTTCTACAGTAGACTGGTTGCCAACCAACGCCATAGAATCTAATCAGTCCTGCTATTTGACCCATAGCTGAAGGGAGAACGTATTCAACTGGAATTAGAACTCGGCTTTAATGAATTCAATGACTGTCTAGAGATATATATAGAAAAATTTAATATTAATTATGGAAGACATCTTGCAAAATATCTGTCTCTGAAGCCAATGAAATGTGAAGTAATTTTATCACACTCTCGTTGGCAGAAGGCCAAGTTTATCCTCAATCAGTTAAACGATGCGTACCTCTATTCAATTTCGTCATTAAATTAAAGGTCCTGACATTACGATTTAGTCTTTTTTATTTGCAGTATCCTTTTGGAATGTTGGCAATCATGGTTCTCCACAACTTCCTATTAATAAATTTGGTCATTTTGCTAGATCTTCCATTGAATACTGAAAAAAAAGATAAGGCCATTAACGAGATAAATTAAAACGGAACCAAATTTAGCAAAATGATATTTTGATTCCAACAGCTAAAACAATTTCAGGGGCTCACAGCCATGTAATGTTGAAACAATAGTTCCCTTATGATCATTGCAGTTAAGCAATATCGAGCTTGATCAGTAAATTGATGGGTGACTGCTTGGCTATACCAATGTAGACACCGGCCTAGTTTATGCGAATGTAATGATTTTATTTTTAATCATATCACCTCGAGCAAGGCGGTAACGGCACTGATGTGCAGGGGGCTACGTTAGAGTGAAACGATTGGAAAAGAGAAAGCCAGAAACCACATCCTAAACAGGGAACAAGGGATGAGCCTCTACACCTGTTCAATAGACGTGGGTGGAGTGGGAACCGGGCGATATGAGCGTCACAATAGCACACATTGGCCCAGTTTACACTTTTGTCAAATCCCAATTTCAGCGCTAATAACTACTACGCTATGATTAGACAGAAAAGGGAAATTCATAGCTGTCATTTAAATAAGCTTACGTCTTTTTTCCTTTCTTATCTGTTTCAAACTTTTTCCCGTTACTTTTGTCTTGTCAAACAAAAGAAATTTCCTTAAACGTCTCTGTGGATTTAACACTGTCATGTATAAAATAACTCAATCTCAATATATACACAGCACCTAATCAGAGTCAAATTCTCTCATGAGCCTCCTGCCACTAAATTCTGTCAATAGTTTTCCTTGTCAATACTAGTCCCCCTCTTTGCTCTCTTTACAATGTGTCGTACTTTATTATGCTAGTCAAGTTGTTCGAAATAAAATTGGAATTAACCAACCGATGTATGTTAAATTTTCAGTCGATAAATATATCAATTGAATGGGCGCGTGGTCGAGTGGTTAGAGCTTTCTAGTTTGAATCACAGCACGATCGATCAGGAAGGTGACTTCTTGATGTTATCGGCATGGGGAGACGATGTCGGCATAAAACATCTTTGGAAAGTGCTTGCAAGCCATACACAGACTGATCCTAGCTTTGTAAGTCATCGTGGACGACGGTATGAGTGTACTGTTTGTGTTCAAACTGCTGGTTAGGATATATTATGCGATCTCTCACAGAGACTGTAACTAAGATACGCTCAGCATAGTTACAGCATTAACCACATTTGGGCTTTGTGGGTATTAAAGAAACAAAACTATATTTAATTAGATAGAATTAGATTTAATGCTTTGTTTACTTTAATAGTTTTATTAAAACAAAATTCTAAATAAAATATCTTCATTTACCTTGGTAAAGTTTCTCAGGGAACAAAACGCGTTGGTATAAAAGGCTTCTTTTATCATTTCTTTTATTAGTATTGTCTTTACGTATACATGTATTTATATTTGGAGTAGACATACACTCCCCCCACATGATTAAGATTACGATCGTTGACGAAAAGGGGTTAGTTTCAACTAGTGAAATGACCTCGTGAAATTAAAAAAAAATTATATGCAACACATATATATATATATATATCTATATATATATATATATATATATATATGTATTGTGCTTTAGTAAGCGTAGCTAACATCTGGATCAAAGCCGAAGCTATGGAGCACTTGATTACAAGACGACACAAAGTATGGTCATCAACAAGAGAAAAAAAGCGCAAGTTAATTCTAAGTTCAGAATTGGAGATATAAACGCCAAGTAGGTGCAGAAGTTCAGATATCTAGCAAGCGGTGAACAGAGGTAGCGATATACGACAACGAGATTCGAACAAGCATTGGACAAGCAAAAGAGGCATTCCAAAAGTTAAGGAAGAGGATGAAAAACTGACAAATTTTGTTAGTAGCAAAAATAAAAGTCCTGGATTGCTACTTTTTATATGACAGCGAATGCCGGACAATATACTAAGAGATGAGGCCAATACTAAAGGCAGTAGAAATGTGGTTCTACAGGAGGATAACGAAATGGAAACCGAGAGAACAATTATACTCAGAATCAGGAAGTCAGTCACTTAAGTGCCATACGTGAAACATGCTTGGGCGATCATGTCTCGAAAGAGACATGACTGAGTGGGCAGAAGATTATTCCGTAGTAGATTGCCATTACTTTCTGCGGTAGACTGGTTGCCTACCAAGGTTATAGAACCCGATCTGTCCTGTTATTTAACCCATAACTGGAGGAAAGAGACGGTAAGGGTATTTGCACGTAAATGAATGCAACGAATTTGATTGAAATTCGAACTCGGCTCTCCGATTCCTCGTTCCGGGTCGATATCTACTGCACCACAACGTACATCTCAAATCAGGAAGAGACAGCTGAAATTTCTAGGGCACATAATGAGGAAGAACAACTTGGAAACCTTAAACCTTACATGGCTTATTGAGAGCAAGCGAGATAAGGGAAGGCAACGAGTTAGCTCAAAAATTTGTGTAAATAGAAAGGGGAGAACATCTGCTAAGTACTATACTAAGTAGAGAGTGTTTGAGAAACGAGCTCGACTTTGTACTAAAAGGATGATGCCTATAGTAGTAGTAGTAGTAGCAGAAGGAGAAGAAGAAAAAGAAAAAGAATAAGAGGAGAAAAATGAAGAAGAGGAAAAAAGAGAAGAGGAATATAATAGAAGAAGAAGAGGGTGAAGTAAAAGAAGAAGAGGAGGAGAAAGAAGTGGAAGAAAAAGAAGCAGAAGAGGATGAGGAAGAAAGAACTAGAAGAATATCAAGAGGAGTTGGAAGATGAAGAAAAAGAAGAAGAAGGATAAAGAAGAAAATAGAAGAGCAGGAGGAAAAGAAGAGGATGAAAAAAGAGGAAGAGTAAGAAGAAGAAAAGTAAGAGGAAAAGAAAAAGAAGTGGAGGAGAAAGAAGAAAATGAAGAAGAGGAGGAAAAGAATAAGAAGAGGAGAAGGACAAAGATGAAGAAGAAGAAGGAGGATGAGGAGGAAGAAGAAGAAGATAGTCTTTAAAACTTTCTCTTCACTTATTTGTTGTGTTCATTTGATTTTTCGGCATTTGCCGCTTCACATCTCTGACTTAATTAGAAACTTCAATTAGAAAAAACTTGTCATTCGGGGACCACCCATAAACTTCATTTTCCTTTATTGGCCATTATTTGTTTCTGAGGTAAACTAGACAATCTGGCATTATAAAAATTACATTGACTTAACACTTATTGATAATGAGTTTTATCGCGGCCTGACAAGTCGGTGAAGTCGTTACACATACACTATTGTTATCAAAGGGCGATGTTTGATTAAAACTAAGAAACGGGATTGTTAATTCTTGATTCTAGTTTAAGATAGATAAGTAATGATTGTTTATATTTCAATCTGTAAGGGGATAAGTCGTTAAAAATTAATTTAAGAAAACTTACAAATCTGTATGGGGTACAATTGATACTTTTAGATCCCGTTTAAAAAGGCATTAAATTGTATTTTAATGTAAATAAGTTCTAAAAAAACGAAAGGAAGACGAATTCATTGGGCGGTGTTCGATTAAAGCTAAAAACCAGGATTTTAGATATTGATTCTCTAGGTTACGATTTTGTCTTCCGTTTAACTGTCGTCCTGTCCAACTTTGTAGGCGTACCCTTTTAAAATATTCAATATTATGTAAAGGTAATGCAGGTGTGCATTATGGTGCAGTAGATATCCGATCGGAACGAGAAATCGGAGAGCCGAGTTCGAATTCCAGCTGAATTCATTGCCTTCACTTACGCGCAAATACATTTGAGATAGGTGATAGGTAATAATCCGTCTCTTCCCTCCAGTTATGGCTTAAATAACAAGACAGATTGCGTTCTATAGTCCTTGGCTGGCAACCAGTCTACTGCAGAAAGTAATAACCACCTACTGCGGGATAATTTTTTTCCCAGTCAGTCGTGTCTTTTTCGAGACATGATCGCCCAAGAGTGTAGCACTTATGGCACTGATCTCACTGAATGTGGAGTACCGCTACCTAATGGGTAGCGGCTCGATTTGAGAGCAGAGTTCGAATTTTAGTCGAGTTCATTACACCCATTTACGCACTAATAACTTTGGGATATGTATGAATCCATCTCTTCTCACTACCCCGCTTAGCAACAGGTAAATAGCAGTGCATTCTGGTAACGTTTCTAGGAGAAGGGCAACGATGAAAAAAAAAAAGAAAAAAAAAAGGAAAATGAAGGGTTAATGTACGATGGTGACCCACACCATATTTATTGGGCTTCGGCTGTCGGTCAAAAGCTTAGGGAGGAGATATGCGTTACGAAACTATCTGAAAGCCGACTGGAATAAGAAGAATCAAAGTACGCTTATTCTCTCTTCATGTCCCCCCCCATCCCCTGACGGTTGACGCAGTCAATGAACTGATGATAATGATGATGATGATGATAATGATGATGATATAAAAGTTAAGTAAGGGGAACATTCAGGACTAAGTGTAGGGAAGAGTGGTATATAAGAAAACTTAATTTTTATTTTTATATATTGTCACGTTCCCTCAGGACGTAGGTTATCATAGTTTTTCAATGAGTCCTTTTCTTTTATGATGCCTGAACTATTATGCATTCGTAGGAAAGATAGCGGAGTAGTTTCTCGTCACTTTTTCCCTGGTTTGGAATTGAGAGTTTTCTTCTTAGAATGATTTTCATTCAAGACCAGTGGTAACAGACATGTGGTTCCACAGAATAAGGATAGCGATACCACGGAAAAAGCATGTGAGCAATGATAACATTTTAAAGAAAATGGAAAGGAAAAGGAACCAATAACAGTCTTGTTGTGGCGTTGTTAAGGCGAAACTTCGCCGCAAAGTTGTAGTGACCGGTAAGTGCCAGAAGTGAGACACGAAACACAGAAGGTAGGTTCGAAACAGTGTATTAGTATAACAAGAACAAATAAGTGATAATAATAAATAAATAGAAATAAGTAAGTCCGAACGGTACAGTTACGCTGCTTACTAGTTGCTGGCTTTAACTGCGCAATTAACTGAATTTCTAATTGCCAACCAGAAGTCAAGCAAGTAACTATATATAACAAGAGGAAGAGTCCAGTCCTCGTAGAAAGGCACCATAACAAGTCTAAAAAAAAAACACTTTTATGAAAAATCATCTAGAATTTTAGGTTTGAGTTCAAGTTCCTTCTAAAGTTTACTTCAGCTCTATACATCTAGCGTCTCTGCATGAACTGTGAAATTTTTCTTACTTATTATTTATTTATATTTATTTTCAATAGAAGTAGATAGGTTCGCCTATCGTTCGGTTCACACTCCTCCCCGGTCTTTTGTGTCGAAGTTCAGGTTTATTTATCGCTTCCAGTTTAGAATTGGTTATCCTGTTCCTTCTAAAGTTTTCTCATTCTTTTTCACTCACTGTAGCCACATGCGTCTTAGTGACAATATCGCCTTGCTTGTGGTGAATTTATTAAAAATCATTACCATGTTTGGCAGCATAAATATTAGTTCAGTTCAATAAGTGCGAAGCTTGAAATAATCATGATAGTACGTTTATCCTAGGTATAATCGAGTCACCTTGCTAGTAGATAAACTAAAGAAAAGAATTAGGTTGACAATTGATGCGTCGTTAAATGGAAAAGGAGACAACGGTAAAATAATAGAGGTGATAATTTAAGGTAGGTTTGTCCTGCTTCTTATGTTCTCCAGAACTGATATAACATATTTACAGATGTAATTTCAAAAACTAGTTAACGATAAGTAACCATTTGACCTGAGGCCCCGTCTTATCTCTTCTTTTAAATGATTGGTCGAATTAAAATAGAGCTACGTTTGAATGCGTTGTTTATTTTTCTTTTGTCTGACAATACTGCTGCCATGTCTGTTCGGATGCCCCTGCTATTCACCTCGGCGATCCTGATAAAATCCAATGGAGAATCTGTAATGTGATCGATCCCGACTTGGCAACTCAACTGCAGTCACTCTCTCACCGACGTAATGTGGCTTCTCTGTGTCTCTTTAACAAATACTGTCACGGTTTCTACTCCAATAAACTTAGCTCACTGGTGTCCCCTATGTATGAATTTACTTCAGCTACTAGACTAGCAATTAGGTCCCACCCTTTTACAGTGAAACCGATAAAATGTAACAGCAACTTTTACTCTACCTGCATCTTTTCTCGTATTTCCCGATTGTGGAATTCCTTTCCGTAAACTTACTTCCCCGACAGCTAAAATATCCAAGGATTTAAATGTAGGGTCATTCATCATCTCTTATCTCATTGATTCGCATCCTTTCCCTCATGCTCTTTTCTCCATCCACTCCACTCACATCACACCAGTATTCTCATCCTTCCATTACCCTCTTCCTGACACCCCGTATAACCTGTCCCTCTTTCTCATCACTTTCTTCCTATGTAACCCCCACCCTGCGCAGCAGTGGCAGTAAAACTACCTTGCTTGGGGTAAAAAAAATTCCATGTCAAGAGTATGTCCGAGAGGTCTAAACTGTAGCGTTCTGACTGTGAGACAGGGATTTGAATCTCACCTAAGTCGGTTTGTAAGAGCGGTGTCTGGAAAATTTAAAAACGGTTTGATCTAAGCATTGTGATTATTACTAGATAGAGGAAACTGTTTTATGGCTGTCTTAGAACGAAAGTCACAAGTCACCGTGACCGAGAGTTTTTTTTTTTGCATTAAGGTTCACCCTGTACATGTCTAGGAGACTCGAGGTAGAGGGTTACGTTAGGAGGCAGTTTTTTTTACGGATATAAAAGGAAGGTAACGGTTAACCATAGACTTGAACAGGTTATGATGGTAGTGATCGGGGAAATAACAACTTGGGAGTCGGTTCCACCGAGCAGCGGTTCACGGGAAAAAAACTTTTCGAGTGGAAGTTAGATCTCATCCATAGAATACGGAGGGAATGTAGCTGGTTTGGTACAATGTAAACGGCATGACAGGTCCTTGCCGTGAAGGTTAGCTTCGGCTTGGCAGAACTAAGAAATGTAGTTCACCCAAGAACTTTCCATGAAAGTTGTGATACAGCAGTGATAAGCTTGCCAGATCCCGCCTGTGGAGGGTTATATCAATGACTTTGAGACGCTTTTAGATCTTATCGAGTTTGAAGAGTGAGGCTTGTGCAGCTCTCGCCAACATATCACAACAGTAATCCTTTCTTGGCATGATCTATCTCTTGTAAAATTGAATGGGTAAAATTTAACGGTAAAAGGGTGAAACCTAAGTGCCAATCTAACAGTACGCTTAAATTCATGTTGTCGGAGAACCATAGAGAAAAGCTCATCAGAGCAGCTACTATGAAAATATTTGTAGAAAAGACAGTGGGAAGCGACGTCCCATCTGTGAGAAAGTGACTGGTCAAGATGCTAAGTAGAGATCGATAACATTTTTGATCCTTCTTTGAATTTTGTTCAGAACCTCGAAAATGAACAGCAAGAGCACAAGACCAGATATGGCAACAATATTCAATGCCCAGACGAATAACAGATTTATAAATTATTATTTTATTTTTTTATAATCGTGTCGTCCTAAGCAAGACATTTTACTGCCACTGTTGAACAGGGGTTTAAATAGGAGGAAAGTTATGAGAAAGAGTGACAGGTTACAGGGGGTGTTAGGAAGTGGGCAAGAGAAGGATGAGAATACTGATGAGAGTGGAGTGGACGGAGAAAGAAGCATGAGAGTGGATGCAAGTTAGTGAGATAGATGACTATTGACTTTACATTTGAATTCTTGGAGATTATAGCTGTCAGGAAAGGGAAGAGAATTCCACAGGCGGGAAGTGCGAGAAAAGAAGCTGCCAGAGTAGAATTTGCGTTTACAATTTATTGGTTTCACAGTAACAGGGTGGGACCTAGTTGCTAATCTTGTGGCTCGAGTAAATTCATATATAGGGGGTACCAGTGAGCTAAGTTCATCTGAGTAGAAGCCGTGAAAGTATTTGTAGAAGAGACATAGGTAAGCGACATTGCGCTAGTGAGAAATTAACTGTATCCGAGCTGCCAAGTCGGAATCGATCACATTACAGATTCTCCGTTGGATTTTGCCAAGACACCTAAGTTGATAGCAGGGGCACCCGACCAGATATAGCAGCAGTATTCAATGCACGGGCGGATGGTGGATTTGTCATTAATCAAAGCTTAATGTGAAGATGACAATGAATTTATTTGGCCTCTTCATGGAAGTGTGTAAATGCATCGTTTATGTGAATCTTCAAAAACCTAAACAGAGAAAATGAATAGAACCTTGCTTTCCCAGATATAGTGATGTCTCGAATAGGGCGACATTTAAAAAAAATAGTTCACATATCCGAAGTCAGTATAGTCATTTTTATGTATTTATTTTGTTTGGTTAGACAAGAATCAAGCAGGTACAAAAATTAAATACCTGGGAAGTGTTATAACAGAAAACGGAAAGTGCGACACAGAAATCCGAAGACGAATGGGCATGGCGCAGGAAGCATTCCAGGAATTGAGTAAGGTATTAAGAAACAGGACAATTTTGATAGAAACAAGAAAGAGAGTACTGGACTGCTACGTGCTGTCCGTCTTTCAATATTGCAGTGAATGCTGGACAATATCGTTAAGGATGAATGAAGCAACTGAAATGTGGTTCTACAGAAGGATGCTGCGAATATCATGGATCGAGCATGTGAGCAATGATGAGGTCTTGGAAATGATGGAAACAAAAAGGAAATTAATACTGAGCATCAGGAAGAGACAGCTGAAGTTCCTGGGACACGCAATGAGAAAGGAGGGCTTGGAGAATTTGATATTAACAAGCCAGATAGAAGGAAAAAGAGACAGGGGAAAACAACGGATAACATATTTGAAGTACCTAATCAGGTGGATGACGGAACGAGGAGTGCATGATGGTGTATCAGGAGAAGGCGTGCTCAGAGACACTAGGGATAGGGGAACGTAGAAAGCCATGATCGCCTACGTCCTGAAGGGACAGGGCACATAGAAGAAGAAGAAGAAGTAAATATTAGTCGATTAAATTCGTACATCTCGGAGCTTTTATTTTGTTAGAGGGTCGTTAAGCATATGTTGTTTATAAGTTATTTGAGTTTTATAAGCATTTACTTAGAGATTAGGTAAATACTTTTCATTTATATTTCAAACTGTAAGGTTTTACTTAATTCTGGGATAGGCCGTTTAAAATTTTATTCTCTATGTATTTACTTGTTAAATTTCCAATTTCCCTTTCCACTCAACATGGGATGCAACTGCCGTTTCTAGATCCTGAAGAAAGATATTAAATTGTATTTTAATGTTAATATTTTGTAAATAGTCGAAAGGAAGAAAGAACGAATTCATTCCGCGCACCACCGGACAAATTAGTTGCCCTTTCATCCTACATAATATTTTACAGACAAATCACCTTAAATCCTCAGTTCCCGTACAATAAGCAAAGTTAAGCAACGTTGAGTCTGGTCAGTAACTAAACGGATGACAGCTTGGGGATACCAGGTGATGTAAGCGTTGATGTCGGAAATAATGTAATGGATAATGGTTCAGAAATGTTAATCTGATAGCGGAGTTCCAATTTCCGTTGGGTTTGTTATATTCACTTATATTGTTTTATGATTTCACTCTATGCAATGCAGGACCGCCAAGAGTACTCAGGGCATTACAGTGAGAAAAAAAGTCCTTGTTACAGGGTGGGTATTGAGGAAATATAAAAATTAACGGCATTCTAGAAGATGGCAACTGACGTTGCATTTAAATTTTTGGAAATTGTTGCATGATAGCAAGTAAACGGGAGTTCTACAGGTGGGAAGTGCGAGCCCCCCCCCCCCAACCCCCCCCCCCCCAAAAAAAAACAAAAGAAAACAAAACAAAAAACACTGCTTCAATAGGAGTGGCGGATAAATATAATAATTTTAGCGGTAAAATAGTGGGACCTAAATGCCAATCTAGTTGCATGCTTTATTTCATGTGGCAGAGAAAAACTCATCACAGCAATTGCCATAAAATATTTGTAGAAAAAAAAAAGAGTGAAAACACGTAACGTCTGTGGGAAAATGACTGAAGTCGAGATGCCAGGTAAGGATCGATTGCATTTACAACCGCCCCTTTGGATTTTGTCGAGAAGATCAAGATGTTTAACAGGAGCACTCGAAAAGATATGGCAACAGTATTCAATGTACGGACGAATGGTAGATTTATAAATTCACAGGATGGATTCTGACGAGAAATAAAAATTCTGGCCCGATACAATGACCCAAACTTCCTAGCAGTATATTCGATGTAGTCATTTCGACTTCAGGTTGTTTCAAAATGTGAAGCCAAGGAGGAGCTGTATATTGCTTTCCAGGAGACCAGCATCAGCCATGCTGATGGCGGACAAGAAAATTTCTCTATGGTAGTTAAAGGAAAGCATTTTGATTTTTTGAAAGGTATCACTCAACTTACTCTCTTCCTAGTAGTGTGATAATTAACATAACTTATATCATTAAACTATTATTATCTATATACAAAAATATATATATATTTTTTTTTAATCATATCACCCCAAGCAAGGCGGTGACGCCACTGATGCGCATGGGGCTACTTAAGAGTAGAATGATAGGAAAAAAAAGAAAGCCGGGAACCACATCCTAAACAGGAAACAAGGGATGAGCCTCTTCACCTGTTCAATAGACGTGGGTGGAGTGTGAACTGGGGGATAGTTAAGTCTATCTACTCCAATTGAGAACAAAAAAAAAAAAACAAGAGAAAAGAAAAAATGTGAAAGAAGATTGGGGGAAAAAAATAGAAAAGAAAGCTGGGAACTACGTCCTAAACAGGAAACAAGGGATGAGCCTATTCACTTGTTCAATAGACGTGGGTGGAGTGCGAACCGGGCGATAGTTAAGTCTATCTACTCCAATTGAGAACAAAAAAAAAACAAGAGAAAAGAAAAAAAAGTGAAAGAAGATTGGGGGGGGGGGGAAGAAAAGAAAGCCGGGAACCACGTCCTAAACAGGAAACAAGGTATGAGCCTCTTCACTTGTTCAATACACGTGGGTGGAGTGTGAACCGGGCGATAGTTAAGTCTATCTACTCCAATCTAAAACATTTTCTCAGTTTAAATAACTTGAAAAAGATTGATAACGCAGAGAATATCAAACCATTTTTCCACATTAACTGATCAATAACCATAAAGTATGCCGAAGATATAATTGCTTACTAACCTCTGGAAACTTAGAATCTACTTAAAGATAAGAAATCACAAGGACAGTAAGTATGAAGTGAGGGTCACCTTAAAGGGCGTGTCTGAAAACAATAAGATAATTTAGGTTAGGTAATATTATTACTGTAGCTTATAAAAACAAACTACTGACAAATGTCACGTATCCATGAAATATATATGGGTGTACAATATATTATTTAATTAAGTTAGGTAAAGAAATGAAGTTATAAGCATATACCTGGCCGACCGGTCAATATCAGACGCCCATATATTAGAGACAGACCGCAGAGGAGCCTGATGGGATATCATCAGACAATCAGAGGTCAAATGGTTAGAGTTTAGATAAAAAAAAGCGAGTATCTAAATAGACAGAATAACCCAGGAATTAGGCACCTCATACTATTTAAAGAAAAAAGAAGAAATGGAAAAATCACAACGTGATGGAA
This sequence comes from Ascarosepion bandense, assembly GCA_037127315.1. NCBI lineage: Eukaryota > Metazoa > Mollusca > Cephalopoda > Sepiida > Sepiidae > Ascarosepion > Ascarosepion bandense. The sequence goes on from JBBBDQ010001293.1 coordinate 2,654,206, forward strand.
TCGAAATAATAAATTAAATAAAAAACATACTGAAACGTAATTCTGGAAAAGATACAGTTAAGAAACTACATAGAAAATTAAATATCAAAATTCAAAAAAGCTAACTAATCTAATTATGTCTGTTAAAGTCATCCATACTTGTGCCTACGAACTTAATATGTTTTCTCCATGTTGTATAAAATTATAATGTGATAATTTGATTTTTATTATACAGTGTGCAGTAGAAAATATCTCCGAGATGTATACCACCCAGATATATCTTCCACATAAAACATACGCTAAATGAAGACACCATGCACATTAATGTCTTACCATTATTTCGGAGGTATTTATAAGAAATATACATAGGAAATAATTCTGCTGCACACTGAACGAAGGTCTACACAAAAGTTGGAGAAAACTGAAGAACTCGCAAAAACAAAGTGCAATACGGTCAATTATTTGTAAAACAGAGAAAAGTGTGTGGCACTGCAAGGTAAATATCAATACTATAAAAAAACAACAACTATTGCGCAATTTCTCCCCTAATGATGAGGAGATGAGTCAAGAAGAGATGAGATGTGATGTTATAAATGATTCACTGTGTAGAGCCAGGAGAGTTTTCCCGTCTGAATCCATTCAGCACATATATAAATCTACCATCCGTGCGTGCATTGAATACTGCTGTCACATTTGGTCGGGTGGCCCTGCTATTCATTTCGGGCTTCCTGACAAAATCTAAGGGAGAATCTGCAATGTGATCGATTCCTAACTGGTAGCTCCGCTCCAGTCACGTTCTCACCGGCGTAATGTGGCTTCTCTCTGTCTTTTCTAAATTTTAATTAAAATAGAATAAAAAAGAAGACTTATAATTGAAATCCTTTTGATAAATATAGAGGAAAGAGATGGATTCATACCTTTTCCAGTGAAGAAGAAGTCTCTAACGGTGCTTTTATCTTGATAGTAACACCAGCTTGCTTTGTAACTCCCAAATATACCTTCTTTCCTTCGATATTATCTCAAAATTTACGAGGGCGTCGACGTACCTAACGAATATTACACAAGGTGGAGGTCTTAAGTGGGTTTAACAAAAACACCGTGGAAAAATATCCCAAGAACCTCAGAACTTCCCCTTTCCGCCTCATACCATTCCCAAATATATTTGCGCGTAAGTGGATATAACGATCCCAACGGGAATTGAAACTCAGTTCTCCGATTAAAATTTCTGAGCCATTTTCCATTACGCTAATCGAACGTCCAAGCTTACACCACCTGGCATTCCCACGCTGTCACCCATCTAGGTACTCACCAAGCTCAACGTTGCTTAACTTTGCTGGATCGTACAGGAACCGTAGTTTCAACGTGATGTGGCCGTAAGCCACGCTGAAGACACGCTACCTAAAGATATTTGGGATATATCATTGAATAATATCCATAGAAAGTCCTTCGAAAGAGGCGGTGGGAACTAGATAGCATGGTATTGCAGTGAATATCGTTTCGGAACGAGAAATTGGAGAGCCGAGTTCGAATTCTAGTTGAATTCGTTGCGTTCCCTTACGAGCAAATAACCCTAAGAAAGATATTAATCCGTCGCTTCTTTCTCTAGCTATGCAGAATAGGTTGCAATCTATAGCTTTGGTTGGCAATCAATCTACCACAGAAAGTAATGGCAACTTAGTGTGGGAAAGTTTTCTACTCAGTCATTCATGTCTCGTTTGAGATATGATCGCCCAAGCGTGTATCAAATATGGCACTTATCTGACTGACTGGATTTTTAATAGTTCAATTAATTAAAGTTTTTAACAGCACCTTATAATATACCTGATGAGTGTTACTACATTGATAATATAGCCATCGCTTGATATCGTACTATACCATGCCGCGTAAATGTGAGCTTTAATCCCTTCTAGGGACCCACAATCTTTGTCAAGTCATCATGAAAGTAAATTTGATTTGAATGTGTTTTTGGATCTAAGATATAGAACATTAAATAATATCCTATAGTAATATTACATGTTTTAACAAACTTATGCTTGAAAGTTTAAAAAAAAGAAAAACATGTCTTGCCAGTGACGTATCTATCTCATTAGCTGAACGATATTTATTCATTAACTTAATAATTTCATCAGAAATTCAAATAAGACCGGGGAAATCTTAAGGTTATTTTGAGTTCTTTTCATTTATTTATTAAGTTTTTGTTTAAATGATATTATTTTACCTGATTTGGTGTCTCGGCTTCAGTCACATTCTCATCGATGCAAAGTTATCTCCCTTTGTTTTCTCTGTTAGTACTTTGATAACAAATAAGCCTTACCTAGATTTTATGAATTTAATCGTATTACTAGATTGGCAACGTGGTCTCATCAATTTAAAGTTAAGTTGGCTAGATGCAACCGTAAGTTCAATGCAAACAGTTTCTTTTTTCGTACTTCTCGCTTGTATAACACTCTTCAGGCTCCATGCTCTCAAATTAGCATTAATCTTTAAAAAACTTTAAGTGCAATATCAATCTCTATGTAGAGACTCACTAATTAATGTCCTATTGTTCTCGCCCAATTGTAATGTTTTTTTTATTATAATTCTTCCCCTCTCAATAACTTCTTGTGACTTAGTGGTTTGCTTGGGGTGAATTCTATTTAAAAAAAAAAAAGGAAAAAGAAAATGATGAACTGAAAGTTTTCTCATATCAACACAAAACTTCGTTGCTTTCATATGTGAATAATTCTAATTGGAGAGATGAAGAGAGGTTTCATTAACAATTAGAACATTAGAAGATAAAAATATTCAGCTGACGAATGTTTCTCCAAAGAAGACATAAAACAGAACAGTGTAAATACAGAAAACAAATTTGATGAGGACACCGATCCGAATAATTAATGGAAGAATTCCATTTCTTTACGTCAGCAAATCAGATGACAAATAAAACAAAATGGAACATCTTAGTAACTTAGTAAAGTGTAGACAAAAAAATAAAGATACTAACAAATATTACATGTGTGCAAAAGTTACCAGCATTTATGTTTAAACAAGGAAATATATTTTACTCTAGATTTTCTTAACACAGGGCTGAAAATTTTTGAAGTCACCTTATATATCAACTGGGTGTGCTCGTAGTGCGATATTTATCTACACGCAAAATAAAATGAATTCATATTACGAATGCATTTACTTTCTGTCTTTGCTACAAATATTCTCATGGTAACTGCTCTTTTTTTTCCCTGGTACTCCAACCACATGAATTTTCCTGGTACCCCAACCACATGAATTTTCCTGGTACCCCAACCACATGAATTTTCCTGGTACCCCAACCACATGAATTTATGCGCTATTAAATTGGCATCTAGGTCCCACCCTTTTACCATTGAAATATTTAAATGTAGCCTTCACTTCTACTCCAATAGTTTCTTTTTACGCACTTCCTGCCTGTGGACCTCCTTTCCGTTTACTTGCTTCCCTGATAGCTACAATCTCCAAAAGTTTAAATGCAACGTCAATTTCCATCTTCTACCTTCTTAAATCTCGTTCATCTTTCATGATTTCTTCTCTACTACCTGTACCCCGCTTTTTCTCTCTCTGCAAATTAGTGGCGGTTCAGCCTTGCTTGGGGTCAAATAATAAAAAAAATAGTGGGGGACATGAATCCGTCTCTTTTTCAGCCCGCTCTGGGCTAATTAGCAAGGTAGACTGGGCTCACTAGCCTAGAATAGCGAAAACTTTGAATTCGGAAGCGTGAAAACAGCAACGAGGAACCACTCAACAGTCAATTTATCTTAAGAAATCAGGGCAATTTACACTTCATAAAAGAGAAATATTTGGAAAACTATGGTCGCTGAAATTATGAAGTATTTTGCTGTTTAATGACATTTCTGCCACCTCATATATCCTATTAATCCGTGATGATATTATGCAGAGGATAGACAGAAGTGATAAAATATGAACAAAAGAAACTAAATGAAATTTGATAGAATATAAACTACGTCTAGAGATTATAAGCAAAATATGTAAAATCCATAGATACGTATTATCCAATGAAATAATTTTTATTATTATTTATAGCGAGTGACCAGGAAAGCAATTAAGTCACAGTTTTAAATTTCAACTTGATATTTAGTATTTTTTCAATAATTATAGCAATTTGCAGTGTTAAGAGATTATTTTCAAGAACTAGAATTTAGTATTATGGCTCATAAAAAAGAACTAACAATGAATGAAAAGAACTATATACTTAGAGAAATTAGTAAAGGAAAGTCTTCGCTTTAAATTTCTAAGGATTTGAATAGGGATCATCGAACAATTAAGAAAATAGGTCAAATGGGAATTCAACCAAGGAAAAAAAAGTCTCAGGCTGAATTCAGGAATTTAACAAAGCGAGATCTATCCGAAGAGAATTAATAAGAAACCCAAATGCGTCAAGTACGTTCATATTTGAGGCCACTGGAGATCCTATGGCGTCAAGAGAAACAAGGTGTAAAGCATTAAAGAAGTTTGTTGATGTAAAAAATCAAATAAAGAAACCCATTTTAACAAAAGAACATAAGGAAAGAAAATTACATTGGGCCAAAAGTTCATGAAAGCTGATTTCAGTAAAGTGCTTTTTACAGACGAATCAAGGATCACCCTCGATGGGCTCGATGGATGGGCTCAAGGATAGGTTTACAACTAAGATGACTCAGGAAAGTTTTTTACATGCCAACAAGGTAGTGGTGGGATCATGATATGGTCTGGGATTATTAGTAAAGACTTGTGAGTCTATTTAAAGTTAAAAACGTGGTTAAAATGAATGCCAAAAGTTACTGTGATTTTCTAGAGAAATATTTCTTTAAATGGCTTGATAACCAATCTTTAGCCAAGCGTAGATTTATGATCTTTATGCAAGACAGCGCACCAAGTCATGCATCAAAGTTTACTAAATCCTGGTTGAAAGAAAAGGGATTTGTTCAAGATTCTCTTATGGACTGGCCTTCAAATAGCTGTGACTTGAATCCCATTGAAAACCTGTGGAGTATCCTTAAGAGAGATTTTTATTCTAATGGAAGGCAATTCAACAGCAAGTGTGACCTGTGGGAAGCAGTTAAAGTTGCTGCAAACAACTTACCAGCCGCTAAAATTCCAAATCTAACATCAGATATTGACAATAGGCTGCTAAGAGTTATTGAAAAGGAAGGAGCATTTGTATAATAAATTTTAGGAGGTTGTTAGTATTTTTTGTTCAGATATTTTTTATTTTTAAAATAAAAAATATTTCTTTAAGAAATTGACGAATTTGTTCTAGAATCTTTTCATATTATTTTTTACATCAATTTTACAAGGTATAATAATTTAAAAGTATCAAAATAAATAGTTGCAAATAAACTACTGACAGTCAAATTAGTCTGTTTGTTAAGTTAGTAAAATTTCTTCCAATCAAAAACAATAGTTTTCTCTGTCTATATATCTAAGTTAATAATATTGAGTAGAATCTAAACAACAACATAATAGAACTTTGAACATTAAAGACACAACTCTTTATACCAATTCATAACTTGCATATAATCACGAGACACAGTTTATAACCAAACACATATTTAAATTTAGGATTTAAGATTAAATTGCATGAACATCAGTCCGATGAAGTCTTAAAAGACGAAACACGCCACACGAAAATCATTGATTTTCTTAACATTGTTCTATTATATTTAATTAAATTAAATTTTATATATATATATATATATATATATATATATATGTTAGAAAAATTAAGACAGACGCGTTATTTCATGGTAATTCGGAAGTATAGGCCTATTTCAGGCGAGCCATCTTCAGCTTCCGTCTTTATTCAACGAAGGATTCTACAGGAACTCAGCCATTCATTGGGCTTGTATAATGATAATATACACGCTAAAAAGTCTTCCTCCTTCTACCGTAGTTCAGAGGTAGAATCGCCGACTGCGCCAATTCGGTCGGGTTTCAATCCTCGGTAAAAAGCAATTGGCTGTCTAACCGTACTGATGAGCTGTGATAGAGCGAAACAGATCTGTCTTCGGATGAATATATATATATATACATATAAAACTTCTTAATTTATTCGACAGTCATAGAGCTCTGTTAATAATATTGTGAAAAATTTATCACAAATGCGCTAAAACTTCTTCTTCTTCTTCTTCTTTCATGTGCCGTGTTCCTTTAGGGCGTAGTCGATCACGGTCTTCCACATCTCTCTATTCTTTGTAGTTTTTAACAGTCTTTCTCTTGTTCAGTTAAATGTCATACATGATAAATGCTTTGGCGATCATGTCTCGAAAGAAGCAGGATTGACTGGGTAGAAGATTATCCCGCAGTAGGTTGCCATTACTTTCTGCGGTAGACTGGATACCAGCTAAGGCTATAGAACTCAATCAGTCTTGTTATTTGACACATAACTGGATGGATGGAATAGACGGATTAGTACATTTCCCAAGGGTATTTGCACGTAAGTGAATGCAAGGAATTCAACTAGATTTCGAACTTGGCTCCCCGATTTCTCGTTCTCTTGTTATTTTTCCCACCCATTTGCTCAAGCCCATCAAACTTTATTTCATAAATACTTAAATTAATTTTTTGCAGTTTCCCTCCTTCAGGATAGCTGCCAAGGATTTTGTGTGAACAATTCAGTTCCCACCACAAGTTATTGCATAAGATATTTAGATACAATGATAAGTTATTTAATTTATCTGATTGATAAGAGTTTAATTAGTCCCACTTTAATGTCAATTATCCACAAAGGTCGGGGTGGAATCTTCCGAAAGTTCTAACTTGTTACGTTGTATAAATTTGGTATGACAATGTAAGAATCACTCCAAGAGTTTGTATCTAAAATCAAATTGTAACCTCTAATCTCTTGAACAAATGTCCTTTTCTGTATGAGGACATGATCCTTTGATTAAAAGTAGTATATCAATTAACTTACTGCCAGTGTCGGTTTGGATCTATAGTGGCCGGACGGGGTCAGATATGGTTGCTCGGGTGGAGCGAGTCTTTTGTCTTCTATTTGCTCTATATTCTTGTCCCCAATCTGATATGTAGCATTACAAATCTTTATGATTGAGGCAACTGACAAGGCCACGCTCGATAGTAACATCCGTGGTAGGGTTGAAATTACTAAAAGAAACACAAAAATGAGAGAACAAGACAGAGAGAGAGAGAGAGAGAGAGAGAGAGAGAGAGAGAGAGAGAAAATGAGAGAAAGAATGAAGGGTAAAATAGAGTAAGAGAAATAGAGAAGAGAGAAAGTGAGGAAACAATGGTGCGTGTATATATATATATATATATATATATATATATATATATATATATAAGTGTGTATGTCTGTGTGTCAATATTGAGAGAAAATAGAGGGGAGATAGAGAGAGAGAGATAGGAAATGTGAAGAGAGATGAAAGTTTAATATATATTAACAAAGAGAGAGGGGCGATAGAGAGAGAGAGAGGGGGGAAGGTGAAGGTGCCGGGTAACACGATAAAGCTACCCCCAGCGGCAATTAAACTTTGGAGGTCGGTCACTAGAATCATCGTCTGATTCACTTTTCCGCCGGTAATTTGCCGAAATAGCAGTATTTGCATTTACGGCGATAAGCGAGAACGAATAGGAATGATAATTAAGAAGGCTGAATGATGTGCTGAGATAAACACACGCGCGTGCGCGCATAACAGACACACGCAAACACACAGATATATACTCATAATGAAAGTGAGAGTAAAATGTTAGAGATTTACAAATGTATATCAAATGTACACAGTGTTTCCTCGAAATGTGGGTGCATTTATTCAGTTAGTTTCAAAAGTTTCATTCCTCTTCAAATTTTGTGTTAAATGTTTCATCCCTAAACAAGGCTATAATGCCACTAAGAACACAGGAGGTTACAGGGAGTGAAAGTGAAAGATAATAAGAAAATTAAGAATGGGGAAGATTGAAAAACGACTAAATAAAGAACGGGAGTTGAGACGACACAAGATGGCGATCGACATCACAAGATGGCGATCGACGTCACATTTACATTTTTGAAGATTGTAGTTACAGAGGGTGGAAAGTATGACACCGAAATCAGAAGGCGTATTTCGAGAGCCAAGGAAGTAGTTTTAGTTTCAAAAGCTCAGCAGAATACTAAGAAATAGAAATAATCCGTTAGGGTCAAAGAAAAGTGTATTAAACTCTCACGTGATATATGTCCTCCTGCATAGCAGTGTATGCTTCACGATCTCCTCAAAGATGAAGAGGAGACTAGAGGTAACAGAAATGTGTCTCTACAGAAGTGCCGAACATGTGAGCAACGAAAAAGGTTTTGGAGAAAAACAGAAACTTATACTTAACATGAGGAAAAGACATAATGAGGAACTGCATATGGTGCAGTGAATATCGACTGGGAACGACAAATCGGAGAGTCGAGTTCAAATTCCACTTGAATTCCTTGCATTCAATAACGCACAAATGCTCTTCGGAAAGGTATTAATTCGTCTCCGTGCTCCAGTTATGGGTTAAATAATAAGACAGATTGGGTTATATAGCCTTGGTCGGCAACCACTCTACCAGGAAGCAATGACAATCTAGTGCGTTATAATGTCCTGCCCAGTCAGTCATGTCTCTTTCGTATGGCCCTTAACTGACTGACTGAAGGAGGAAGGAGGGTTTGTAAAATTTGATATTCACGGAGCAGATAGAAAGCAAAAGAAACCAGGAAAAACAACGTATGCCATACTTAGTGAGCTTTAGCAAATTCACGACGGAACCAGTATTCGGAGAAATAACAAAAGTCAAAATTTACTAAGTGTTGCAAAAATAGGATGTCGCATTTTCCAACTTTTGTGATTCTTAGGAAATTGTAGCTTCAATTTTTGGTCCTTATCTGACAGAAGAAGTACTTTTTTTTTTTAAAGGTGGTAACGACACTGATGTGCAGGGGGCTACGTAAGAAGAAAAGAATGGAAATGAGTAAAAGATTGGAAAAGAGAAAGCCGGAAACCGCATCCTAAACAGGAAACAAGGGATGAGCCTCTTCACCCGTTCAATAAATGTGGGTGGAGTGTGAACCGGGTGATAGTTTAGTCTTGTTATATTTTTTAATTTCTCTTGCAATGATCAAGCTTTAGAAAAAATGAAAACAAAAATAGACTTATGCTTAGGATCAGAACAGGCGGTTGACATTTCTGGGGCAAATAATGTGGAAGGAATGCTTGAAGAATCTGATACTCACAGGGCAGAATGAAAGCAAGATATACAGAAGAAAATAACATGTAACATCCTTAGTTAGCTTAAGTAAATGGATGGCAGAACAAGATTGATGAGAAATGACAGACAAAATTTATTAAGAGTTACAAGAAACAGGATGTTGTAGAGAGCCATGATCGCCTACATTCTGAGGAGAAACGTAGAGAAGAAGATTTCATTAAATTACTGCCATATTAAATTACTGATTAGAAATTTGCATGAAAATTGTTTATATGTATTTATATGCCCACAGAGAGAGAGAGAGAGGGGGGGGAGTGCGTGTGTGGTTACAAATGAATCTCATTAGTTTTTAGACTGGTATGCATTTTATCAGTCATTGAATTCAATTGTCGCTTTTTAATCAAGTGGCACTATGATTTTATTTCTGGCAGGAGATTCTCAAAAGAATTTCTGGGACACATAATCAAAAAGGGGGGACTTGAAGAATTTGCCATTCTCAGAAGATATTAAAAGCAAGAAGGGCAGATGACATTTCTGGAACAAATAATGTGGAAGGAATGCTTGGAGAATTTGATGCCCGCAGGACAGATTGAAGGCAAGACAGACAGAGGAAAATAAGATGTAACATACTTAGTGAGCTTAAGCAAATGAATTTTGCAACTAGGTCTTTGTGAAATAATCGAAAGAAAATATTTATTAAGCATTACAGAGAATAAATGAGCTTACAATAAGTAAGAGAATATTTATTAAGTGCTACAAAGAACAAGTGAGTTACAAGGAACAGGTTGGCATATTGTCCAATGTCTGTGATTCTCATGAAATTGTAGCTTCAGTTTCTTGTCCTTATCTGTCAGTATTGACACTCGGCATGTTTTTCTGTTACTGTAGTATTGACAAAATTTTAGAGAAAATAAACAGTAAACGTAAACTCATATTTAACATTAGGAAGAGAGAGTTAAGATTTCTAGGAAATATAATGAGGAGAGCAAGAGGAATAGAGGAAACCAACTCATACCACACTTAGTGAGCTAAGTGAATGGTGGAACAAGTTTTCGTAGAAATAAAAGACGAAATTTATTAAGAGCTATAAGGGACAGGAAGTTGTGGAGAGCCATAATCCTCTATGGCACATAGACACAAAGCATAAAGAAATTATTAGAAGCAAGAAATCGGAAAAGAATTCCACAGTTTAGAAGTGCGAGAAATGAAACTATTAGAATGGAAGTGGGTTTACATCTAGCTATTTCAACAGTAAAACGGTAAGACCGAGCTGTCAATATAATCAGCTAAGTGCGATACGTGATACGCGCTTCGACGATCAAGTCTCTTTTTATCCATGAATGTCTAGGTAGAAGATCTTCCCGCAGTAGTTTGGCGTTTCTTTTGCGGTAAACTGTTTGCTAACCAAGGCTATAGAACCCAATCTGTATGGCTGTTTAACTCATACCTGGAGGGAAAGAGATGGATTAATAACTTTCTCAAAGCCGTTTCCGCGTAAGTGAATACAATGAATTCAACTAGAATTCGAACTCCGCTCTGCGACTTCAAATTCCAAGCCGATATCCATTGTCAATCTAGTATCACTTAAATTTATGTAATCGAGGCATAAGGGAGAAAAGCTAATGAAAATATTTGTGAAACAGACAGAAAAAAGTGACGTCATATCGGTAGGAAAGTGACCAAAGTGTATCTTTTCGTAAATTCATATTTGTGATTGTTGTCTGTTTAAGAAACTTCTGACATTTGACATCTCCTTGCTCGTCATCAAGTGTGGCCTAGAGAGTCTCTTGTTAACCTAAAAAAGCATTGAAAGTTCAGCTTTCAGTAAAAATGCTGAAAACATTTTAATGTACAAATTCTTACTGGTATTCAGCTAGACTTAAGCACTGCCTTGCCATCCAAAACACTTAAGACATGCCTGTCAATTTCTGGTTTCCATCTATCGGATACAAATTCTATATCATCCAACAGTTAACTAAAGCACACAAAGTAAACTTTCACACTCGCAAAATGGGATCCAAATAAAAACATTATGGAAAGTGTGAAAAGTAAAATTCTGTATGCTGATTGGATAGGAAATAAATTGATCTATGACGCCAGTCAAATTTTTTTCACACCTAGAAAGTGAAAATGCGTTCGGAGCCTGTCACATGTCGAGATTCACAACTTAAGGACGTCCCTCGACCGGTCATAATAAATCCGAGATGTGAGCGGGTAGCTGACGGACCTTGTCGCAATGTATCAAAAGAAATTTCAAGACGCCGTCTCGGACGTCAGGGCGCATCACAGATTCGTTTTTTCTCTCCTTGAATTTTTCCTTTCTTCATCTTCACCTACACAACGAAAACAACAACAACAACAAGACAACATCAACTAACTTGTAATACTAAAAACCACTCAGTACAATTTCTTTGTTTCACCTTCTTTCTCACTCTGTCGCCAACCTACCTAAAAAGGGAAAAGAACATAAGACTTTTTAATCTTTACATACATACATTCTGCTACTATCAGTATACGCCCCGGGACACTTAGCTACTTACTGCTATTTCTCTGGAACATTTAACCACGTGTATTTTTCTATTGGAACATGTCACTCATACAAAATAGTTAACTAAATGTATTTTCTATTCGAGTATTTTACTTCTTAGAAATTTGTTATTTAGTACCAGCAATAAAATTACACTGATTTTACAAACAAAATACTTTCATTTTTCCAACCATTCATTCAACCTTCTGATATTTGTGTTTGGCACAAGGCTAATTTGACAAGCGTCACCGAAGCCCCGACACATCCATTCAAATGAAGGTGTTAAGATTCGCCTCTCGTCACAAAATGGAAGCAACCGTATAGCGCATGTACTTTTAGACCGCTTAGACATCACGGTGAAGTATAACTCAATTAGCCTTATAAAGGGCCGATGTTCTTTATTAAAAAAAAAAACTCTTGGAAAACCCAGTTCTGTAGACGAGAAGAAAGATATGTCTACACGAACACGTATATTTACTAAATATAACACTTATAGTAATGAGAAATTTATATTATACTTTGTTCTTTTTTTTCATAACGATTTCACCCTAAGCAAGGCAGGACTGCCACTGATACGCAGGGGGTTACATGGAGAGAAAAACAGGGCACATGGGATGTCGAAGGAAGGATGGAAACCGAACTGGATTTAAGGAGGTGAATGAGATTTAGAGAGTATATAGTAAGTATATATTGTTTATATTTCAGTTTTCACAAGCATGTACTTGGTTAAAGATTAGATAAATACTTGTTTATATTTTTAATCTAAAAAGGTTTACTTAGTTCAGGGATAGGCCTTTTAAAATTATATTTTGCTGTTAGATTGCCAATTTCCCTTCCCAAGCTACATAAGCAACCGGCATTTCTAGATCCTGAAGAAAGGCATTAAAATGTATTTTAATGTTAATATTTTGTAAAAAAAAAATCGAAAGAAAAAAAGACGAATCTATTAGTTGAGTTTCATCCTACATAATAGTTTACAGCCACATCATTTTAAACCCTCAGTTCCCGTACAATAAGCGAAGTTAAGCAACGCTGAGTCTGGTCAGTACCTAAACGGAGGACAGATTGGGAATATCAGATGCTGTAAGCGTGAATGTAATGGATAATCATTCAGAATTGTTTAACGGAGAACCGAGTTTAAATTTCAGTTGGGTTTTTATATTAACTTAGAGCTCTTCTTGTCCCTGCAATGGGTTAATTAATACATTATTAGTGCAAAACAATTCTTATACCATCCCCCCAAATATCTGGTCTTAAATAAACAGCAAAGGCTTGATATGACATAAAGAAATCAATCAAACTTAAGAATTGTTCAGAATAGTTAATCGGATAACCGTGTTCCAATTCCCGAGTTCCAATTTTTTACCATGTTTTATCATTTTACTCTATGCAATGCGGGACCGCCACAGGTACTCAGGGCATTACAGCGAAAAAAAGTCCTGGGTACCGGCGGTATTGAGGAAATATAAAAATGAGCGGGATTCAAGAAGATAGTAGATGGCAATTGAAGTTGCATTTAAATTTTGGAGATTGTAGCTATCAAAGAGGCAAATAGACGGAACGAAGTTCCACAACTGGAAATAAAATTGCTAGAGTAAATGTGGCTGTTACTTTTGACGATTTTGACGTTATAAGAATGAAAACTTGATTCCAATCTAGTAGCAATCGTACATTCATTTGGTCGGAGCATCACAGAAGCTCGTTAGAGCAGTTGCAATTAAAATATTTGTAGAAAAGACAGAAGGAGGCCACATATCGTCGGTGAGAAAGTGACTGAATGCGAGCTGCCAGATCATATTTAACTACGATGCAGGTTGCCTATTTTACATAATATCGTAAAATAATAACTATTAACTTGACTAATAATCAACTTCTGTTTATTCTTTGTTTATTAATTTTATCATAATAAAGCAAAATCAAATTGCATTTTATATCAATTATATATTCACCATCATTTGCAGTGACTTTTAGCAATGCTCCTTCCCCGGTAGAAGACCCAAGACATGAACAGACTAAGATTGTAGTGATCAGGGAAGCATTCTCTTCGGAGACGGTTCCACAGAGCAGCGGTTTGAGGAAAGAAGCTACTCGTAGCCAAGAGGAACATCAGAAAAAAAGAGGGTCCCCTGGCCGAAACGCTTGTGCAAATAGAAGGTAGAACTGCGGACGGGACAATTCGGCAAATGCACAAACGTTGCTAAGGGTACAACGGATAGATGGTTGTAGAGAACCGTTATCGCTTACGTCCTCCAAGGACGAAGTACATATTATATTTTATTTTTACAGTGATCTTCACCCTATAAAAAGTCCAAAAACCACTCACGGTAGAAAGTTACATAATATGAGACACACGTAGGGATATGTAGGAATGACAACGGTTGACCCTTGACAGGTTAAGATTAGACTGATAAAGGAGGCATCTTCTTGGGAGTTGGTTCTCCAAAGAAGCGGTTCAAGGGAAGAATCTGCTTGAGTGAAACTTGTATCTCACTAATGGTATAATGAGGTAATGAAGATGGTACACTACAGTGTGGGTGGAAAGGTGAGTCTTAGCTGTGAAAGAATTGATAGAATTAAATAATTTAGTCCGTCTGAACACTTTCTATAGAAATAGAGGTTTGCAAAGTTTCGTCTGTGATAAAGGTGATATAAGTTGGACAATAGTTCGTCACCCACAAGGATGCGAAGACTCTTTTGGACTCCTTTGAGACTAGAAAGTGTCAACTGTGGACAGCTCTAATCCGTATATGCCATCAGTACTCAATTTTCGGTTGAATCTGGTTCTTGTAAATGTAGTGGATAGCATGAGGAGTCAGGTACTTACTGAAACGTTGCAGAAAACTGACCGTTTTTCTTGTTTCTTTAGTCTCTGATTTTTCCCTGAGAAATCACACATTTGTTGAGATTAGGTGAAATTGGCATTTATCACACAGCTGTACGATCATTATGAGCAAAGTTTTGTCGGGTTCGAGGAACACTTGAATTTAGTATTAAGCAGAGAAAATTTTCTCAGTTAGCAGGTTTTGCAGCAACTGATAAATCAATGTTTATTTGGAGCAAGATCAGGTGTACCTGCTAAGTCAGACACAACTGATTTCCAGAGGTATTTCCACTGTTATTCTCATTTCTTCTAATTTTTTTCCTCCATATGACGGTGTAAATATAATTATAAATAGGAATTTTGAGCCGAAAGACTCTGGGTTGCTACACGACAAAGCCATCTTGGCAGTAACCATGGTTGCGAGAAAGTCTGTGTTTCACACACACACACACACACACACACACACACACACACACACACACACACACACACACACACACATATATATATATATATATATATATATATATATATATATATATATATATAAGGTGTGATGGTTTAGTACTTTTTTCTATACAGAATGTATCCAACTGATCTTACTATCCAGTTTAGTGAAAAAAATGGAAAACAAATTATCGTATAACTTAGACAAAAAAAAAAAATGAAAAAATGTCTCAATTTTAAGATACTTATTGACCAAAATTAGACAAAAATGTAAGATGAAATGTAAGTATTTAAAATGTGCGTTTGTTATCAAGTATAAGATGAAGCATATGGGAATGTTGAGGATGGAGAAGAAGAAGTAAAAGGAATCAGCACACAAGAAAGAAGGAGAAAGAGAACAATGTGTGATACGATCTTATGTCCGGGTTGTGGTTGAAGTTTCTCCCATTACATTTTAGTTTGTTGTATCGTCTCACTCCTCACATCTCAGACTGACTGATGCTGATCGAAGCCATTTATAGTCACCTAGATTTTTTGCATTGGGTCATTAAGTCTTTTTAGTCTTGAAAATCACTTCCATTGGTCAGAAAATCAATTTATTATCTACTCGCAAAATCCAGTTTCAACATTTTCTTTAAGTACATGGTCAATCTTTTTTCTATTTGGGAAAAACCAGAATTACACACGTCATTGTAAATTTTTGTAAAAGTGAAGAAGAAGGTTGCTTTTAACCCTCTAGGGCCATTCGTATCATATTTGATACAGTATGAAAACAAGCCTTGAAAGAAATATTTTCCTGAAAAATTTTTTAAGAGAAATATTTTATAAATTTCAAATAAAAGCAGTACTGACTGCTCAGTCAATGAATACCAAATGTTTCCTTATAGGGAAATACCAAATGTTTCCTTATAGGGAAATACTGTATCAAATATGATACGAATGGCCCTAGAGGGTTAATTCTTAATTTCCTATCCCACAAAACCACTTTCTAAGATCAGCAGTTAAAATAGGCTTTCAGCAATAGGCCTGAGAGTCTTGGCAAAGACAATCCTTCTTTGTCGAATTACAAGCAAAGAACTGTATCAAATAACAGAGTAAATTGATTCAATAAAATCACCATTTGCTTCAACCCCAGGCTTAACACGATATTCTGATCACTTGCAATTCTTCTAGAAGTTCCCCTTGTTTAAGTTAGTGAATGCTGCCATGATCTTTCCTTTCAGTTCATCTTTAGTGTTACAAGGACTTTTGTTAGTCTCCCGCTCAACTGCACCCCACTCATAATAACCAACAATTTTACAGTCTGGTGAATTATGTGGCCAGATGTAACAGGTGATGTAGTTACAAAAATTGCCAGATAACCATGACTGTGATTGCCTGATTGTGTGTCATGGTCCTAAACTTAGTGTATTCCCGCAGCCACCCTGTTGACTCACAACACTCACAGCACTCCGTGTTGAGTTGATGCCCTGTAAGAAGATGAATATATTCATAACGTTGCCATCATTAGTGATATCTTCAAACCCCTTCCTAATCACCATTAAACACATCCAACTTTTTCGAATCCTCTGCACTGTTCTCATGTTGACACCTAAAAACTCTGGAACGTTCATATTGGAGCTTCCGGTCGGGATGCAAATCAGTACAGCATGTTACAGCAAGTTACTTGTTCACTACTGCTGTAACCTGGTACTGAACTCGTACTTTTTTGTGTCTGAACTCGTACTTTTTTGTGTCTATATCCATTGGGCCATGTGTCCTCAGAGAGTCGAGTTAGCGGGAGATAACTCATGAGTACCAAAAGAGGCTTTGCACAAGAAATGACAATGATATGTCAAGCGATCGTAATAAAGGATTCGGCTCGAAATTCCTAACACCTGAAGAAGGCCGGAGCAAACAACGACCGAAACGTCGTACAAATGGCAACCGAGATGAGGACAATAGTCCGAATAATGTATATAGTGTAAATTCTGCGTCATCACAGAAATATGAATACCGATCTCTTCTTATGTATAACTACATATCCATTCAAGTTAATATATGTAAAATAAAACAAAACAAACAACAAAAGAAAAACTTTTGATAGCGTGTTTGTCCGTTGAGAAACATTACCAAGGCAACAATGGAAAATTTATTTGAAAGCCTGCTTTTTTTTAAACGATTCACCCCAAGCAAGTACTGGATTATCAGGACAGTTGATAAGAGCAGGTAAACAAACAGAGGGAGAGTGTTTTCTTCTTTTCTATTGTCGAATTGTGTAAATGTAATTGTTTTCATTTTGATCTTGAAAGAGTTATACAATGAGGGAAATAAAAATCTTACACCCCTATTTCCCACCCTGGTTGGGGTGCTTTTTTAACAAAATGAGAATGCAAGACGAGATTAGTCAGTCGGAACCCGGATCTTGAAAAGACAGGTTGGAAAGAGATTTGAAATAATCAGCCTGAAAATTCGCCTGCTACTATAAACAAGTAGACGGAAAGAGAAATATTGCAAATTCAACCAACTGGAAATTGAATAAAAGATCTTCCCGTAGGAATAATACAACTCGAATATTGTGGTGCTACTGAAATACCAACCAACTGATATTTCTTTTTCGTCACTTATTTTGATTTGCTTGTATTATTGTAATTATTCGATTTATATAAATATATATAAATCTACACCATTTCGTTGCGGTCTTAAATCTGGTTTTCTTCATATATCAATTCCTCACATGTCTAGACTAGCCTTGTCAATTGGTAATAAGCAGTCATGCTTTGGCTAATCCGAGATCAGTAACACAACTTGGGCGGAATCGACCAAATGTCAGTGAGGTTGACTGAACGCAGCCATGGGTCAAGTTATATATATATATATATATATATATATATATATATGCAATTTTTAAAGAAGTGATGGACTTAGACGTCTTGCACAAGAAGTGTGTTCTTGAACAAGCAAAGCTGAATAGTGCTTTATAAAAGCAAGTCTTTCTGACTCTCGAAAATATCCTTATCTGATCAGGTTTTTTGACCTAACTTAAACAATGAAGTTTATTTCCTGCTATTTCCAAAATTTTTTGCAATTTTAAAAATGAATGAATTTTTTAAATACGGAAAAAATTTGGAAAAAACAGCAGAAAAATAAAATGATCTTGAAGAATGAAGATATTATTGCAGTAATTCTCTCACAAAACTTTGAAGTCGGCTAAGTGACAATTTTCTCGATATATATATATATATATATATATATATATATATATATATATATATATATATACATACCGTAGAATATTTGGCATTTTTCTCAAATAAATTCCAATAATGCCAAACTCAAAAGAACTCAATGTTTTTATTAAATTTAACAGAGTAATATAATCTAGAAATAATATTGGATATTCTAAGGATCCATGGGTAATAAATATTTCGCAGCTAAGCAATGCAACCGCTCCTCAGACCCAAAACCATACAACAGTTGATCTCTATATATATATGTTCAAAACATATATCAAATGCAACAATTACAGATAAGGTAATAAAAATACATGACAGATCGAAAATTCTTTCTTACCATAGATATTTGCAACGTCAGCATATATTTTTTCTTAAATTGATATATTTCAGCTTTGCGCAGAAAGGAGACGTATCTGGGTTTCATGGCCTATCCAAACTATTGGCATCACTGCCCTTGTGGTTTGTATGAGTAGAATTTATGAAATGTTTATTTCTGGGATTGACAGCATCCCGTGAGACAAACTTGGTCTGGACTTTGAGAAAGATAACGGTGAGAAATTATAAGTTGACAAAGAAAAAGCAGAATGAGGACGGCAGAAGAGAACTTTCAGTTAGTTGGGAAACGAACGTCAATGTTCGTGTTACGTTATAATACCGATGGCCGATGACAGATCGAATATACTTCTGGGAATTTTATGAAAATTGCCTAGAATTCTACCATTTGGATATGGGCCATACAACGCTCTCGGTGGCAAGTCTCCAGGGTTGAAAATGAAAACCAAGAAATAAGGCGTTCGTTTAGTTGATGTGACATATTTGATATCATCCATCTGCGTACGTTAACACAACTGATCAGAAATGCAAAACTTTTGGTGAGATCTCATCTACAGGTCGGGAAAATATCGAGCAGGCGTAATATACAGATGGGTTCATGGAATTAAATAATTTATATTAATAACTGCATAAATATTCCATCAAAGAAAGGAAAGAATACTACAGAAAAATGCGATATATTATGACAGCCACACTCTTATGAACTGATATATCAGTTGAGTTAGGTAAATGAGAACACATTATAACATAAAACGATGTACATAAGAATCAATATTTTATGAATTATTAATTTAAGTTCTATGCTACAAGTTTCTTCTATCACAACTATCGCACGTCGAACTCTCTTCCGGTTTCTTAATCCGAGTTGAGTTTGACCTTCATGAATTTAAATGCAATGTCGATCGCTATCTTTAGTCTTCTTAAAATCTTGTTCTTTTACTTCACTTTCTCTTTAATAGCATATTTTTCCTCATAGTCTTTAACACCCAGTAACTCCCTTGCGTCTAAGTGACTTTATTGCCTTGCTTAGGGATTAAATGATTAATGGCATCCGTATTGATTTATCAACTGAAGTCACTGAGAATACAATATAACAAAAAAGCAAAGATAATCTGTTGACAAAAAACAGTATATTCTTCAAACAATATATGCATGTAATAATTACTGATTACCTGGTCAACTTAGTTTACAAATATATTCGGATAATTCAAATTTCCGAATAGGGGTCCTTAACAAAATCTGACGGAGAATATGTAATATGATTGATCCCAACTTGGCAACTCAGATACAGTTACTTTCTCATCGGCGTAATGTGGTTTCCCTGTGTCTCTTCTACAAATACTTTCACAGTTTCTGCTCCGATAAACTTATCACACTAACGCCCCCTATGTATGAATTTACTCGAGCCACTAGATTAGCAACTAGGTCCCACCTTTTTACTGTGAAACTAATAAAATGTAAACGCAATTTCTACTCTACCAGCTTCTTTTCTCGCATTTCCCGCATGTGGAATTCCCTTCTGTTTAATACTTCCCAACAACTACAATCTTCAAGAATTTAAGTGTAAAGTCATCTCCTATCTCAC
This sequence comes from Ascarosepion bandense, assembly GCA_037127315.1. Taxonomy (NCBI): domain Eukaryota; kingdom Metazoa; phylum Mollusca; class Cephalopoda; order Sepiida; family Sepiidae; genus Ascarosepion; species Ascarosepion bandense. The sequence goes on from JBBBDQ010001293.1 coordinate 2,674,293, forward strand.
TGACTTGCATCCTCTCTCTCTCTCTCTCATGCTTTTTCTCCGTCCACTCCACTCTCATCACATCAGTATTCTCATTCTTCTCTTACCCACTTCTTGAGACCCCCTATAACCTGTCCCTCTTTCTCATCACTTTCCTCTTATGTAACCCCCTGCGCACCAGTGGCAGTAAACTGACTTGCTTGGGGCGATATGATTATAAAAAAAAATTAACCTAATGTTAATTCAAGTTACAAAATTCATTGAATTAAAAATAGATATGGAAGCGCTATTTAGCAGTTAAGTTTTACGAACTGACAAAATAAAGTTTTCACATGCATGAATATAATTTTTTTAGTGAAGAAACAGATATTCACTGATTAGTATGTACTAACTGACAAAATACAGTGATGACGTGTAATTAGTTTTTCTAGTGGAGAAACAGATTTTCAATAGTTAAGATTTACTGACAGAATATGGTTATCATCGGTATAACTAAAATATTCAAATAAAGAAATGTATTTTTAATAGTTAAGATTTAATAACTGACAAAATGCTCTTATTACACGTATTATTGCAATTATTTAATGAAGAAACTGATTTTAAATATTTAGGATTTATTGACAAATGTGCGTTGTGGTTCAGTGGATATCGGCTCGGAACGACAAATCGGGGAGCCGAGTTCGAATTCCTAGCCGAATTCATTGCATTCACTTACACGCAAATACCCTTGGGAAAGTTATTAGTCCGTCTATTCCTTCCAGTTATGGGTTAAATAACAGGACAGATTGGGTTCTATAGCCTTGGCTGGCAACCAGTCTACCGCAGAAAGCAATGGCAACCTACTGGGGGATAATATTCTGCCCAGTCAGTCATGTCTCTTTCGAGACATGATCGCACAAGCCTGTTTCACGTATGGCACTTTAACTGATTGACTGACAAAATACTCTTACCACAGGTATAATTATAATTTTCTATTGAAGAAACAGAATTTAATAGTTAAGTTTCATTATCAAACAAAATACTCTGATCACTGATACAATTATAATTTTCTAGTGAAGAACGCGATTTTCAATACTAAACATTTAATAACGGACAACGTTCTTTTATCAAACGTCAAATTATTATTTCCTATTGAAGAAACATATTTTCAATAGTTAAGACTTATTAACTGCCAGAATACGTTTATCAAAGAAAAATTATAGCTTTTTATTAAAGTAAAATATTTTCAATAGTTCATATTTACAGAATGATAAAATACTCTTATCAATGGTACAATTACAATTTTCCAGTAAAAGAGCAGATTTTCAATAGTTAAGATTTACTGACAAAATACTCTTATCGCTGGTATAATCATAATTTCCTGTTAAAGAAACAGATTGTCAATACTTAGGATTTACTAAATACACTTATCTCAGCAATATTTATAATTTCCGCGCGAAAAATCATTTTCAATACTTAAGAGACACTGACTAAAAATACTTTTATCACAGTTGTATTTATAAATTTATGGTTAAAAGACAGATCTTCAATGGATATAAGTATAATTTTCTAATGAAGATACGGATTTTCAATACTTAAGGATAATTGAAGAAATATTCTTATCAAAGACGTAGTTAAAATTTTCTAATGAAAAAACAAATTTTCAATAGTAAGATTTAATGTCAAAATACTTTTATTAGTGGTATAATTATATTTTCCTAGTGAAGAAAACATCATCAATATTTTCAGATTTACTGACTATATACTAGCATCACTAATATAATTATAGTTTTTCACTGAAGAAACAGATTTTCAACAGTTAAGCTTTACGAACAAACTATATACCCATATTACAAGTATATTTATAATTTCCTACTGAAGAAACAGATTTCCAATAGTTAAGACCTACTGACAAAACATTCTAATCATATCTATAATCATAATTTCCTAGTGAAGAAACAGATTTCCAATAGTTAAGACCTACTGACAAAACATTCTAATCACATCTATAATCATAATTTCCTAGTGAAGAAACAGATTTCCAATAGTTAAGACCTACTGACAAAACATTCTAATCACATCTATAATCATAATTTCCTAGTGAAGAAACAGATTTCCAATAGTTAAGACCTACTAACTGACAAAACATTCTAATCATATCTATAATCATAATTTCCTAGTGAAGAAACAGATTTCCAATAGTTAAGACCTACTAACTGACAAAACATTCTAATCACATCTATAATCATAATTTCCTAGTGAAGAAACAGATTTCCAATAGTTAAGACCTACCAACTGACAAAACATTCTAATCACATCTATAATCATAATTTCCTAGTGAAGAAACAGATTTCCAATAGTTAAGACCTACTAACTGACAAAACATTCTAATCAAATCTATAATCATAATTTCCTAGTGAAGAAACAGATTTCCAATAGTTAAGACCTACTAACTGACAAAACATTCTAATCACATCTATAATCATAATTTCCTAGTGAAGAAACAGATTTCCAATAGTTAAGACCTACTAACTGACAAAACATTCTAATCAAATCTATAATCATAATTTCCTAGTGAAGAAACAGATTTCCAATAGTTAAGACCTACCAACTGACAAAACATTCTAATCACATCTATAATCATAATTTCCTAGTGAAGAAACAGATTTCCAATAGTTAAGACCTACTGACAAAACATTCTAATCACATCTATAATCATAATTTCCTTTCCAGTGAAGAAACAGATTTCCAATAGTTAAGACCTACTGACAAAACATTCTATTAACATCTATAATCATAATTTCCTAGTGAAGAAACAGATTTCCAATAGTTAAGACCTACTAACTGACAAAACATTCTAATCAAATCTATAATCATAATTTCCTAGTGAAGAAACAGATTTCCAATAGTTAAGACCTACTAACTGACAAAACATTCTAATCACATCTATAATCATAATTTCCTAGTGAAGAACCAGATTTTTAATAGTTAAGATTTATTTACTGACAAAATATTCTTATCACAGTCAATATTTGTAATTTCTAAGAAAGAAAGCGTTTTTCAATTGTTAAGATTTATTCACAATATATTTTTTCATAAGAATAATTATAACGTTCTGGGGGCAGAAACAGTTTTTCAATAGTTGAGATTCATTGAGAAAACACGCTTATCACAGATATAAGTATAACTTTCTAGGGAAGAAAATATTTTCATCATTTACTGACAAATTAATCTTACCATATGTATATTTCTTTTATTCGGTATCACCCAAAAAAGGCAATAACGCCACTAAGACGAATGGGTTTACAATTTGTGGAATAATTAGGAACCAAAACATTAATAATGAGTGGAAAGAGAAAAGAGTAACCAGGAGAAACAGTAGACAGCGATTGATATTGTCTTTACGTTTTTACTGATTAAATTTGCCTAGAAGGCGTAGAGCCAAAAGGGAGTTCCACTTGCGGGACGTTCAAGAAAAGAAACTGTTTACTTACGGCTACATCGAGTCAACTCAACTGATGAAATTTCGAAGCCAGTTTAATACTGTGCTTAAAGTAATAAAGTTTAGGTACCCTAGCGGAAATGTCACCCGAACAATTACTACAAAAGTGTTTATAGAAAAGACATAGAGGCCACCCTTACGGCGGTGAATAAGTGACTGAAACTGAGCAGCCATGTCAGAACTAATAATATTGCTGATTTTTTTGGATGTTATCTAGGAACTCAAGATAAATAGCACAGAAAACTGGACCTCTGTGGCAACAATATTCTAAGAATGTTAGATGTATATATATATATATGCAAGATAGCTTCTCGCAAGACACAGTGAAATGATTTTCTTAACAGGTGACCTGATATGAGATGCAATACTGATTTGATACTTTATGTCAGCTAAGAACATTAACCCAAGAAAGCGCAATCAGTCATTTTCCTGGAAGTTAGCATCAGGCATGCTAACGGAAGGAAAGGAAAGGTCTTTAAGATGATTAATAGTTTATATGTTTAAGTTTAGATGTGTTAAAATTAACAAACCATCAATTTATGACAAGCCCCAGTTAACGACAGACTTGAAAACGTTTTGAATGTCGGCTGCAATTTTAACCATGTCGGACGGATCAGCCTATACTTAAGGCAGGAGTAAATAGTTGCACCTTCAGCGCAGATGTAAAGTTCAGAGCTAATGCCATTGGGAAGGTCATTAATGAAAATTAAAATCAGTGAATGACCAAGGACAGAGCCCTGTGGGACACTCGCATTAGTACGAAAGAATCTCGACTAGTGTCCGTTCAGAGTAACTTTAATTTCACGATTTGATATGAAAGACTTTATCAGTTCAAAAATGAAGACCAAAATGAGACAACGCAATTTTTCAGCTGGTGGAGAAGACCCTGTTAAGGGCTTTCGAAATGTCCAGTGCTACTGCTCATGCTTCTATCTATGGGTGTCCTGGGTATGACGATATACTACATCTGGGTCCTGGGTTTGACGATAAAAAGCATCCGGCAGAAAGGCCTCTAATTGAGAATTATGAGGAGCATGGAACCACCTCTTAACTGCTGTCGTTCGCAGTTCCTCTCTGACTCGGAGTAGTAGCATCTATTAGGGTCTCAGCAATAAAAATTCCAGCAAAGACTTTTTGGAGATGAAAATATTACTAGATATAATCTAGTAATATTGTTCGGGTGACATTTCCGCTATAGTACCTAAACTTTATTAATTTAAGCACAGTATTAGAATGGCTTCGAAATTTCATCAGTTGAGTTGACTCGATGTAGCCGTAAGTAAACAGTTTCTTTTCTTGAACGTCTCGCAAGTGGAACTCCCTTTTGGCTCTACGCCTTCTAGACAAATTTAATCAGTAAAAATTTAAAGGCAATATCAATCGCTGTCTACTGTTTCTCCTGGTTACTCTTTTCTCTTTCCACTCATTTTTCAGGGAAAAATATTACCAGCAATATATTTACGAAACAAAATTACCTATAATACATTTTTGAAGAAAAATAAATATTAACAGCCATATATTTTTGAAGAAAAATGCATAAACCAGTAATACATCTGACTCTCGACAAAACCCTTTCTACAAAACTACGTCAGTGAAGCTTGATCTGCAAATTGATTTCTTTCAAAAAATGCATATTTTATTGTTACGAGCCTATTTTGAAAGTTTTGACGGCATTAAATACCCCACTGAGGCGTTGATATAGCATAAAACAAAACAAAAAATCCGAACCGAATCTATAATATGATAATCATAATTTTCTGGCTTGTGAGTGTGGGAGTACATGGAGATTGTTGGCTGATTTTGTTCAGTGGTATATCAGCCTCTATAGTTTTTTTAAATGCTAAAATCTAAATATTTTGTATTTCTTCGACTGCAGTTATTTTCTACAACATTTTATACTTTCAAAGCAAACGTATGCCTTTTTAGATATATAGTTTCCAGTTGATAATATGTGTTGTTAGCAATTTAAAAGATGTATTACTGGTAATTTTATTATCAAAATGCATTTTTTATTGTCATTTTCCTATAAAAATCTATTGTCGTATATATTATTTTAAAATGTATTGTTGGCATTTTTAATATAAATATATTTTTGGTAATTTTGCTATAAACCTTTTGCTGGTCATTTTAATATAAACGTTATTATTTGTGTTATAAATGTATTGCTGAGAATTTCACCAAAAATATAATGTTGGCAACTTTCTTAATAAAAATGAATTACTGATATAAGAACAAACTTTGATTTTTGTTTGGGTTCCACTATTTTCCCATAGAAGGGGACAACAGTAATTAAGAAGCGTTTCCACACTACTCAAAACCTCAAAGCTCCTGATTAGAGGCCAAGTTGCCGGATGTAGTTTATCCTCATTACCAGGATTCCGAGATTCCACAGGGGAATAATACAGCATAGTTATGGGTTGGATGTGTAGAGTTTATTGTACTTTATATAAGTGTGAGCTACTTAATTGCGAAATTGGGTTTAGCTCACGTATGCCGTGATTTGTCTTATCAAGGATAGAAGGATTTAATTATCCGGGTTAAACTCATGAAACACGTGACTTAGTTCAGGTGATGTGTAACCTGAATCACAACAGTTGTATTTTTAAACTTAATCAATCGGACGTAAAGAAAAGAGTTATAAATGTAGTCAAAGTTTGTTAAAACCAAAGATTTTAAACGATGATATTTAAAAGAAGCAAGCCCCCCACAACCTGAATTTAAATCTTTTTTACAGCACAGAACTTCGACTAATTTCTTCCAATCCAGTTTTGTGTCGTATTAAAATCATTCTAGTATCACATTTATTTTAATCGTTTCACCCAAGCAAGGCAGTACCGCCACTGATGCACAGAGGGCTACATAGGAGTAAAAGTTTAGACAGGAGGAAAGTGAAGAGAAAGACGAAACAGTTACAGGGGGTGTCAGAGAAAGGGCAAGATAAGGATGTGAACACAGGAGTGAAGACAGTTGCGAAGATAGAGAGAAAAGAAAAGAACAAGATATACAGGGTGATCTAGAAGGAACTGGAGTCAAGTGCATATGAGATAGGTACTGACATTGCATTTAAATCCTTGGAGGCTGTAGCCGCCAGGAAAGCAAGAATATGGAGGCGAGTTCCACAGACAGGAAATGCGAGAAAAGAAGCAATGGGTGTAGAATTGTCGGTTGCATTTGGTTGATCTAACTGTAAATGGGTGGTATCTTGTATAGCTACAACAAATTAATAGATATTTAAAGGGAGTGCAATGGGTAAAGTGTTGTCGTTTTATTTGTAATCTTGCGCATGCGTGTTGTTGATTTTGTCAACTGCATAGTAGAGTTGGGTACCATATGTGAGATAAAAGAGCACCATGAAAAAATTAACTCTGCCAGAATTTTGAAAAAGACATGCTCAACTGCTTGGCATTTACGCCAGAAGCTTCAATATGAACATTTCAGAGTTTGTGAATGCCAATCTGAGGACAGTGTAAAGGATTCAGAAAAAGTCGGATGAGTCTAATAGCGATTACGAAGATATGGCAACTCAAAAATCTCACTCTGGTGGTTTTGGTGAGAAATGGTAAAGGCCTCAGACTTATTACATTGCCCTACATCAAGAACTTTGAAAATGTCAAGAGGGTGGCTGCTGGAAGACCACATGTCTGACAACAGGATAACAGGACTCTATACTATACCACACGAACAGGATAACCTAGATATAGCTGTCAGAAAATTTCTGCAGCCACATCATTTTTTACATCTGGCGACCTAAGCCCCTAGACTGCAACTCTCCTGAATATTATGTGTGGGCGTAGTTGAGTGAAATAACATTAATACTCTTTGTAAAATCAAAGTTGAAGAATAGGCAAGGATTATGACTCCTGAACCAACTTAAACAAGGAGACCTTCCAAAAGAGATGCAGGAGATTTCGAAGTCATCTGGAGACCGTGGTTGTAGCCAATGCAATTTTATTAAATATTTAAAAATATTTTTGCGTAATTTTGGTAACCCTATCTGTTAAAATGAAATGTCAACGTTATTTTCATTTTTGTGTAATTTAGACAACAATTTACCGATCGCATCTTGTATAAATCACATAATGAGGAAAGTGGGGCTGGAGAACTTGACACGTACATGGAATACTGTAACAGAAAATGAGTAGCTGCATTTGGACTGGGAAGGACACTAAGAGAACAAAAGTTAGGAATTTGTGGAGAGCCATGATTCCTGAAAGGAGACTTTACATAAAAGAAGATGATTATTTTTAAATATATTACTATCTATACAGGTCAGTTTTCATTCCATTTGGTGCCGACCTTACCACATTGAAAGAGGACAGGAAGCAGACTTGATAATTTATTATTTAGCGATAATGAAAGAAATTGAAGCGTCTTCTACAGACAACACTGGCAGGCGTCCTAAAGTCGGAATGAAAGACAAACCTGTGTGTAAGGAAAATGAATCGGAATATTTTAGACGGCGTAATAAAAACCATATGAGATATTACAGCTAGGGTTTTGTTTTGCTTTGAATCCGTTAGCGTCAGCTGCATTTTACATTAGTCCCTTTCGAGTAGACCTTTATTTTGTCTCTCTAAGTCCGTAGTCTGCATTGTACTACGATAGACTTTTTTTTACAATCGTTTCACTCCAAGGAAGGCAGTCCTACCACTGGTGTGTAGGAGGCTGCATAAGAGGTGCGTGAAAGGTTAGGTAAGAGGAAAGCGAAGGGAAAGAGTAACTGGTTACACGGGGTGTCAGACAATGTGTTATATATCGCCGTACGACGACAAAACAACAAACACGCATATATAAAAATATAAGGTTATATTTTTATTAATGACGACAAACCGTGTGGAATAGAGAACGGAAGGGTGAGATGCACATAGAATGGGTTGACGGGAGTGTAGTCTTGCCGTGGTGTTTCTCTGCTTCCACTGGCCGTTCTCTGCTGGCGAATCCGTATGTCGAGGTCTTTATATAGTCTTCTAGAACCGGGACTTTCCTTTCGGTTTTGCCTCGCCCACGCAACGCCCACGTAATTCTAAGAGACACCTGATCTGTTTGCCTCTGTAGCCATTTCCGCCGCTGTCGGAAATAAGGTCAAAACGACATCCGCTCCGGCCTCGACAGGATGTATTTCACAAACACCTGTCTTGTCGCTTCGCCGCCCCCTTCACCGACGGGAAACACCATCGCTTGCATCACTTCCTCGGGTGGGGCCAGATTGTTATATTACAAATGGTTAAAAAATGATGGGAATGCTGATGTGAAGAGAGTTACATGAGAGCCGAGTGAAAAGAGAGATATAGCGGGTGTTGGTGAAAGGATAAGATATGGATGGGCCTCAGGGGAATAAGGGATGGCAATTAACGTTGCATTTAAACTCTTGGAGATTGTAGCTGTCAGGGAAGCAAGTATAAGGAAAGTGCCAGAAAGAAGCAGATGGAGTAATGGAGGAGGCTGCGTTTGGTTGTTTTGATTGTGAAATTGTGGGACCTTGTTGCCAGTCTAGGTCCTCGAGTAAATTTCCGTAGAGGGGGCACCAGGGAGCCAAGCTCGTCGGAGTAGAACTCGTGAAAATATTTGTAGAAAAGATAGAGGGGAACTACATCCCCTCGGTAAGAAAGTGAGTGGAGTCGAGCTGCCTTGGCGATGGTATGGTAGTATATAAGCCTAGTCTAAGGTTGATCGAAGAAAACTGTGAGATTTGTACATTTCCAGTGCATTATTTTCTTAGTTGATTATTTTCCTTTCTAATAAAACTGGCATTTGTTAGATCGAAATTGTGGTCAGGTATGTGTTGTTAGCAATTTAAAAGATGTATTACTGGTAATTTTATTATCAAAATGGATTTTAAAATGTTGTAACGGAATAAATTCCCGCAATGTCTTACAATCGTGTTGTTTTTTAAATTTCTGTTCTTTCAATAATATTTTCCTTTCTTTATTTTTTAAATCTTTGCAGCGTGGATATCTTAAGATAGCTAGAAAGTTTATCAGCACTGACTTTCGATTGACGTAATCTTAGCAATATAAGACACGTAGATGACACTGTTGGCTACCTCGGTGTAGCGTAATGGTTAGTAAGCTTGTCTTGCTAGAACCTATTATAACTGAGTAGTGAGTTCGATCCTCACTGGGTACCCCATGCTTTCGGCTTTGTGCCACATCTAAGTGGCGCTTAGAAAATTACTTGGACACCTCGTGGTGTAATGCTTGTAAATTTTCCTCGCTATCATCATAACAACTGAGTGGTGAGTTCGATCCTCACTGGGTGTCCCTTACTTTCGACTTTGTTCCACATCTGCGCCTAGAAAATCACTGTAGATGACACTGTTCATGGTATACACTGAAAAAACTAAAAGAAGACAATGTAGAAAAGGAAACCAAGAAAAAAGTAAAAAACCGTATGTATGGGTGTCAGCAGTTAAAGAATCTCAGGATAAAAAATACGATTTGGAGATTTAAAATTCAAGTAGCGTTGTGGTGCAGTGGTTATCGACACGGAACGACAAATCGGGGAGCCGAGATCGAATTCCCGTTGACTTCCTTGCATTCATTTACGCACAAACACCCGTGGGAATGGTATTAATCCCTCTCTTCCCTCCAGTTATGGGTTAAATAATAAGACAGATTGGGTTCTATTGTCTGGGCTTGCAACCAGTCTAACACAAAAAGCAATGGCAACCTGCTGCGGGATAATCTTCTGCCCAGTCAGTCGTGTCTCTCTTTCGAGACATGATCGCCCAAAGCGTGTATCACAGATGGCACTTAACTGAGAGAGTAGTTGACATATCAGAGAAGTGTTTTAATCGATCATATAAAATGCTGCAGAGAAATTCGAACGCACGTAGCGAATGATGCCTTCCAAAAATTAACCAAAGTAGGTAGAATTCCGAAAATTTTCTAAGAAACAGATAATATCAGCCTTCGTATATGACAGAAAAGGCTGGAAATTTCCTTACAGATGAAGAGATGACTTGTAAAAACAGAACTGTGGTTCTACAGAAGGATATTGAGAATATCATATAAGCAACAAGGAATTCATAAGGAAAATGGAAACAAAGAGGACATTTATATTCAGAATGAGGTAACAGCTGTAGTTTCTGGAACAGTCGAGTGCCATACGTGATACACGCTTTGGGCGATCATGTCTGGAAATAGATGTGACTGACTGAACAGAAGATTATCGCGCAGCAGATTGCCATTGCTTTCTGCGGTAGACTGGTTGCCAGCGAAGGCTATAGAACCCAATCTGTTATTATTATTTAACTCTTAACTGGAGGGGAAGAGACGGATTAATACCTTTCCCAGGGATATTTGTGCGTAAGTGAATACATGAAATTCAACTGGAATTCGAACTGGGATCCCTGATTTGTCGTTCCGAGTCGATGTCCACTGCACCACAACGCACATCCAGTTTCTGGGACACCTAAAAAGAAAGAGAGTTTAGAAAATGTGTCGCTCATATGAGATACCGAAACAAAGGGGATAGAGAAACGCAGTGGTTTACCTACCTAATGAGCCGATGTACGGAGGATGCTAAATGATAAACATTAAACTAAGATAAGAGATTGTGGAGGTCCATTATCGCTCAAGGCCTGATAAAAACGCAGCACATAGATGGATAAGAATATTTTCTTTATTTTACGTCAGAATGCGTTCTCTTCTTCGTATTTCCTAGACACAGGTGTTTGCGTGCTGACAGTAACCATTCTCTTCAGTCACTTGCCAACTTTAATTGCAATGAATAGCAAGAGGTCATATTAGGAGGACGCCATTTTGCATAATGATACATAGGTGCTTGTCTGGTGGGGTTCACTTTAGGGTCAGGTGTTGCTCTTCTAGATGAAGTAGGTTCGACTGATGGCGGCTCAAACTGGTATGTTATCATAGTTGGAGTTATTAAGTTGATATCGAAATAGATCCTGTTATCAATTCCAAGATTGGAATCGTATGAGAAGAGAGGAGAATTCGTTTTCCGTCTGAGAATAAGTGCACAATTTGAAAAAGAAGTTGATCTGTCCATACTTAATGATTAGGTTTAGTTGTTCTGTCAGTGCTTTTTGTCCTTTTTTTCAGAAAAAAATCTGCTAGTAAATGCACGAGGAAAGATGAATATTGCAAAAAGATCATGTTAGATATACAGTTTTTTAATTACCGTGTTTCGCTGATTATAAATCGGCGTGTCGCATTAGACGATCACCCCCCCCCCCACGAAAAAAAATCGAATGTAGAAATCGGAAAAAAGATTTTAACTTGTACTTCTCATCATCCCCAATTATACCAAGTGAATAACATATCAGTCAGTTAAGTGCCATACGTGATACGTGCTTTGCCAATCGTTTGAGGCATATATATATTATAAAACGTACCAACAAAATAGTAGCACTAATCACGACCGAAATCAGAAAACGTACTGCTAGCAAATCGGTAAACTTAGTCGTCAAACCCAAAAGGTACTACCAAATGGGTAGAGCTTAATACAAAAAACAAACAAACAAACAAAGCATAAGCTCTGTTCGAAAGAAAAACAAACCCAAGACGAAAACCTTAACAAGAAAGAGCTCAATACGAAAGTAGAGCAAAAATACAAACTAAATCTAAAAGTGAGCCAAACGTCGACCGCGGTTTCACTGACGATCCGGCGAGTGAAACCGCGGTCGACTTTTGGTGCGTATATATATATATATATATATATATATATATATATATATATATATTAATAATTTCACCCCAAGCAAGGCATTTTTACAGCCACTCGTGCGCAGAGTGTTACATAGGAGTAAACTGATGAGAAAGAGAGAGTTTATAGGGATGTCAGGGAGAGGGTAAGTGTACTGGTGTGATGAGAGTGGAGGGGACGGAAAAAGAGCATGAGAGAAAAGATGCGAGTCAGTGTGATAGGAAATGACTATTGACCCTACATTTAAATTCTTGGAGATTGTAGCTGTCGGGGAAGCAGGTATACTGAAGGAAATTTCACAGGAGGGATGTGAGAGAAAAAAGGTGAGGGAGTAAAAGTTACGGTTTCAATTTATTGGTTTCTCTGTCAAAGGGTGGGACCTAGTTGCTAGTCTAGTAGCTCGAGTAAAATCATACATAGGGGATACCAGAGAGTAAGTTAATTGGAGCAGAAGCCGTGAAAGTATTTGTAGAAGAGACACAGGGAAGACCATATTACGTCGGTGAGAGAGTGAATGAAGCTGAGCTGTCAAATCGGGATCGATCACATTACAGATTCTCCGTTGGATTTTATCAAGAATCCCGAGATGAATATATATATATATATTCTTGACTACTTGCCGGCATAAAATTTGCAAAAACGAATAAATAAATAGTTAAATGAATATATAAATAAATAATAAGGCATTGTTAGTGTGCAACCTCATCCTGCGGCAGGAGCTTTCATAACTGGTAGTAATGTTTAATAAGTGGTAGTAAAGAGAATGAACTGAGTCAACACTGCCTCGCTATTGTTTCTGTCTCCGTGAGCGTGACAGGATATATATATATATATATATATATATATATATATATATGCAACGGTCATTATTATTATAGAGATGATTATAGCTTGAAATCATCATTACTGGTAATCTTGACAAGCTTATTTTCAAGCATTAATTTTATTGTTAAAAAAGTAAGTACTTTTACTATTAAAAATGCCCCGAAATTAGCTAACTTATAACTCCCGTCACCAATCCTCTATTTATAGGACACTGGGTGTTTTTGGAGATATCTTACGCATAAAAAAATGTGTTTTATAAGCAGTACGATACATGAAATAGGCTTGAAAGCGACGGGAAGAAAACTATAAAAATTACCCATACGAAACGAAGAAAAAAATGAAAAGAAAAAAATGACACAATGAGCTAACCTTTGATCCTTTGATCGAACAATATTTTGCATATCTAAACTTATTTATAAATGGAACTTTGTCTCTGTGTGTGTGTGTGTGTGTGTGTGTGTGTGTGTGTGTGTGGCCGTTGCCTATAGACTCTAAAACGGCTGAACCGATTTTCTTGAAAATTTACACAGTTTTACTATAAGCGTCTGCGAGTGTTCTTAGCTAGGTTTTGTGTCGAGGTACCCCCGATAAATATCTAAAATCGATAATAGAAAAAATCGGGTTATAGAAGGAGTGGTCCGATTTTAATCAAATTTGACACACTCATAGACAAAGACATAAACGATATTCAGAAGTTTCAAGGTTACAGTTCTTGTGTGTCTGTTTATCTGCCAGTATGTTTGTATTTTTTCAGCCCTTTTATTTTAGTTTTTGCTTCGGATTTGGCTCTAAGTAGGTATAATTGTAGTTCTTAGTCTTAGCCATGATACCATTTACTCAGAGGACTTATTTAGCCTTCAAAATTCTGTTTACGACGAAAAAAACTTATTTGATATCGATACCAGGAAATCAAAATTTGACTTACATCCATTTATTTTTCTTTAAGTCTACAGTTTCACTTTAACTGAAAACAACTATTGCTTTTTAGTCTTTCGTGTCAACGTCCAAAAAGTCTGAGCTCTGACATATGAGGAGCGATGAGCGGGCGCTTTATGTTTTAGAAATAAAAAGAAACAATTAATTTTATTGAACAAGCAAACTGGTTATTGCTTCTCAGTTATCAGAACCAGATCAAGAAAACTAAAATATTGAGCATACTGCCTCAAAAAAGGAAAGCACGAGAAAAGAAAATAGCCATAAAATATAATTATTTAAAACTGATCTCACTGTTTCTAATGACCAATGCCCTTGTTTGCATAACGATGGATGTCGATTTTAACACGATTTTTATCGAGGACTTTCAAGAGATAGATGAGCATATCTCACAGATAATTCATGCCTATTTCCCATTTTTTCCAACGAAGAATCTGTAATATGATCGACCCCGACTTGGCAACTCAGATGCAGACATTTTCTCACCGACGTAATGTGGCGTCCATGTGTCTCTACAAATGCTTCTACAAATACTTTCACGGCTTCTGCTCCGATGGACTTAGCTCACCGGTGACCCCTACGTATGAATTTACTCGTGCCACCAAATTAGCAAATAAGTCCCACCTTTTTACTGTGAAACAAATAAAATGTAGACACAAATTCTACTCCAGCAGCTTTTTCTCGCACCTCCCGCCTGTGGAATTCCGTTCCGTATACTTGCTTCCCCGACAGCTACAATCTTCAAGAATTTAAATGTAAAGTCAATAGGCATCTCTTATTTCATTGACTTGAATCCTCTTTCTCATGTCCCTTTCTTTCCTCCACTCTACTTTCATCAGTATTCTCACTCTTCTCTTACTCACTTCCTGACACCCCCTATAACCTGTCACTCTCTCATAACTTTCCTCCTGCGTAACCCCCTGCACACCAGTGGCAGTAAACTGCTATGCGTGGGAGATAAGATTAAAAAAATGTTCTGAGGTGAAAGACTCCGATTTATTAAAACACTGGGGCAAATTTTCCAAATTATCTAATACACGCTGAGACATACTGCACAATTTCATTATAACATTATTTGAATTAAATAAAAGAAAAAGAAGTTAATACGTCATGCAATATAAAGAAACGAGTCTGAGTGCTGAAATTTTCACCAAGAGATATAAGCAAGGCAGCCAACAGTGAGTTCGAAGAACAATTTCTACAGACGGATATAATTCACTGGAATGAAACGAGAATGACCTACAGTGAAAAATAAAAGTAGGAACGACAACAGCGATTAAATGTTATCATATGGCCAAAATGGCTTCTTTGAAAGAAAGAAATAAAACAAAAATAATACACAAATTTACTTAAGTCTTTTGACGTCAGCAAATCCTGACTAGTAGTCGTAATTCAAGTTTTGTTCTGGCAAAAACTGAAGTTAAACAAAGAAGATTGCAAAACGAATATAGACGTAACTTCCAACAAACCAAAAACATTGTCTGTAAGTTTTCTATGAACGTCTGACTTCTAAATTGATATGGTATTTTCAGTAGAAATATATATATATATATATATATATAGAGAGAGATAGATAGATAGATAGATAGATAGATCGGAATCCGACAAGGAGATGGAATAATGTAAAGAACGAAGTAGGAAACGTATCTCAATGTAGCATGTTTCACTTCCTTTAAAGCTCGAATTAAAGACGAAAATCTTTTGCAAAGTGACATTATTTTGCTATTTTGTGATTTGTGGTTGATTCTTATTGATCAGATATGAGTTACGTGTATTAGAGTAATAGATAATCACTTTTAAGTACACTACCGGCCATAATTATTAGGCAACCCCAGTGTTTAAAAAATGACTCATTTCATACTAATTTTTGTATTTATTGCAAAGTGAACAATTGTAAATGAAAATAGAATTGTTCTTTTTTTATAACATGTACATCAAATGAATAACATGTGCATCAAATGAATTTATAAATATTTAATAATTTCCTATTTTCAGTTCCCAGTTTCATCAAAATAACATTCTTCACAACGGCTGTGCACACTCTTGGCATTCTTGCCACAAGTTTTTTAAAATAATCTTCCAACAACTCCAAACTAAATCCCGAACATTACTAGGCTGTTTCTGCTTACTTCACCTGTCAAACTCATCCCATGAGGGTTCAATTGGTGAGAGGTTTGGTGACTGAGGTGGCCAACACATAACTTTTAACATTCCAGCAGTTTCTTTTAATGTTAAATAATTTTGGCACATTTTAGAAGTTTTGGGTCGTTATCCTTCTGGAGGATGAAATTTTGACCCACTATACGCAACCCAGATGGAATTGCAGATTGAATGGTATTGTTCGTTTTTCATCGTCCCCTTTACTTCAACCAAGTCACCTGAACTCGTACCCGCAAAACAGCCCCAGACCATGCAGGATCCACCATGATGTTTCATCGATGGCTGTACCACACTCATCTTTCACTCGTTCTCTAGCCCTCCTCCGCACGCACACCCTCCTTTTACTCCCAAACAGTTCCAAGTTAGACTCATCAGTTCACATTTGACCACTGTTCTGGTGTCCAGTTTTTGTGGTCTTTTCTCCATGCTAGTCTCTTCTTATTATTGACTGGCCAAAGCAAAGGTTTTCTGGCTGCCACTCGTTCAAACAACCATTCTATTTTCATTTAGAGTTATCCACTTATAGACTTAACTATCGCCCGGTTCAAACTCTACCCACGTCTTTTGAACAGGTGAAGAGGCTCATCCCTTGTTTCCTGTTTAGGATGTGGTTCCCGGCTTTCTCTTTTTTTCCAATCTTCTTTCACTTTTTTTTTCTTTGCTCCTTTTTTTTGTTCTCAATTGGAGTAGATAGACTTAACTATCGCCCGGTTCACACTCCACCCACGTCTTTGGAACAGGTGAAGAGGCTCATCCCTTATTTCATGTTTAGGATATGGTTTCCAGCTTTCTCTTTTCCAATCATTTTGCTCTTAAGTAGCCCCATGCGCATCAGTGGCGTCACCGCCTTGCTTGGGGTGATATGATTAGAAAAAAATACTAAAAATGGTATGAAATACATCATTTTTTAAAAAAGCAACTGGGTAGGCCTAATAATTATGGCCGGTAGTGTATATGTGAGTAAAATATTTTGTATGTGTGCATAGAAACGGTTGTCATTTTACATTTATCTGTGCGTATTAATAACCGTGTCAAGTATGTGTATCGTATATGTATTATTCGTTAAATTTAGAACTACTTTAATATTACAACCATTTTTATTTTTATTCTATTAGTAAATTTTAAAACGACCACAATAGTCGGGCCATATTATTAATATTATTATTTTAAACAAAATGTTTTTGATAAATTTTTAACTGAGCCAAATATATTATATATTGTCTCCTTCCTTTACTTTTTCCTCCTGTTCCTTTTTCTTTTTTCCTTTTTCATATAAATTTCCCTTCGTTATACCAGCTGAAGCCGGCATTAGTCACCATGACTACAGATGATTTTTCCTCCTTTTTTTTAATATCTTATTTTTCCTTTGGATCTTCGTTGTGGTACAGTGGATATCGGCTCGGAACGAGAAACCGGGGAGCCGAGTTCGAATTCCAGTTGAATCCATTGTATTCACTTACGCACAAATACCCTTGGGAAAGGTATTAATCCGTTTATTCCTTCCAGCTATGGGATAAATAGCAGGACAGATTGGGTTATATAGCCTTGGTCGGCAACAGTCTACCGCAGAAGAAAGCAATGGAATGGCAATCTACTGCGGGATAATCTTCTGCCCAGTCAGTCATGTCTCTTTCAAGACATGATCGCCCAACATGTATCACATATTGCACTTAACTGACTGATTTCTCCTTTACCTTTTTTCTTCTCCTTTCTACCACATTTTTCTTTTCTTTGGCTTTTTTTTTTCACGACTTCTATTCCTGTGATACGGTTAAATTTTGATTCTTTAATGCAGACGTAAACGAGTTGTTACGCCACCTAGGTTTCTACCATGAGTGGTGTCTTCAGGCGATTTGCAATAATTGATTTTACCGTTTACCGTTATTTTTTTCTTAAGAACACTCACGTAACGGTATCTTTTTTAACGCTCACGTGGCAGGGAATTTTTGAACGCGCAATTTGTAAAATTACAAGAAATTACAACGTTTTCATCTATTATAGTTTCTTGTTTTTTTTAAATTGCGGTAAAAATCAGTTATTGCGAATCGCCTGAATACACCACTAATGGTAGAAACCTAGGTCGCGTAATAACTCGTTTACAAATGGAATATATATATTACTCAACGAGCACGAATTCAGGTGACTTGGTTGAAGTGAAGGGGATGATAAAAAAAGAACAGTACCATTCCAATATCGAGGCTTGAATCTCTTTCCCTGCCCCTCGGTATCTAATCTGGACGACAAAAAAGTTTTTTCTTTTTAAAATCCCCACCTTTTTATGTAAAATTTCTGTGCATGGTTATATTTTTGGGCTCCATCTGGTATGTGAATTTTTTACCATATTTGAAATAAACATTTTTGGTTTTGATAGTTGCTGAAGAAGCGAGATTTTTCTCGCTGAAATAGCTATACAACGTATGTAGAATTCGGAAGTTTTTGTAATATAATGTACATCTTTGGCACTGTATTTTTTTTTGCTTCTCCCTATATCGTATTACCTTTGGTGTATCTATTTTAGTATCCAAAAATGTCGTTTCTGCTTTCTCCATATTTTGAATTTTTCTTATAGAAAACCGGAAAGAGACGAAGAAAGGAAATACCTTTTTATATTATGTTCAAACTTAAGGGGGCTTTTGAGTAAGTTTAATTTTCTTATTAGTACGTCAAAACAATAAAAAAATTAATAATAGATAAATAGATATAAAGATGGGATAATGACAGCAGGAAGTAAATTAGGAAAAAATGAAAATGTTATTAATCAATTAATTTGAAATTAGTAATTTCATAATATCACTACAAAATAGGTATTTTGTTTCGAGACTACTTGTATCTTATCAAGTGATGGTGCTAAAATCAAGATGAAGAGTTTGAAGGTTTAAAACTAGCCAAAACCCTCAATCAGGGGAACATTGTTAAATAGTCTGTGTTGAATAATTGAATTACAAATAATTTCTAATTTGAAGACCATAAGAACAGACTCTAAAAACAAATTATTATTCATTTATGTTAATATTTGATTAAAATTAAAATCAGTATTACTACATATCTATTAGTTTCACTTTATAATAAAAATTAAATTTATTTTGAAAAAAAGAAAAAATATTCATTATGAATTAATGTTAGAGATTACTAATGTCAAATTCTAAGTTTAACAAAGCATTAGATTTAGCTGGGCACCCACATTTTTTTAAGAACAGTGTTTTTGGGATACTGAATATTAGTCCATCTATACTTACCCTATATTTGTATCTATGTATATATATAAAGACCAAATGAAACGTTACATGGCTTCCATTAAGCAATGAATAAGTGTGGTTAGTACAGAGTTGACACCGCTTGTACATACAAGTTTCTTTAAAATCAGGTGTGGGGATGGTGTAATGGATAATAGTTCGGAATTGTTAATTGGCGAACTGAGTTCCAAATATATATATATATATATATATATATATATATATATATCTTCTTAATCTCTCTCATATCGACGTTACTGTGATCTCACTTACAACCCATCTAACTTGGGTGGCACTTGGCCCTTCAACTGCATGATCTACGTATAGCGCTGATGCAGTAATGCACAAATTTATTGTGAAGAAATATACGATGAATGAATAATGAAATCCTGTTTACAGTCTCACAGATGGAAACATTCTTCTGAACACTTTTATCTTTTCTAGATCTTTTCACTTCGCAAATGGCTAGCTTTCAGGACCTACGCTCATCCTCCGTTGACACTATTTCCTCAAACATTCGCTTTGATACTAATTGTTGAATACAGAGCTCAAACCAAAAACAAGAACGATCATTGAAAGACAGGACAAGTTGGGATCATTGGCTTTGTTGTACAGATATTGTTAACAGACATTTTTCAGAGGTTAATGTCTTTTTTTTAAACGAACTGCGCAGTTACAAGTATGAGGAGGTTTGTTATGTGTCAAAAGTATTGGTAACGAACTGGTGTCATATAAAACCCCAGCTGACTGTGTGAGGCCAGCGAGGGCAAACACACTCTATCACCCAGGCAGAACAACAATGTGGAAAAGAGGAACACATTTCTTACGACTGAATACAACCTCCTTCATTTCAATTATTCGTTCGCTTCACGTCTTTCTCTATATTTTGCTTTTTCATTCACCCTTTCTCTTTCTTTCACAATTCCTCACCTTTGTTGTGATAGAAAAATACAAAAATTACAAAGAAATAAAAACACGGTGATCTATCTTTAAAAAGTATATGTGTATTCAGAATCGCATAGCCATAAAGAAGTATTTGGACCAACCAAACAACTAGAAGCTCTCTCGTCCAGGATATAAACATTTTTGCTATCTCTCATGAGACCTGTTCTACTAATTCGCTCGTTTTCTGTCTTAGTTGCTTTCAATACTTCCTGTGGGTGTCAAATTTCCAAGTCATCATTCCTTTTTATGTGCCCTAGAAATTTCAATTATCTCTCACTGTTGTTAAGTATGTCTTAAGTACGGTATTTTAAAGTTTTTTTCTTCATCTATGAGGAGATATTCCGTCATGCACTGCCATATTTGAGAACTCATATTATATAAAAGTTCAGTATATTTTCGTTTTCTCTATCGATTTATTTCTGGTTTTGTAATACTTTGCTTAGATTTGAAAGGCATCTTTCATTATCCAAATGCGCCTCCTGATTTCGGTATTTCACTTTCCACCCGCTGTTAAAACACTTCTCAAATATGTAAATTTGTGATTTCTCGGTGGCGCGAAGCTGTTTTGCATTCTTCAGCAGGATGCAGAAACAGGTCAAACAGGGGATGGGTGTTGAGTAGAACGTCTACGTACACATTTTTGCAAATGTCAAATTGTTCTGTTCAGTTGCAAGTTATTTCGGACCAATATTACGACTACATTGCAGCTTCTTTTCTTTTTGCAAATGGTGCAGCTCTAATTTCTAGTACAGCAGCAGCGATCTTGCCTGCAAAGACTATCCCATGTAAGCTTATATTCTAGCCCGAAACATGAAATCGGCTAAGGCCTTGTCGGCTGGGGTTTAAGAATACGCTTACTGCGCCTCTGTAGAGGTGTAATCCCCTAATATGGTGTCCTTGGTCTAATGATAAACTGCATCCGACAGCAAGAATAACTGAGAAGTTTTGAGAAGCAAGCATGGAACCACCTCTTAATTGCTGTTGTTCCCAAATCCATTCTTAAAGGAACTCATCTATAGACAAATATTTAACGTCCAAACTGTGGTCGAAGCACTATGAAAGAATAAAAATAGATTTTATAGTGAAAATTCCAGCAATTCTGTTTTGTAAAAGAAAATATTACCAGCAATAAATTAAAGACTAAGAAGAAAAATATTTTAAAGAAAAATATTACCAACAATAGATTTTTGAAGAAAAATATTAAAAGCGATATCTCTTTGAAAAAATAAAATTTACCAGTAATACATCTGACTGTCTACAAAACCCTCTTTACTAAAATAAGTAAATGAATCCTGATCTACCAACTGATTTCTTACAAAGAATACATATTCAATTCATACGAATCTATTGTAAAATTCCTGTCGGCATTAAATGACCCATTTAAGTTGATATGCCCTAAAACAAAACGAACCAAATGAACGAAATCGGCTACCTCGGGCGTTATTTTGGATTAAGCTAAACTATTTTCCTCTTCTTGTACGTTTAGTATCCCTTCAGGAAGAGGGTGTTCATGGCTCTCCACAGTTTCTCATCCTCGTTAAAACATAGTAAAGACTAACATTTTACTCCTCCCACTCTCTGTTCTGCCATTCATTTATACAAATTCGTTAGGTAGGTTAATCGGTGATTTCTCTCCATCTCCCTTCTCTGATCGATTCATCGATTGAAAGCAATGGGGCAGAGGAAGAGAACGCTTAACTTGCCTAACAAGCTTGATGTCAAGAAGGGACAAGAAAATGACAATATTTATTAAGAACTACAATGGGTAGAAAATTCTGGAGAGTCGTGATCAGCAACGTCCTGACGGAACATGGCAGAATAATAATAAGAACTTCTTCTATAAGAACTATCGACCACAAATCCTTACCTTGTTTTTCTCTCTTCATTCTGCGTCTGAGATACTAGACGGTTCTCAGAATAACTTATTATCATATGCATTGCAAGATCTCACATACATAACATTGATTTTTATTCAATACTAGTCTTCAGCAAACGGCCTGCATACGGACAGGTAACGACCTCAGTAGATACACAAAGATAGAAAAAGGCGTAAGACAAGGATGTGTCTTTTCACCGGATTTGTTCAACCTATACAGCGAGAATATTTTGAGGACCCTAGATGACACACCAGGATTTATTATTGGAAGCCACAACCTGAACAACATAAGATACGCGGACGATACAGTACTGATTGCGGACACGGAAAGGAAACTGCAAGATCTCATACAGAAAGTAACAGTGGAGAGTGACAAGAAAGGACTACAAATAAACTTTAAGAAAACTGAGTGCATGGTCATCAGCAAAAGATACAACCCCAAATGCCAAATACAGGTGGGGGATAACAGAATCAAACAAGTCCAAGAATTTAAGTACCTAGGAAGTGTTCTAACAGGAGATGGAAAGTGCGACACGGAGATCCGAAGGCGAATTGGCATGGCAAAGGACGCGTTCCAGAAGATGAGCAAAATACTAACACACAGGAAGATCTCAATAGAAACGAAGAAAAGAGTGCTAGACTGCTACGTGATGTCAGTTCTTCAGTACGGCTGTGAATGCTGGACAATATAATCGAAAATGAGGAAAAAACTGGAAGCGGCCGAAATGTGGTTCTACAGAAGGATGCTACGGATATCGTGGACTGAGCATACAAGCAACGACGAAGTGTTAGAAAGAATGGCAACAAAAGGAAATTGATGCTGAGCATCAGGAAGAGACAACTGAAGTTCCTGGGACATGCAATGAGGAAGGAGAGCCTGGAGAACCTGATACTGACTGGTCAGATAGAAGGAAGGAGAGACAGAGGAAGGCAGCGGATAACATATCTGCAGAGTCTGATCAGGTGGATGACGGAACGGGGGTTGCCAGGAGCAACAGGAGCAAACATACTAAGAGCCACAAGGGATAGGGAGACGTGGAGATCCATGATCGCCTACGTCCTGAAGGGACAGGGCACATAGAAGAAGAAGAAGAAGTCTTCATCAGTTACAAGTGGGAAATGAGTGTGTGGCCCCACAGCCATCTTCAAAACATGGATTCTACATTTTCATACGAATGTAAGAGATGGTTAATATTTAGTTATGAAAGCCGACTGAAAGAAAATAGGAAAGATCGTGGTGAAATTCATTTGAAATTGATTGAAGCGTGGAATCAAACTTAAAAACAGATACAAAATAGAAGAAAAGAAAGATAGAAAGAGAAAGGAAGAAAAATTAAAAGGAAAGATAAAAATAGGAAAAGAAGGAAAAGTGAAAAAAAGAAAAAACAGCGTGAAGCCAAAGAACTAAACGCTAAAACAGGAGATGGACAAAAAAAGCTGTATACTCTTTGATATTTTATATGGTGTACGGTTTTTCTCACACGTGCATTACTAAGAGCAGCTGGTGCGACCACGTGTTTACATCTTAGTACCAGTCACTGACATTCTGTAAGGCGTAGATCTGCACTTGGTCGCTAGGATTTTATCTCTCAGGTCAATCTTCCATTGACTTTACCATTGAACGCAAAGGCCATTCCATCATTATCTATAATGTGTCATATAATACAATAGCAAAGTGGATCGTATTGGCTTTTGGTAACTACCAAGAAAATACAACGTCATTCAACTCTATTCAAAACTGTTGATATTACAGTGGATCTTTTAAAAAATCGCTAAGAAATGATCGGTAAGCTTAACATATAATCCTGAACAAAACTGTCTGCATAGGAATAAAAAATAATTCAGTAAATATACAAAAAATAAATAGGAATGTAAGATAAGAATGTAACTTCTTCCCGGATTTATTTAATTTATTTAAGCGATTATTAATTTACCTAAGCGATTTTGAGAAAAGTAGAAGTCCTGTTAGGATTAAGTATTGGCGACCACGATCTATGCAATATAAGATAATAAGCTGACAGTGTTGATAGCAGAAAGAGAAAGGAAACTACACGAAAACATACAGAAGGTAGTGAAGAAAAGCAAGAAGAAAGGACTAAACATCAATTTTTGTATCACCATTTGACCCCAAGCAACGCAGTACTGCTACCAGTGCACAGAGTGTTACGTGTGAGGAGAGGAGAAAAAAGCGAACAAGTCACAGCGGGTGTTGGAGCAAGGCTAAGAGGAAAATGAAAATTAAATCTCCCATCCGCCTGTGCATTGAATAATGCTGCCATATCTGGTTGGGTGCACCTGCTATCAACCTAGGGGTCCTTGACAAGATCCAACGGTGAATCTGTAAAGTGATCGTTCCCGACTTGGCAGCTCGGATACAGTCACGTTCTCACTGCGCAATGTGGCTTCCTGTGTCTCTTCTAGAAATACTTTCACGGCTTCTGCTCCGATGAACTTAGCTCACTGGTGCCCCCTTATATATGAATTCACTCGAGCCTCAAGTTTACCAACTAGGTCCCAATCCTTTTACTGTGAAACCAATAAATTGTAGATACAAGTTCTACTCCTTCAGCTTCTTTGCTCGCACTTCCCGCCTGTGGAATTCCCTTTCGTTTACTTGCTTCCTCAACAGCCACAATCTTTAAGAATTTAAATGTAAGGTCAATGGTCATCTTTTATCTCACTAACTTGCATCCACTCTCATGCTCCTTTCTCCGTCCACTCCACTCTCATCAGTATTCTCATCCTTCTCTTACCCACTTCCTGACACTCCCTATAACCTGTCACTCTTACTCATAACTTTCCTCTTATGTAACAACTGCACAACAGTGGCAGTGAACTGCCTTTCTTGGGGCGATATAATAAAAAAAAACGAGATAAAAGATGGCAATTGACTTTGCACTTAAACTTTTAGAAATTATAGCTATCAGTGAAGTAAATATACGGAAGAGTGGCTGGTTGTGCTAGAAAAGAAACTGATAGAATAGAAGTGGCGGTTAGCGTTGTTTTGACTGAAAAATGGTGGGACCTAATTGCCAATATAGTAGCTCTAGTAGATCCATATAGACGGAGTAGCAGGAAGATAAGCTCGTCAGAACAGAGGCCGTGAAAATATTTATTGAAAAACAGAGGGAAGTCACTTCTCGTCGGTGAGAAAGTGGCTAAAAGTGACATTGCAGATCCATTTTTGATTTTTGTCGAGACACCCGAGGTAAATAGCAGGAGCACCCGACCAGATATGGCAACAGTATTCCATGCATGGACAAATGGTTGTTAAAAACATGAACAGCCCAACATGCAAACTACAAATTGGTAATATCAAAATGAAGCAAGTACAGACACTTGAATATCTGGGAAATCCTTAACTGAGGACAGAAAATGCGTCACTGAATCCGCCATCGTACTGGGATAGCAGAAGATGATTTACAAATGCCTAGCAAGAAAGTAAGAAACAAAATAGTACTGAACTGTTATGTGTTAGTCCTCCTATAGGACAGTGGATGCTGATCAATTTCCTCACAGATGAAGAAGAGACTTGAAGCAACAGAAATGTGCTTCTACATAAAAATGCTGAGAATACCTTTATTTGAATATATAAGCAATAACGAATTTTTAGAGAAAATTGAAAACAAATAAGATACTTATATTTAAGAGCAGAAGAAGACGGTTGAAATTTCTAAAGTACATTATGATGAAGGAAGGTTCGGAAAACGTGATACTCATGAGACGGATTAAAGACAAGAGTGACAACCGAAAAGAACGCGTAACTTACCAAACGAGCTTAGGAGTTAAGAAAGATGAGGAAAAGACAATATTTATTAAGAACTACAATGGAGAGAAAATTGTGGAGAGTCGTGATCACCAAGGTCCTGAAAGGACCTGATAAAATAAGAAGAACTATTGAAAACAATTTCAGTAATTTAAATGCTTCTAGCTTAAAAAGATTTCCCCAAGGATTTTTCTAGTATTTGTAAAAATCTATGTCACTCATGTAGATAGAAACACAGGGAAAGCATATTCTTGCAGTTTTACCTTTAATATCATCTGAGCATAAATTGAATAAAAAAACAAAAAACAAAAAACAAACGCAAAAACAAACAAACACAAAAAACAAAAAACAAGCAAAAAAAAAAACAAACAAATAAAAAAACGAAAAACGAAACAACTTCATCAAATTTTCTTTCTCTCGTATGGAATAAAGTAAATTTTAAAAGTTTATATTTTTGAACTGAAGTATTGCAATTATTTACACCATTTATATTGTTCGGGGGGGGGTGTGGTGCAGTGGATATCGACTCGGAATGACAAATCGGGGTGCCGAGTTCGAATTCCATGCATTCACCTACGCACAAATACCCGTGGGAATGGTATTAATCCGTCTCTTCCTTCCAGTTATGGGTTAAATAATAGGACAGATTGGGCTCTATAGCCTTGGTCGGCAACCAGTCTACCGCAGAAAGCAATGGCAACTTACCGTAGGATAATCTTCTGCCCAGTCAGTCATATCTCTTTCGAGATATGATCGCCCAAGCGTGTATCACGTATGGCACTTAACTGACTGATATTGTTCAAGCTGGTGTTCTCATCTTTATACGCTCTGACATTCTTCAGATAATTGAAATTTCGAACTTAACTCCTTATTTCGTTGACTTGGATAGATTGTTCTAGTTCCACGCGCCATTCGTCTTCCGGATAACTTAGTATCAGTTATCACCCTTTAAACACCTTTTCCGTTATTTTTTTTTTTTTTTTGCCTTTACTGTATCCAGTTATTGATCTAACAACTCTTTGAGTAAGGTCACTGGATTCAAGCATCGCTTTTATCTACTGGGCCATGTATACGCAAGAAATAAGGCGTTGGTTTAATTCCAGTGACTTGATCCAAAGAGATGTGAGATTTTTTTTTAAAATCATATCACCCCGAGCAAGGCGGTAACGCCACTGATGAGCAGGGGGCTACGTAAGATTGAAAATATTGGAAAAGAGAAAGCTGGAAACCACATCCTAAACAGGAAACAAGGGATGAGCCTCTTCACCTGTTCAATAGACATGGGTGGAGTATAAACCGGGTGATAGTTTAGTCTATCTACTCCAATTGAGAAAAAAAAAAAGAAAAGAGTGAAAAGATTGGATAAGAGAAAGACAGAAACCACATCCTAAACAGGAAACAAGGGATATTAAACGGGCGATAGATAGATCTATCAACTCCAATTAAAAGTTTTAAGTTTTAAAAGAGAAATTCAATTATTTTAAACCGATAAGGGAATTAAACATTGTTTTCGGTTTTTAGTTCTTATGTTTTAAATTAAAAAAATATTTCCTCAACTCTACACCATAATTTAAAAAAATATAAACAGAATAAAATTAAATAAATAAAAAATTTCAAAATTAATAAATTAACAATTTTTTAAAAAAAAACTATTTTTGTCTGTAAATTACTTAATGAGAAGCGAAAAAATAAATACACACACATATGGAGACTAAAATTTTATTTTAAAAAATGATGCAAATTATTTTCTTGCCTGTTCAGCTTGCCTGATAAATTGATTCTCTTTTGAATAGTGTGATTCCCTTAGGATCTTCCAGCTCTCCTGCTTTTTCAATCACTAGACTTTCCTGCAGGCAAAGTTCCACTCAAAATTTTATTAGATTTTCAAAATCGTGACAAATATGATAAAAAAACAAATAACAAACAAAAATACGATATTTTTCTTATTTTATTTTATTCGACATCTCCGCCTTTATGCAAAACTTTCAAAAAGAAAATATTTCTTTTTCTTTGAATTTTCTTCATTAACATGTTTTGCTCATAAAAGTTTGGGGAAAATAAATTCGACTATTTCTTTTAAGAGTACTGTTTTTCGCGTAAATGACTTTGATGAAGAACAGCCGTTCTGGAACTGGAACAAGTGTAGTAATGGCGCATATACCCTAAATCCGCCATCAAAATTCAGAATCTGGAAGTAATAAATTTTAAACTCTTCAAGTAACTCGGTGTATGAACCAATTATAGCGCATTTAGCATCGGAAGTAATGAAATTAAATATAGCATATACTGGACTAGAGGTACTTTTTGTTCATCAGGTTTGCTACAATATAAAATATTAAGCTGAATCAGCCTTTTAAATAACGTTCTCAGATACAGTCACTTTCTCACCGGCGCAATATGGCTGCCCTGTGTCTCTTCTAGAAATACTTTCACGGCTTCTGCTCCAATTAACTTAGCTCACTGGTGCCATCTATATATGAATTTACTCAAGCCACAATATTAGCAACTAGGTCACACCATTTTACTGTGAAACCAATAAATTGTAAACGCAAATTCTACTCTATCAGCTTCTTTTCTCGCACTTCCAGCCGGTGGAATTCCCTTCCATTTACTTACTTCCCCGACAGCTACAATCTCCAAGAATTTAAATGTAAGGTCAGTAGTCATCTCCTATCTCACTAACCTGCATCCTCTCTCTCATGCTTTTTCTCCGTCCACTCTACTCTCATCAGTATTCTCATACTTCTCTTACCCACTTCCTGACACCCCTATAACCTGTCACTCTTACTCATAACTTTCCTCCTATGTAACCCCCTGCAAAACAGTGGCGGTAAAATGCCTTTGCTTGGGGCGATATGATTATATATATAAAAAAAAGATCTAAATCTCCTGGTGTCCTCTCCACAAGAATTTACGCAGGCACCCATTTTCAATTAGATCAACCAAATTCTGACGACAATTCTACTCCATCAGCTTCTTTTCTCACGCTTCTCTCCTGCGAAATTCTCTTCGATATACCTGCTTTTCTGACGGTTACAACCTCCAGAAATTTATATACAAAGTCAATTCCTATCTCTTATCCACATAACGCCAGCCCTTTCTACATCACCCCGTGTATCTTGCTCTTTACCTCTTTCCCTACCTTCGCAACTGTCTTCACTCCTCTTTTCATATCCTTCTCTTGCCCTTTCTCTTTCACCCACTGTAGCTGGTTCGTTTTTGTTTTCACTCTCCTCCGGCCTAAAATTTTAACATCAATGCCGGTACTGACTTGCTTTGTGTGAAATCTAAACTTATTCATAAATGGAACTTTGTGTGTGTGTGTGTCCGTTACCGATAGACTCCGAAACGGCTGAACCAATTATCTTGAAAATTTACACAGTTGTACTATAAGCGTCTGCGAGTGTTCTTAGCTAGGTTTTGTGTCGAGGTACCCCCGATAAATATCGAAAATCGATAATCGAAAAAATCAGGTAATAGAAAGAGTGGTCCGATTTTAATCAAATTTAATACACTCACAGACAAAGGCATAAGAAACGATATTCAGAAGTTTCAAGGTTGCAGTAATAACAATAGTGCGGAAAATCGACAATATATATATATATATATATATATATATATAAGGCAAGGTGTTTGTGTGTGAGTCTATTTATCTTTCTGTAGTTTTTTCAGTCCTTTTATTTTAATTTTTGCGTCAGGTTTGGTTCTAAGTAGGTATAATTGTACTTCTTAGTCTCAGCCATGATACCATTTACTCAGAGGACTTATTTAGCCTTCAAAATTCAGTTTACGACGAAAAAAACTTATTTGATATCGATACCAGGAAATCAAAATTTGACTTACATCCATTCAATTTCCTTTCGGTCTACAGTTTCGCTTTAACTAGAAACCACTATTGTTTTTTAGTCTTTCGTGCCAACGTCCAAAGAGTCTGAGCTCCAGGACCATGGATTAGTTTTAAAGAGTTTATTACACCCGAGTAACGCCGAGCTATACTGCTAGGGATTAAATAAAAAATGAATGTCACGTCGGACTTTTAACTCGTTCAAGAAAGTCTAACTTATGACGATTTTCCATACGCAGCGTAGATGTGGCACAAGGAAGAAAATATGAGACATCCAGTGAGGATTCAACTCACTACTCAGTTGTCATGATTCTAGAAACTTTCTAATTTTTACACCACATCGAAATACCCAGTTTAAGCTATTATGTATATACAACAGTTTCCTAAGATCAATGATTAAAATATTTTCAAGCGAATAAATCATCTACGCTTTAAAAGATAATCTTCACCATATCCAGTAGATTAGCTTTAAAAATTTATAAAGAATTTTATCATATAACAAAATGCCGCTCTCTTAAAGACTTCCGACGGCAACAACAACCAAAATATATAAAAACAAAGGAAAATAATGTTATAATTAATATCTCATCTTCCCACAAGGGCTTAAAGGTTTGCCAGAAAAAAAACTATCAGTAAAAGAAAGCGTTATAATAGTTCATCATTTTTAATAATTTTAAGCGGCTATTCTAACCGCCACTACTGCCATTTTATCGCTGAGGTGTTTATTTATTTACTAATATTCTTTAGCCTAAAGAATATTTGTGTGAAGTTTGGTGAGAATCGGATAAAAATTGTGGATTTGTATAAAGGACATACAGACAGATAAACAGACACACACAAACATCTTGCCTTTTATATATATATATATATATATATATATATATATATTATCGATTTTCTGCACTATTGTAACAGCTGCAACCTTGAAACTTCTGAATATCGTTTCTTATGTCTTTGTCTATGAGTGTATCAAATTTGAATAAAATAGGCCCACTCCTTCTATTTTTTATTATAGATTTTCGATATTTATCGGGACACCTCGACACAAAACCTAGCTAAGAACACTCGCAGACGCTTATAGTAAAACTATGTAAATTTTCAAGAAAATCGGTTCAGCCGTTTCGGTGTCTATAGGTAACGGACACAAACACACACACACACATACGCACATATACACACACAGACACATACACACACAGACAAAGTTCCATTTATCAATAAGTTTAGATTTAGATTACTGAGGACATTTTTTGGATGTGCGTTGTGGTGTAATGGATATTGGCTCAAAATGAGAAATCTGAGAAGCGAGTTCGAATTTTAGTTAAATTTGTTGCAAATACCTTTTGGAAAAAGTATTAATCCAACTCTTCTCCTTCTAGCTATGAGTTGAACAACAGGACAGACTGGTTTCTGGTGATACCATTCGAAATACATCCGGGTCTCCCATTGCGGATCATTTGATAAATAAACCGAGTCGTGCTGCGGATTTTAATGGGGACTGTATCTTTCCTTTGGCCAGATCACACTCATTGTTCCATCTAAAGGTGCTGGAGATATTGTTTATCAAGTCTAGGCGGCTCTCTATTTGTCAGCAAACAGAGTGTTTGCTTGGGTTTGCTCTGCAGAGTCTCTAGCATCTTCAGAATGTAAAACTCTTAATAAAATCAAAATTTCCCCCTTCCGTTCATTCATGTCATATATATATATATATATATATATATATATATATATAACAGATTTGTATTTCATAATTTTACCCCGCTTACATTTGTGACGAGAGTGGACGAAACCGGTCGACTGGTGTTTTTGTTTTAAAATTTAGCATGGCTGATAATAGTAAAAAATATCTTGTCTTTATCACCATAATAAAATTTTACCCCATTAAAACATGGCAATTTATATGTATATATATATATTTTTTTTTAACCATATCACCCCAAGCAAGGCGGTAACACCACTGAAGCGCAGGGGGCTACGTAGGAGTGAAAAGATTGGAAAAGAGAAAGCCGGAGACCACATCCTAAACAAGGAACAAGGGATGAGCCTCTTCACCTGTTCAATAGACGTGGGTGGAGTGTGAACCGGGGGATAGTGTAGTCTATCTACTCCAATTGAAAAAAAAAGAAGAAAAGAGTGAAAAGATTGGAAAAGAGAAAGCAGGAGACCACATCCTAAACAAGGAACAAGGGATGAGCCTCTTCACCTGTTCAATAGATGTGGGTGGAGTATATATATATATATATATATATATATATATGGTGACTTCATTACAAATGACAAGTTGTTCTGGTTATTTTTATCTAATTTTTCATGCGATCTTTTTTTCAGAACACATATAAAAATTTTCAGAATGTTTTGTTTACCGAGAGCTTTTAGCAATATTTTTAGTCATTATTAAAGCATTTAGGATTTTCTTTTACGTGTTACTGAATATATGCATTGTCTATATATATTTATGAATATAAAATATAAGCTTATATATATATATATATATATATATATATATATATATAAGCTTATATTCTATATTCATAAAAGTAATAAAGAGAATAGAAAGAAATGGACAAGTGGGAACCCATGGATATCAACAGAGAAAGATTCAATAATAACTCTCCTCAGCGTCGTTGTGGCTTCGAAAGCTACCACTGGCCTAGCTTAGCCGGTTCATGTTGATATCGCTTCCATCCTCGAGAGCGGCCTTGAACGTATCGTTGGCACCAGGGGATAGTTGGTTGTAACTTTGCTTCGAGATGACGCGTTGGACATACAAACCAGAAATTTCAAATCAGCAGATCTATGAAACTGCATATTCGGATGCCCTGACTGCGAAAATTCTGGCTTGACCTTAGTTCCGTTAAACCTGGAGGAGGAAACACCTGTGCTGAAAAATGTTTGGCCACACGTTCAAACCTCTTTTCCAATTCATGAATTTCCCGCAGTATTTCGAATCTCGATGTAGGCGTTGACACCAAGGCATTAACACCAAGACGTTGACACCAAGGCGTTGACACTAAAGTCTTGAAGATGTCGTGTAGCATGACATAACTTTCTTTGTGCACGACATTTCCAACCCCACGGAAAAATGCACTTGATAAAAACTTCCCTATGCCTTCTTTGCTATCATCTTTCATTCTCACTGTTAATCCTAATAAATTCGAATTCTTTTGTTAAGAGTCATATGACTACTTTTAAATTGACTTTAAATTGACTTTCTTCCTATATTTACACAGAATTTCCGAATACATTGCAAATTCATTTTTAAGTGTGGAACTAGGCAGAATCCTGTTACCAGACATAGAGTCTACCAGCAGCCACCCTCTTGACCCAGGGCAGCCATAAATTCTGGAGTTTTTCTTATTAGAACGATCCGAATCATCTGCACTGTCCTCAGATTGATACCCGAACAATCTAAAATGTTTGTGTTGGAGCTTCCGGTGAGAATGACAAGCAGTAAACCATTCTGCTTACAAATTTCTAGCGGAGTAAATAGCGTCATGAGGACAGTACCCAACGGACCCTACTATACTCTTTTGTCGACAAAATTAAAAATAAATAATGCGCATGCGCGAAAAAAAATCAAAATGGTGACAATGTACCCCTCGCACCCTTCACATACATTTTGCTTTTCTCATGTAGGGTCGTTAGTCAGGTATGTAAAACACTTCTGCTTCTCATTATCTTCAGAAAATAATGCTGTTTTATCGTCGCGTACATTATTTTATTCATACGCAAAAGAAGATCTTCAAAACTGTTTTTCTAATAGGTTACACGTGTTCGTAATCTGAATAATTACAGACACATTTAACCTTTATTTAAAATAGAAATTGAATGTTTTTTTAGAAAGTCATTTTTCAAGATCTTACTTGAATTCTAATTGCAACAGGCTTTCTTTATTTCTCTTTTTTAATTATCGATTTGATTTACTTTAAAATAATGATCCACAACACTGCTGTTGACACAGCACCTAGAATAATTCTAATGAAAAGTTACAGGTAAATTGATTGCTTCCTTATTAATTTTAAATGTAAATTATTGTAATCTCAACAATAGTCAGACCTTATTTTAGTTTGAAACGGAACAAAAATTTGAATGACTTCGGCAAGGCCGATGTAAGCCCGTCATCATTCTTGTTATATTCCTTTTTATCTTCTTTATTTTGTAGCTATCTATCTCCGCCACCCTCTTGACCAGCGTTTCGCCCTGTCTGCAAATTTAACTTACTTTTTTCCCTTCTCTTTCATCTTTTCACCTTACTTTTCTTCTTTTTTTTCTTCTTCCTTTTTTCCTTCTTCCTTTCCCTTCCCTTCGCTACACTTTTTTCTTTTCTTTTTCTTTTAGCACACTTTCTTCCGGGTTATTTTACCCACATAAACACTCAAACAAATTTTTGAATTTTCGATATTAATGGAGATTGCTGATGAAGCGAATTCAGTTCGCCGAAATGATCACAGAATCCTATAAAGTTTGAATTTATATATATATATATATATATATATATATATACCCGAGTGAATAAAGAACGAAGAAAAAAAAATTCTGTACATGTTCTAAAATATAATTTATAATATATATATATATATATATATATTTAATTATTTTGAGCCCTCTTGCTAGATAAGTTTTAATATTTAATCAATTAATAATAAGATTTTTAGATTTTACCTTCATGCCGCTTACTTTTGTATATATATATGTATGTATGTATGTATGTATGAATGTATGTATGTATACATATATATCTGCGTGTGTGTACGCTCGTGTGTGTGAAGAGAGAAAGAGAGAGAGAGAGAGAAAGACAAGCAGTGTGAAGCAGAGGTACGTGTTTAGAAAATATTCTGGTATGTTTTATCTGTTGGTATTCACATGGACCGGACACACACACACACACACACACACACACACACACACACACACACACACACACACATTCACATATCATACACACATAGATCGGACACACACACACACACACACACACACACACACATCGGACACACACACACCGGACACACACAGACATACGCAGAGTCTGATTAAATAATTTTATTCTGTAATTCTTTTGATTTTGCAATGAATTGGGCATTTTTCTTGTTTATTTCTTTTTGCAACAAGATGTAAAATTTTTATATACTTTTTTATAGAGCAGAAAGCATTTAATTTTTACTTCAGGCGTTTTTATAATGGACATTCGCAATAGACGCCTTTTATATTTCTTTAAAAAGCGCATGATACGTCTACAGGTCTACACATTAGAGGAACTTTAACAAATATTCTTTCCAAATCAGGAATCGAAACTGCGTCTCCTTTGCTCGGCCACAAGGACATTGCATCAAGCATAGTACCAGGTTATCTTTACTTTTTAAAGAAAAGCAAATCGTCTTCACTCAGTATATTTTCGCGAATGCTTCATATCTGCCAGTTTCGTATCTGAAAAGTAAAGGAAGCAATTTCTGGAGAATTAATGAATTTATTTTTAACCCGACATTTTTATTACTTCAAACGTTATTGTAGTGCACGTTTTGCTCCCAATCACGGAAGAATTTCTAATCTTGCACTTTTGGCGTGAGTTGGTCTTTGTGCAAGAAGGTGAAGACAGTTCAGAAGGTTATGGATGAAGAAAAATCACTCTCGTGTGCTTAGCATTTAACAAGGGAAATTAATACGCTCACTGCTGATGTTGAAATGTTTCACTTAAAATTTTTCTTCAATTTGCGTCATTCAGATTGTAAATTTTTCAGGAAGGAATAGACTTCATTTAGCACTCAAGAATTAATTCCGAAACATTAAATGAATACATTGAGACTTTTCCATCTCTTATTCAGAAACAGAAAACTAAAAAAACAAAACAAAAAAAAAATACAAAAACGCACGCACAGACGCACAAACATGACCGGGGTTAGATTAAGTTCATACTCGTAGTGTATATTATACTTGGAATGTGCATTAAAAGATACGCATGCATATTAAATGAAATATTCTTCAGTATTTGTCTATATTTCTAAGATGAGGTAGTATTTACAGTATTTACATTATTCGGACTATTGTCCTCATTTTGTTGCCATTTGTACGACGTTTCGGCCCTTGTAAGCTCCGGTCTTCTTCAGCAACATAAAGACACATGGCCCAGTGAATATAGACGTTGGCTAGTTCCTGTGACTTGACCCAAAGAGTTGTTAGTTCAATACCAAGCTACAGCAGTGGTGAACAAGTAACTTACAGGGTTAAAGGGAGATAACTCATTACTTTCAAAAGAGACACTACTACGCAAGAAATTGAGTTCATGTACCCAAGTGATTTTAATAAAGAGCTCGGTTCGAAATTTCTAGCACCTGAAGAAGGCCGGAGCGTACAACAGCCGAAACGTCGTACAAGTGGCAACAAAGATGGGGTATATTCCGAATATTGTAAATACTGTAATAATTCTATATAATGATAAAACAAGTAAAATATGCAACTGGAATTGAAAAACTTATTTTCCTGAAAAAATCGTTATGAAAGATTTTATAAACATCCGTCAAAAGCAGTACTGGCTGCTCGGTTTTTGTCTGTTTTGCTTTATTTCGAGGCATATCAGCCTCTATCGGTTATTTATTGCCGGAATCTAAATATTTTGAACACAATTTTTGTTATGGAACCTATTGTTTTTGGACTTTTTGAACTTTTTCTACTATTATGAATACCGGGAGAATCTACCTTTAGGGGGGGTGAGTTGAGTTGAGTGACCTCGGTCTCATACTTGGCAGTCAGACTGACAGGTAACACTCTTGTATTTGTTTTCCGTTTAATATAAATGTTTCATTAATTCCCGAGTTCGAGTTTTCTTCAGGATCTATTCTGGATTCACAACATTTTATAACTTCAACTAAAAATATTTTAAACGCAGTAGCTTTCAACTACGCATAAAACATATTGTTGGTCATTTTGCTATAAATAGGTATTTTGGTAGTTTTGCTATAAATTTGTAGTCTTGTTATTTTTTATATCTAAAAATGTATTGTTAGTGTTTTGACTATTAAAATAATTGTTTTATGCATTCATAGTCTTTGTTCGTCAGTTTACTATTTGCGCATAGCTGGGACCTTAACTGGCGTTGCAACCCCGGGTCAGGGTGGGCCTGGAAACAACAACAATTAGGAGGTGGATCCACATCCCTTGATACCTCCAATCTTCCAGTCAGAGACCTTGCTGTTGGATGTAGTTTTTCGTCATACTCAGAACAGAAGAGTCATTATTGTCAACGTCCTGAAGAGACAGGGCACATTTGAAGAAGAAAAACATAGTGTAAGTTAGTGTAATGCTGAAGACAAAGCTGAATCTGTGGGTGGAAGGGTATATCAAGGCACTCTGGGGTAATGAAGATATACGGGTACAATAGAAGGCAAAAGACAAGAGAGTGCCTAAAAATTGTTTAACCAAACCTTTAACAGAAAATGCTTATTTGGTGCAGAACATTACGGATGGAAGTGTCCAAATTAGAACAATATATATATATATATATATATATATATATAACAAAATGAATAAATAAACAATAAATAAATATATTAAAATTACTCAAATTCTAAAATGAATGCGTGTCGTGTTTGTTAAACGAAATTAAAGAAAAATATTGTTCTTTCAAAACACAAGTTATGCAAACGTTTTTGCATAATTTATACAGTAAAGTTTTCATATAGAGATTATAAATTTTAAGTCGAATAAAAAATTATGAATAATAAATCGTTAAAATGTAATAATCTAGAAATTTGCATAAAATGTTTAATTCTTTGTTTCCACACAGGACAGAACCAAGTCAATCTGGAATTTTCTCAGAGGCAGGCTTTATACATTTCCGAACTTAGAGTATGATGCGCCATTTTATGATAACGGTAATGTCGTAAATGTCTCCAGAACCGTAGACAAACAATTCAAATTGATTACTTTTTTTTCTTTTGCTTTTAGTTTGTAGTTTTCAAACGCTTCCTGTAGAAAACAAAACAAAATTAAATCTCCTTCAAATTTATGGTTGAAAATTTACACATTTTTCAGACGTTGATAAACATATAAAACGGCAATTCGTTACTTCAAATATGAACTTTCGTTTAATAATCTTTTACCAACTAATGAATTCAAATCATTGCATGAAGAGACAAATTATTAATCTTGGACTGCCGATAAAAACTGAAAAAAAATTCACCGGCTTTGTTTTCTCTTAATTAAACAGAATTTCACAATACATTTACGTCCATTTGTTGTAAGTTTTACCATATACCATGACTATTTGTCCTTGTTTTTCTGCCTGTTTATTCAAATTCTTTAAGTACTTTATCATCTTTACGTTGTATGAACGTAAAGATTATTACAGATGAAAAAATTTAAACCAAAAAGTACAAATTTTAAGTGGCAGAGAAACTTTCTTAAAAATAAAAATAGTGGATGAAAACGTTATAATTTCTTCCAATCTTAAAAATTGGGCGTTCAAAAATTTCTCGTTACTTGAACGTTCCAAAAAATTCCCGTTACGTGAGCATTCTTAAGAAAAAACAAAAACAACAACAAAAAAAAAAACCGGTAAAATCAGTTATTGCAAATCGCTTGATGACCCTACATTTTAAAAATAAAGGTCACGTAATAACTGGTTTACAAATTAAAAATATTCAAAAGTTCTACAATATAATTGTCTTGAACACTTTTTAATAGAACTGTGTACTGGTTTAATTTTATTAGGATCAAAAAATAAGTAATCAATATATATATAGTCATGCTCAGACAGTACTCTTTTGCTATAAACAGTAAATCAGTACGGTTAAACATTTGATTGCTTCCAGCCAGGATTGAAACCTGACAGATTTTGCATCAGTCAGTGATTCTACCTAAGCTATGGGCGCCCGTTGGAGGTAGGCAGATTTTAGCGGGTTATATACACAAAGTAAATACACGCCAGTAGCTCATATATATATATATATATATGACAATATTTACGCTCTCACACCCTGATTGAGCACTCTGGAAAAATAGTAAACTTTGATAAACAGTAGCTACTCTGGTATGTACGCATCGCTCATTCAGTGAAATGAATTAGAGCGCGCTAGCTATTGGGCGCGTGTAATGATATGCGCTAAAAGTGTGCCTATTTCTACCGAACGCCCATAGCACAGGGGTAGAGTCGCCGACTGAAACCGTTTCGGTTGGGTTTCAATCTTAGATAAAAAAGCAATCGGAGTCTAACCCTAACCGTACTAATGAGTTGTGATACGGCGAAACAGATCTGTCAGCTGATGACAATATATATATATATATATATTTTAACGAAACTTGGTTATAAGCAACCGACAATTTGAAATATATATATATATATATCACTCACTTTCGACCAATTTATTTCCAACAGTAATCAGGACGGACCAGACACCAAGTATCCTGGCAGGCCCGTCCGTTTAGAGGAAAGGATTCCCCAGCCTCAGCGTTGTCATTTTACTTGGTTTGACGTTAGTATTTTGACTGTTTTTATTTTTTCCTCTTGGTCAATCTTTTGTTTCTTTTCAGCATTCAAATAACTACAGTCTTATACAGGCTTTGATTTTTCTCCTTTTTTATCGCGCAGGACCACCTTAGAGATGGTCACAAACAACCCTTTCTTGATTGTCCGACGTTTGTTAGCCATTTTTTTTTCACAATGTGTTATTTTTTTTCGGGCAAATTGTACGTATATGTGTGTGTGCGAGTGTTTTTCATATATAATAAAGACGAAAAGAAAAAATTCAAATACAGTTAACATACAGAAATTAAATGAAGCTCATCCAAGAAAAGATGAAAAAGTCAAATTAACAATACAAAATTACACGATTAACTCAAGGAAAGTAAATAAAAACGTCAACCAACTCTGGTTTTACCAGCTGAAGGCAAGTAAATAAAAGTACGATAAGTAAAAAACGATTATAACACAAAATTAAAGTAAATGATAGAAAAAAAATATACGACCGATAAGTTCTGATAAGAAAAGAATTTCGCCGAAAAATCGACGAGCAGAAAAAGATGAAATGTAAAAAAGGGAAATATACATACTAAAAAAATTCAAGGAGACAATAGAGTTTTATCAAATTACAACAACACTGTTTAGCGTTTACTGTATTATGATATTTTCCCGACAGATAGCATTATCCTCATAGCTGCAGCATCAACAAATGACGTCTACAACATGGCAGACGTACGTTTGTCGTTTAAGGAACATAAGATTATTTTAAAGTAGTTTTTCAAATTTGAGAATGATGTTGAAGTCCAAAGACAATGGGGTCGTAAGTTTGGAACAAAACCACCAACATATTTAACAAGTTTATGGATCCAAATGTGCGTTGCAGTGTAACTCAGATTCGAATGAGAAATCGGAGAGCCGAGTTCGAATTCCAGTCATTGACTTACGTATAAATACTCTTGTGAAAGGTACTAATCTATCTCTTCTCTCTCCAGCTATGGCTTGAATGGAATGACCGATTGGGTTTGATGTCCTTGGCTGGCAACCGATCTAGCGCAGAAAGTAATGGCGGCCTACTGTAAAAAAACATCTTCTGCCTAGAAAGTCATACCTCGAAAGAAACATCATCGCCTAAGTATGTATCATGTATGGCAATTAACCAAGTGAATAAGTTTTTTTTCCTGAAGTTTGTATACATTTATCTGGTGGACTTCATATATATATATATATATATATATTGTAAGTCACAGATAAAGCAACTTTCAGGACAGTATAAAACTGAAAGATCACAAAATAGGAATAAGGTTAACAGGCAAAAGGGAAAGAGTCAGTCATCAGAGCTTTCTGGCTTCAAGGAAATAACTAAAAAGAGCCTGGTGGGTCAGCAAGAGAATCATCGAATTTTTATTGACTCTAAAGAAATCCTAGCATGCATCTGTTTGTTCTATCGATAAATTGTAGACATTCCAGATGCGTCTTTGTCTTCGGGTAGAGTGCGACTCAATAATTGTTTAGTCGCAGATACAATCGGGTAAAAATAAAAGCTGTGAGGCACCCAATCCTAGGGAATAGTTGCCCGAGATTGCAACTCCATTGCACTAGAAAGGGGAATCAGTACCAATGCCAGCGCAACCGACAGTTGCGAGGGTTGGGTAATTGTTGCACTTGGTCTCAATGCACGCTCTCGGGTTTCCCATTTTGTGTCACAGCTCGTCTCATTGGAGTAAATAACCATTCCCAGATTGTAACTCCAACTAAATCTGTTCCCTTTATTCGTTGTATGGAGGTCAATAAAAATAATATAAAGAAATTGTCCAATCTAATCGAATCTAAGCGTAATTGGCATAGTTCTCAATAAACAATAGAAAGTGGAAATAGAAAAAAGAACAAGGCATAATAATACGAGACAACTAGTATATTTACTGTATAAAATCAAGGCAATTTTTAGAATAAAGCAAAGTTAACAAAAACGAAATCGTGTTCACACACAAAAGGGATACAGTCAACTGGTCATAGCCTTTTGATTTCAAGGCACGAAAGAACAAAAGTATTGCAGTAAACCTAGAATTATTTAATGTCTATTGGTTGAGAAGAAATCCCAGCATGCATCTGTATCTATAAATTTGAAGAGGGGACGTTTTGCCTCTGTTCCCTAGATTTTAAGCAACATTCCAAATCCTATGTTACCGACCAATCTTCTCTGAAGTCTTGTAATGCTAGGCTACGTATTTAATCTCGTTTACATTGAGCGGACAACAAAATATACAAAGAGTATTACATGGATTCTTTTGATGAAAGAAATATGATGAGCTGTGAGATTTTCATGTCAAGAGAGAACATTCTGGATAGCTTTTGAATCGTTTGCATGTGGAATACTTTATCAGTTTGTATTCGTGTCGCTTCTGTATTACTGATCTTTCATTTATTCTCATAATTATTAGCGTGTTGTTTTTCACGGTTTATCAACCTTTTTTATATAATGTAAGTCACAGATAAAATAACGTTATCAATAGTCATACATCGGTATGACTACCGACTCCCTTATCTAGTGCAATGCGAATGGATCACCTCGGAGCTTTTATTTTTCCCGGTTGCATCTCTGACTGAACAACTATTGCATCACTCTCTACAAGTTATTTAAAGCCAGAAAATATTAGAATGTAAGATTTTTTAAAAACATAATAATGATTTTCAGATACAAATACTACTAAGTAACCGATAGCGGTGGGGGTAGAATAAGAAGAGGATTCATAACTTTCCCAGATGTATTTTCGTGTAAGTGAATGTAACGAACCCAAATGAAATTGGAACCCGGCTCTACGTTACCCAATTCCAAACCGTTATTTATGAAACCACCCACACATCAAAACTCACAGCACCTGGTATTCCTAAGCGGTCACCCATTTAGGTACTGACCAGGCACGGCCTTGTGATTTTACAAGAACCAGTACGAAATATTTAATATTCGAAATCATGCAAATGGCTAACAAGAACAGTATACGTTAAATGCTACAAATGTTTAAAATTTTAAAGAAAAAGAAAATAAATTTTATCCTTTGAATATTGCGACGAATCGAAGCACATAGAATACGTAACTGAAATTCAAATGGTATTCCAGATTGAAAGGGAAGATGAAGACAAAAAAAAGGGAAGATGATGACAAAATCAGTCAGTCAGTTAAGTGCCGTACGTGATACACTCTTGAGCGATCATGTCTCGATCATGTCTCTTGAGCGATCATACACGACTGACCGAGCAGAACATCATCCCGCAGTAGGTTGCCATTACTTCTGCAGTATACTGGTTGCCGACCAAGGTTATAGAACTCCATCTGTTCTATTATTTAATCCATAACTGGAGGGAAGAGACGGATTAATACCTTTCCCCGTGAGTCTATTCAATGAATTCAACTGAAATTTGAACTCGGCTCCCCGATTTCTCGTTCCGACCTGGTATCCACTGCACCACAAGGCACAATTCAATAATAAATAGACATTTAAAGTTTTAGATAGAGACGTTAGAAGTACAGTTTTGAATTAGACTTAAGAAGTTACCGGAAGTTTCATCCTGAACAGAAAACGAGGGATAAAGCTCTACTTTTGGTGAAAAGACGTGGGAGGAGTATGAACCGGACGATAGGTTACTTACTCCTTCCTCAGAAACGTTGGAATGGTCGCTTGAGGGGAAACTTCCATGATCACAACAATTTTAACCTTGATGTGTCATCCTTTATAATTAGTAAAATTTGCTTCCTCAATTTATGCTCTTACAATATCCCTGTTCAGGAAACCACCGCCTTGAGTGGCATTTAGCATTTGTAAACGATAGTGAAAATAAAAAGAAAAGAAAGAAAGACTATCCGAATCTAAAAACACTTGAAGAACGCCGAGTCGAGGGCACTAGTCGACAGTTTTTGATCGTAAAAAGTAAGATAAGGACCCGAGGAATGTATTTAATGCAAATATTGGCAGATGATTGTATCTTGGGAATGAATATCCTTATATATAAGATTATATTATAGGCACGCCCCTGTATCATAGTAATTCAATTCGTAATATAAACAACGCAGATTCTATTACGCATAAGCTTTGGTTTAGATTATACACTTACCGAAAGGAAGACATTTTATTTCGTATTTGAACTTATAGAGAGTTTTATTAATCGTTTTTATACGTTTGAATTCTCTTAAATGCTTATCAATTCTAAGTCA
This sequence comes from Ascarosepion bandense, assembly GCA_037127315.1. NCBI lineage: Eukaryota > Metazoa > Mollusca > Cephalopoda > Sepiida > Sepiidae > Ascarosepion > Ascarosepion bandense. Next base: position 2,717,663 of record JBBBDQ010001293.1, read on the forward strand.
TAATAAGTGTCGTTGTTTCTATTCAACATATGCGTCTGCCTTATTCATCCCGAATCCATTTGAATTTAAATTCTTGAACTGCAAGATTTGTTATCCACGTTTATCTATCTAATTCAGGCTGTCTTTGCACATCTATCACCGTAGTTAAGCAACATCGAGCCTGTTCAGTATCTACATGTGTGGCCGCTTGGGAATACCAGGTGCTGTAAGCATGGATGTGCGGATGATGTTATAAATGATATACGGTTGGTGTAGTAAATAATGAGTCGGAATGTGCAGGGGGCTACATAAATGTAAAAAGATTAATTAGAAAAGAGTGAGGAGTACAAACAAGTTAGAAAGGAATAATAGAAAGCTGAGAAAGCAGGTGCGATGACAGATACATAGGTGGAGAAAGGGAAGGTTATAGAGGGGTGGGGAGAGAGCTAGAATCCAGTGGTTAGTAGATGAGTATTGACTTTGCATTTAAATTTCTGGAGGTTGTAGCCGTCAGGAAAGCAAGAATACGGGAGCGAGTTCCACAGGCGGGAAGTGCGAGAGAAGAAGCTGCAGAAATAGAATTGTCGTCTGCATTTGGCTAACCTGACTGTGAATGGGTGGGATCCAGTTGCCAGTCTGGTTGCCCGAGTAAACACCTGTTGAGGAGGCATCAGTGACTTAAGTTCGTCCGAGCAGAAGCCATGAAAGTATTTATAGAACAGACAAAGGGAGGCCACATTTCGACGATGGGGAAGTAGCTGCAGTTGAGCCGCCAGATCAGTACCTATCACATTACAGACTCTCCTTTGGAGCCTGTCAAGAACACTGAGGACAACGACAGGGGCACCTGACCATAAATGGCAGCAGTACTCCATGCACGGACGGATGGTTGACTTGTATATATGCAGGATGGATTCAGGTTGAAAAACATCCTGGATCGACATAGTGACCCAATCTTCTTAGCAGTAGATTTTGCTATGGATTCAATATAGTGCTTCCAGTTGAGGTCTGAGGACAGGGTATGTCCGAGGAGGCGTAGTGTATTACTCTCCGGAAGAATCGCTTGGTCCATGCTCATGGGAGGCAGGAGAGGTTGCCTGTAATGGTTGACAGACAACAGCTTGGTCTTAGATGAATTGAAGTTGACAAGCCACTTCTTGCCCCAGTTCACCACAGAGTGCAGATCCCGTTCAAGGTCAGCAGCGAGATTATGTCTGTCCGCCACGACAGGTTTCTTACTGGAGCGGGAGTATATTGTAGTGTCATCTGCGTAGATGCCTACTTGGGACTTGATCTCATCTGGGAGGTCGTTGATGAAAATAAGGAAGAGCGTCGGGCCCAGGATAGAGCCCTGTGGGACACCAGCATTCGTGCTGTAGGACGAAGAGGCACGCCCATTCAGAACGACCTTCATTTTGCGGTTATTTAAGAAAGATTGGATTAGGTCAAGCAGGCGACCGGTAATACCATAACCGCGTAGTTTGCATAGGAGGCCAGAGTGCCAAACCCTGGAGATGTCCAGAGCAACCGCGAGAGCCTCGTCAGACTCATCAAGGTCCTGTAGCATGAACTCCGTTACGGTTGTTAGCAGGTTGGCCGTGGACCTGGCAAAGCGGAATCCATATTGCCTGTCGGAGAACAGTTTGTGGGGTGAGATGATGAACTATTTCAGCATTGATTATACCCTCGAATACTTTCCCGAATATCGGTAGAAAACTGATAGGGCGATAGTTGGATGGGTCCGAGCGTTCACCACAATTCTTAAATACAGGAACGACTGAAGAGAACTTCCAGCATGCAGGAAAGCAGGAAGCAGAAAGGCAGTGGTTAAACAGTTTAAAGAGGGCAGGGGAAAGTTCAGGAGCACACCTCTTAAGGACTATCACCGGGATTCCAACGTCTCCACACGCCTTATGGGGGTCGAATTTTGAAATTACTCTGGATACTACTGTCGGGGTAATATATACGTCGCGCAGTTTGGCCTCAGTTCTAAAAGGGAAGTCGGGTGGGTGTACTCCGGACGAGTCGAATGTGGAGTTGGATGAGAATCTGTGGGCAAAGCACTCAGCTTTGTACGCAGATGACGTGAGAACCTCAAATCCATGGATTAAAGGAGGTATTGAGGATTTCCTATTGTTGAGCACTCGTTTACAAATCCTCCAATAGTCCTTGGAGCCGAACTTGCGGTCAGCTATGTTCTGTCGCATTCTCTCAGCAAACAACTGTTTGGCGTCATTTAGGGTTCTCTTGCACTCATTGCGAGCAGATGTGAACAGGCGCCTATTGTGATCAGTTGACTGTCTCTGGAATAGACGGAAGTAATGGTTCCTGTGGGCAATGGCGGTTGAGCAGGCCGGAGAGAACCACGGAGAGGAATGAGGTTTTAAGCAATACTTCCTGGTGGGAATGAAGGCATCGATGCCAGCTTTCACCCATGACGAGACCTCAGAGGCACAGTCATCACCTGATAGGTCGAACACTTTTCCCCAAGGGACGTCGCAGAGGAAATCGCGAAAGGCATCCCGGTCAGCTTTTTGGTAGAGGTAGGAGGTCCTATAGGTAGGGGGCTCCTGGGGGGAGTGAGATTGGAAAGTAATACTGTGAGTGACTACAGCGTGGTCGAAGTTGCCAAGAGGGCAAAGCTGCGAGACTTGACAGGAGTCAGGGTTCATCGCAGAGTCGAGTCGGTTTCGTGATATTCACTTAGGCAGGTATAACCTTGGCAAACGTGTGAATCCACTTTTATCTTTCTCGTTATGGTTTAAACAGTAAGATTTTTTATATAATTAAAATTTTATTATCTAAAAAAAGGAGAAATTTTTATAATCTAAAAATATATTGCGTCTTTAAAGAACCTACTGAGAAGACGAATCTATCTAGCTACATAAATGGCAAACTAATTTTTAAAATCTATGCACAATATGTCTAACATCAAGCTTTATCTATCTATCTATCTATCTATCTATCTATCTATCTATCTATCTATCTATCTATCTATGTAAATGAGAAACTAAATTTTAAAATAGATACAAATATGTCTAAAAGCAATTAATCAATCTATCTATCTATCTATGTAAATGAGAAACTAAATTTTAAAATAGATACAAATATGTCTAAAAGCAATTAATCAATCTATCTATATATCTATGTAAATGAGAAACTAAATTTTAAAATAGATACAAATATGTCTAAAAGCAATTAATCAATCTATCTATCTATGTAAATGAGAAACTAAATTTTAAAATGGATACAAATATGTCTAAAATCTATCTATCTATCTATCTAAATGAGAAAGTAAATTTTAAAATGTATACAAAATAGATCTCAAATCAAGCTGTTACTATCTTTCTACCTAACTATCTAGCTATATATCAATCTAAAACTAGTACTGCGCTAAAATACCTAAAGTCTACGTACCATACATGATATTCCATCAGAAAAAATTACCAACTATTATAAGAAAAGGAACATTAAGCAGTAAGGAAATGAATGAAGCCGAGATGCCACATCTATAGTCTACGTCAAATTATTCAGCAATGTAATTTGAAACAATGCTTGCCTAAAAAACAAATCAGAAATCTTTATAAACCTACCGTTGTTGTACAAAACCTATTCTGTTTTTTATATAAATAATGGTCTTTTCGAAAAGTAAATAGTAAATTACATAAGATACAAGCGGTTTAAACTGGATATATATATATATATATATATATATATATATATATATATATATATATATAGCCATCCGCAGACAGATCTGTTTCGCTTATCAGTACGGTTAGACATCCGAGTGCTTTTTCCCAGGATTGAAACTCGACAGAATTGGCGTCAGTCGGCGATTCTACTTTTGAGCTATAGGCGCTCGGTAGAAGGAGGCTGACTTTTAGATGCTAGAGTAGCAGCTGTTTTTCAAAATCTACCATTCTTCCAGAATGCTCAATCAGGGTGCGAGAGCGTAAATAATCATCCGCAGACAGATCTGTTTCGCTGTATCACAGCTTATCAGTACGGTGAGACATCCGATTGCTTTTACCCAGGATTGAAACCCGACAGAATTGTCGTCAGTCGGCGATCCGGCCATAATTAGGCTACACTAGTTTAAAAAAATGATGCATTTTAGTATTTATTGCCAAGTGAATAATTCTAAATGAAAATAGAATGGTTCTTTCGTTATCATTGCTTTGCAAAATTTTACAAAGCAAGGAAGTAAAGATGAACTCGTCCGAATCTCCCTAAATTTACTTCATTTTTTCATTGATGAAACTGCAATATAGTTAATTATTAAATATTTATAAATACATTTGATGCATATGTTATTGTGCAGTATTAACAAAAGAACAATTCTATTTTCATTTACAATTATTCACTTGGCAATAAATACTAAAAAATTCATGATTTTTAAAACACTGGGGTTACCTAATAATTATGGCCGGTAGTATATATATATATATATATATATTGCAATTTTGTGATTACAATGGTTTAATGCTTTTATAAACCATTATAATAACACAATTACAATATTAAGATCTACTCTGATCACGTTTTTTAAAAGTAAATACACGTACAGCAGGTTTTTAATCTATCTGTTCTTTGATTTCCTTACAATATATATATATATATATATATATATATATATATATATTAAAATTTGTGTATTTAGGCAGCAAATGTTTTTAGACATGTCAGTTTAAATAAATTGCAAACATTGTGTCTGCTTAGTTTTAATAAAATCCGTTCATACTCACGGAGAATAATTTGTGTTGCTAAAAATTTGCCGTAATTTTAGCAACACAATCTTTCGGTTATTTTTTGTTACCGTAACTCACACCCCTGACGATAATCTCGAAAAGAGATTGAAAGTACATGGGTACATTGAGAAATGAATGATAATAACATCTGTCAACGTTACACCTAATTTCTGACATATTTCAATTATAATACGCGAAAGATTATCCGTGAGTGTGAACAGATTGTATTAAAAATAAGCAAACACAATGTTTTCAATTTATTTAATCTGACATATATATATATATATATATGTGTGTGTGTGTGTGTGTGTGTGTGTGTGTGTGTGTGTGTGTTCTTTAAGACTTCAACGGACTACTTTTTTATGACTTTTTTTTCTTTTTTTAAAACTTTTTCCACTATGTCATACATTTCGCCCAATATTTTATTGATATAAAAATATTATATCGCTATATATTTAAATAATTTTTTCTTACTTCTATTTATATCGAAACCATTTCCACGTTCTTTTTAATATTAACACCACTATCCTGGTACTAGCTCGATTTTATTCACTGAAATATCCAATAAATATCTTCAAGACAGCTAATGGTAATCAATTTTGAAAAAAAATTGTTTGTATATTTAATCTGATTCAATAAAACGTGTTTATGTTTTTACTCATAAATATTTGGATGCCTCGAATACAATCAACAGTTTTAAAAAAGGAGAAAACAAAACTTAAGAATTGTGTATTTAAAAAATGAATAAAAAATTCTATCATTCTCTCATGACAACTTTATTCTTGTTCTTACGTTAAAATTGATAGCGCGTGTCCGAGTGGTTAGGATTTTAGAATTCTTGCCATAAGTCATATATTCATCTCTCTGATCAGGCTTTTAATAAAACCTTCTCCGAATAGGAAGGTTAGTGGGAAACGATCCCAGTATATATCACAATTGTGAAGTGACTGAAAAAAATTACTACAGTTTGTGATAGCAATTGCATAGATGCGACGTTTGAATTGTATGAAATCACAAGTCATCATGACATGAACAAGGCCAGTACGCGCTCTTTCAGAAACTGTAACATGTACGCCAAGCGTTGTTGTATTATAAACTACAAGTTGCCACTTTGGGTGAAGAAAAAACAAACAAACAAACTAAAATCATATGCATCGAAAAAGGTATTTGCAACAGGGATTAATGAATCTGGAAACGATCAGGAGTCGTTACAAGCATAAATTCTACACGTGGCAAATATACAGGGTGCAATGGACGAACTGTCGTTTAAATAAAAAAATTACACAAATATTATTTTCTGCAGTAGACTGGTTGCCAGCCAAGGCTATAGAAAGTTACATAAATATAACTTGAAATACTAACCAGTATATGTTTAGAAAATTATTTGCTGCCTCGATACACTAAATACTAACCGGTACATTTATTCGATTATATCGCCATTGGCTTCAGCCATGGCCGCTAGACGACTTCGGAATATCCTGCATCTCTTCCGGATGGACTCCTTGTTTAAGTTGGGGAATCCTGCTATAATCCTTGCTTTCAGTTCATCTTTCAGTTCATCTTTCGTATTGCAAGAAATTTTGTTGGTCTCTCGCTCAACTGCGTCCCACACCAAATAATCAAGGAGCTTGCAAGTGGCCACATGTAAGAGGTGATCTCACAAAATTGTCTGACATCCATGACTGGATTCTTCTGCTTATGCGCCAGAGTTCAGTGTTGTTGCCAAACATAAGGTTTTCCAGCAGCCATCCTATTGACCCAGCACATCACTACCTTCTCAAGCGACTTGATGTATGCTTTCGTGTTGGGGAGGATGAATCGTAGCATAACGTCACCATTACTAGTAATCACTCCAAATCTATTCGTTATCACCATTAACACACTCAACTCTTTCCAAATCTTCTGCACTGTAATCAGGTTGACACCCAAACTTCTGGTACGAATGTCAAGGTGTGCAGAATACCGTTTCCAAATTTCTGGCTGATTAAATTGAGCCCTGATCCTCTTTTTCTAACAGACGGTGCTCAACTGATCCCCCTATAACGTGCAATCAATAAAATAAAGACATACAATGCGCTTGTGTGAGGTGAAAAATATAAATCAGTGATAATTTACCCATCGCACCTGTACGTTTTTATTGGAACCTAACTTAAGATTTAGAATCATTATTATATATTTTTACAAGTTCTATGACTGGCGCAACTCAATCTTCTAAGCTATATTTGTTCTTATGCAGTAGCAATATCTGGTGAAAATAGCAGGTCGGTTATCACATGCTTGTTAAACTGCAACGATTTTTGTCTAGTCGTAAGGTTTGGCATTATCCTGATGAAAAACAACATCTTTCCTGTTTGACCAATTCTGGGCGTTTTTCTTGGACTGCTGCTTTTAATTCGTCCAGTCGCGAGCACTCTTTGGGTATGCCGGTTATTATCAATCAATGTCTTGATTTGGTCGTCATATGTAGCCAGTAAGAACGCTTCAATCACCCAAACTAAATTGATTGAACTGCTTCCGTACAGTTCTTTCAGCTAAAGTACCTTTGCTAAAGGATGTGCGTTGTGGTGCAGCGAATATCGACTCAGAACGACAAATCGGGGAGCCGAGTTCGAATTCCAGTTGAATTCTATTGCATTCACTTACGCGCAAAATACCCTTGGGAAAGGTATTAATCAGTCTCTTCCCTCTAGTTATTGGTTAAATAATAGAACAGATTGGGTTCTATAACCTTGGTCGGCAACGAGTCTACCTCAGAGAGAAATGCCAACCTACTGCGAAATAATCTTTTGCTCCGTCAGTCATGTGTCTTTTGAGACATGATCGCCCAAAGTGTGTATCACGTATGGCACTTAACTGGCCTACACTAAAGTACTTTCACCGTATACAGTAAATAATATATTTGTTTCTTGCGAGACATTTTTACCTTTACGGTAACAAAAAACACCAAGTTTCTAAAATGCACCTAATAATCTTTAATTTTCATAGGGATGCAAATTGACAGGACAAATTAATTTTAAACTTTCTTTCGCAAATGATAGTTTGAAGTGCCCTCTAATCTGAAATGTAAGCATAATATATCTGTCGACAAATTTGACGTGTTCTAACATGGTTGAATAAAAATCGACATGAATTTTCCGTATAACCCAATGTTTATCAGAGAAGGAAGTAAATGGAAGGGAGTTCCACAGTTGAGAAATGCGAGAAAAGAAACAGTCGGAGTATAAATGTCTTCATGGAATATCATTCGATTTCTATTTAAGGATCACTTTACGCTCATTCATTGTAAAAAGGCATAAAATCATTTCATCTTTTCCAGATATTCTGACAAAGTTCATCACATTAGTTGATAGAAAAGAAAGTAGCTGAGTCGACAAGTGGACAAATTATTCTCTCGAGATCAACTTTAGATTTATTGTTTTTAATCAGTTCACCCGAAGCAAGGCAGTTTTACTGCCACCGGTGTGCAGGGGTTAACATAGAAAGAAATTGATGAGAAAGAGGAACAACTTGTAGTGGGTGTCAGAGAATGAGTCAGAGAAAGACAGGAATACTGATGTGAAGAGATTAGAGTGGACAGACAAAAGAACAAGAGGGAAAGAATGCGAGTCAGTAAGATAGGAGATGACAGTTGATTTTAAATTTAAATCCTTTGAGATTGTAGCTGTCGGAGAAGCAAGTATACGGAAGAGAATTTCACAGGCGGGAAGTGCGAGAAAAAAAGCTGAGAAGTAGAAGTCGCTGTTACATTTTATTTGATTCACTGTAAAAGGTGGGACCTAATTGCTAGTCTAGTAGTTCAAGTTGTTGTTGTTGGTTGGTTTTGTTTTTTTGGCATATCAACCTCGGCGGGTCATTTATTGCCAACTAAATTTTATTTATTTATTGCTGGTAATACCTTTTTCTTTCAATAATTTATTGTTGTTTTTTGTTATATACGTTTTGTGTCTAGTAATACTTTTTTTTCTTTTCGAGTATCAAGATTCATTGGGATTTGTTTTGTTTTTCTTAAGGGCAGGATCCCCAAGTCCTACCCTTGTTATTTAACACATAACTGGAGGGAAGGGACGGATTAATACCTTTTCCAAGGGTACCAGTGCTTAAGTGAATGCAGGGTATTCAACTAGAACTCGGCTCACCGATTTCTCTTTCCGAGCCGATATCCACTGCGCTACAACGCTTACAGCACCTGGTATTCCCAAGCGGTCACCCATCTAAGTACTGACCGGGCTCAACGTTGCTTAACTTCGATGATCGAGCGAGAACCGGTGTATTCAACGTGATATGGCCGTAAGCCAGTAGTTCAAGTAAATTCATGCAGAGGAGGCACCAGTGAGATCAAAAGATAGTAAAAATGTTTCTTTAAAACTGTCTCTCTAGATTATATATATATATATATATATATATATATATATATATATATATATATATATATATATATAAAGTGCATGTGTATCTGTAGTTGTGTGTGTGTGTAAAAGAAATATACTCGTAAATGGAATTTTCTGCGTAGCCCCAATTCGATCATTGATTCCATCTCGGCTTACGGAATTAAATTAGTCAGATTAATTTCCGATGAGGACATTGTTTTAACTATGAGATGACCGATACAGTATTTAGTGATATAAGCAAAGCCAGTGTCGCCCAGACAATGAGGCTACCCGAAAATTTCCCAGTAACTAAACACATAATAAAGGAGAACCCGATGCTCAAAAACCCAAGACAAATTGCTCAGTCAATAAAAACGTTGCTTGGATCCAATGGCTTGACCCAAAGAGTAAGTGAGATCAATACCTGGCTACCATAGAGGTGAACAAAAAACTTGAGAGAGTTGAGTTAAAGGGAGATAACTGATATTAAAACAGGCCTGACTCATGGAATTAGAAGAATCTACCCTGGTGATATAAAAGGTTCAGTTCGAAATTCCAGTCACCTGAAGAAGGCCAGAGCATACAACAACCGAAACGTTGTGAATATGGCAACAATGATGAGGATAGCAGCCCGAACAATGTAAATAATGTAATCAAACAAAACCAAGACAGTTGAAAGATTCGTCACGTAAAGTAAATCGACGAAATTGAAATAAATTCTTTTAGTGCGCCATTGTAAATGACAAAAATATAATAGGCATATCTTTTAACTTATCAAAAACATAGCTATCAAAAATAAAACCCTTCGAATGGTGATGGTAAGATTAGACGATTCGGTATTCATTTAGCGTGTAGATAGTTCCACTCGAGTTATAATTTTTTCACAGCTTGTATCAAAGTGTAATAATTCACTCCTCGCCTTTAATAGTAATAATAATATTAGCTGTTTCCTCATAAGGAAATATTCGATATTGATGAATAAAATAGCCTGCGTACTGTGGGTTACGATTTTCTTTACTCCTTTGTCACCAGGCTAGGATCAATATGTAGTATCTTTTATCCTCATATCTATCGAAAATTATAGCATTAACCATTTCCTTATAAGAAAACATTTGGCATTCACTGAGCAAGTAGTCAGTGCTACTCTAGTCAGGCTTTTTATTCATTCCCTAGAAATCGTTCTGTGATGAAACTGTAGTAACTGTTTTTCTAATCTCTAATGCTATTGGTTATATTAGCTATTTCCTTATAAGGAAACATTTGGCATTCGTTGAGCAAGTAGTCAGTGCTATTCTAGTCACGCTTTTCTTCATTACCTGTATCAGGAAACTTTCGGCATTCATTGACTAAGTTGCCAGTACTACACGAGTTATGTTTTTCTTTACAACTTAGCTAACGGGCTGGGATCAAAGTGTAGTATTTTTTCTTCTCATATCTAACGGAAATTATAACATTTGTCGTTTCCTTGTATGGAAACATTTGGCGTTTCTTAACTTAAAAGAAATGCTACACTACGGTGAAATGTTCAAGATATTTATATTAAAACAAAATTTAAGAGAATAAGTTTCTAAAGTTCAGTAAATTGTTATCACTCTTTCCACTGTTGATGGTTGTTTTCTTGCATACCTTTTGTTTGATGTAGCGTGAAGTAGAGATGCGTGTTGTGGAACAGTGGATACCGGCTCGAGACGAAAAATCGGAGAGCCAGGTTTGAATTCTAGTTGAATACGTTGCATTCATAGGTATGAATCTGTCTCTCTTCTCTCTCCAGCTATTAAATAGCAAGAGTTCCATAAACTTGTTTGGCAATAAGTCTACTGCAGAAAGGAATCGTTTTCTTAGTCAGTCATGGATCAAAAGAGACATGACCACCCAAGCATGTATCAAGTATGGTACTTAACTGAGTGCGAAGTCAATGTCTGGATAATTTCATTATTTTTTATTCCTCGAGTTACATGTGATATCCTTGTTAGTCGTTGCTCTTTTTGTTTTTTTACAAAAATATTCACCCTGTACAAGGCCAAAGAGTCTTACTCGGTAGAGAAACACAGAGTAAGATGTGAGGGGCAAAGTTTTTTTTATAATAGTAGAAGTGGTGGTTACATTTAACTATTTGAAGTTTTATTTGTTTAACATTATTTTTTAATGGATACTTGTATTTGAGTGGAAAATCATATATACAGTTAAACAGTACATTGTAATTTCCATTGGCTTTAATAGTTTGAGTATCCATTATAAATAATAATGTTAAACAAATAAAAATTCAAATATGTCGGCTAATGCCAGTTCCGTAAATTTCCGTATAATTCCGTAATTTTGCCTTCGGTTGATTTTGTTTACATTCGATACAATCTGAGCAGATATTAATCGTTTGATAGAAGGAATAAGGAGAATATCTATATAAAGTTTAAACTGAATCTTGTCTGCCATGAAATATTTTTTAGTCTAGTAATAAGACACGTCTGGTCTAAAGACAGCGTTTCTCTGTTGTTGGGAATAAGCAAGTTCGATTTCTGCCGGAAGTGGAAATTATAATATATATATATATATATATATATATATATATATATATATATATATATGTAAAACATTACACTTAAATATGAGTATCCATTCAAAGAAAAATTCAAATATGTCGACGATTGCAAGTTACGTTAATTTCCGTAATTTGACTACTTCTATATGCCAATTTAGTAGCACGCTTAAATTCACGGGGGCGTGGTCACCAAAGAAAAGAGCAGTTGCCATAAAACTATTTGTAGAAAAGATACAAGAAAACCACGTCACTTATATAAACCGATGCCGCGGAATGACAAAGAGAAAAATAAACTGAATTCATGATTTCAAGATCTACAGTGTGATGATCCTAAATGAATTAGTTGACTTACCAGGATTTATTACTGGTGAACACAATCTTAGCAACACAATATATACAAATGGCACCGTGTTGATAGCAGACACTGATAAAAACATTCAGGAAACCCTAGACAAGTTAGTTACAGAAAGTGGGTAGAAAAAGCTAAACATCAATTTTAAAACGACAGAATATGTAATTATGTGTAAGAGTGATAGCCAAAGATGCGAGCAATAATTTGAAAATATCATAATAAAACAATTTAAAAGGAAGTTAATGATTAGAGAATTGTAACTACAGGTGACAGAAAAATACATGACAAAATTTTATAGTGTTTTGGTATAACGAAGAAAGCCTTTCAAAAGTTAAGCAAAGTATTAAGAGACATAAAGGAATTCTTTCAGCTTTCTTAAAGATGGGATCAAGAATTGAAATGTATGTTAGAGAACGGTCATTCGCCAACATGATGTCTATTTCAAGTAAATAAATTAGTTATTTAAGATTTCAGAAGTGTTTTATTCATTTCCTATAAAGTGCGTCATTTCATGTGTGACAACTTAATACTTAGTTATGGGCACCAGAAATTTTAATTATTCCTTATTTTAAATATAAGTGTAATTTTTGTTGTGATTTTCCTTAAAATTTTCTTCGCTGTCAACATTTTCCATCCATGGTGCATTTTGTATCATTTATAGAACTACATATTTTCTGTCTGAAGTCGTTTCTTCATCTACGAGTAATTCCTCCATCATTTATTTCATACACTTAATACACAGATCGCAGTAATGCGACAATTTTAAAATCGCTTTATTTTTAAGTAGTCAAAATTGTGCAGTTTTGGGAAAAGATTGGAACATAAAAGTCTCCTTTAGTCTCCCCAAAGCTCGCTCGCTGATTGGTAGATGCCAACCAATCAGATCGTTTGCACGTGAAGAATGATTTTCCCGCGCAGCGATATGGAGCTACTAATCGCCTATTTAAGCAAGACTTTTCCTCTTCTCGTCAGTGAGACCATAATTGCTAAACGAATCCACGACAGTTGGAACAACGCGCCAATTATCTCCCTCATACATACATACACACGCACACACACACAAGCCCACATGGGGATGATAATCTTTACACACTCACAAGAAAGTTCTTTCGACATCAATGCTTGACAACAATATTATCACAAGAACAATTATCATGAACAGTCATGAAAAATTATTCAGTAAACTTTAAACCAAATAAATTTTCTTTCACTGAACACTTAATTTGCATTCAAAGAGAGGCAACTCTTGACTAATTCAACCTTTCTTACTTAAATGCACACTTTGTTTTCACATCGTTGTTTGATTGTACAACTTGTAAATATATATATTTTATGTAAGAAAATATCTGGTTATTCTTCTTGCATAAGTTTAATGTGATGATTTTTTATCAAAATTAAATTAATGTGGTGAAGTCCTATCCCCAGTGACTCTTAGCACACTTTCTATTGTTACCCGACCCTAACCCCGCTCTACCATCCGCTTGCTCAAGCCCATCCAGTATGTTACACGTTGTTTTCTCCTGCTATTTTCCCTCTCTGACCTGTGAGTATCAGATTCACTAAGCCCTCCATCCCCATTGCATGTCCCAAGAACATTAGCTGTCTTTTCCTGATGTTAAATATTAGTCTCCTTTTTGTTTCCATCCTTTCCAACACCTCATCATTGCTCCCATGTTCGGTCCATGGAATCCTCAGCATCCTTCTATAGAACCCATTTTCGGTTGCTTCAAGTCCTACTTTCATTTTTGGGGATATTGCCATATTGAAAAAAAGCATGGACCAGATGATTCTCCCGGAGAGTAATATACTACGCCTCCTCGGACTTACCCTGTCCTCAGACCTCAAATGGAACCACTATATTGAATCCATAGCAAAATCTACTACTAAGAAGATTGGGTCACTATGTCGATCCAGGATGTTTTTTCCACCTGAATCCATCCTGCATATGTACAAGTCAACCATCCGTCCGTGCATGGAGTACTGCTGCCATTTATGGTCAGGTGCCCCTGCCGTTCTCCTCAGTGTTCTTGACAAGCTCCAAAGGAGAGTCTGTAATGTGATAGGTACTGATCTGGCGACTCGACTGCAGCCACTTTCCCATCGTCGAAATGTGGCCTCCCTCTGTCTCTTCTATAAATACTTTCATGGCTTCTGCTCGGATGAGCTTAAGTCACTGATGCCTCCTCAACAGGTGTTTACCCGTGCAACCAGACTGGCAACTGGGTCCCACCCATTCACAGTCAGGTTAGCCAAACGCAGACGACAATTCTACTCCTGCAGCTTCCTCTCTCGCACTTCCCGCCTGTGGAACTCACACCCGTATTCTTGCTTTCCTGACGGCTACGACCTCCAGAAATTTAAATGCAAAGTTAATACTCACCTACTAACCACTGGACTCTAGCTCTCTCCCCTCCCCTGTATAATCTTCAGTTTCTCTCCGCCCATGTATCTGTCATTGCACCTGCTTTCTCAGCTTTCTATTGTTCCTTTCTAACTAGCTTGTACTCCTCACTCTTTTCTGGTTAATCTTTCTACATTTATGTAACCCCCTGCACATCAGTGACGTTTCTGCTTTGCTCGGGGTGAAATGATTAAAAAAAAAAAAAGTTATCACATAGCAATCCAGTCCTTACTTCCTTGTTTCTAGCGAAATGTTTCTGTGTTGCAATACTCTACTTAGTTTCTGGAATTCATTCTTGACTATACCAATTTGCCTTCGGATCTCAATGTAGCATTTTCCATCTTCTTTTAGAACACTTCCTAGTCATTTAAATTTCTGTTTTTGCTTGAATTTTCTATTTCCGCTTGTAATTGGTATTTTGAGCTCCTTATTTTACTGATGACCATGCGTTCAGTTTTCTTGTAGTTTATCCTTTCTTTTTGTTTTCTTCAGCTACCCTCTGTAGGAGGTCTTTTAGTTTTTTTCCCTGTTTTTTATCAGCACTGTATTGTCTGCGTATAGTCTGAAGTAATACAAGAATATTAGCAATTATTCATATTGAAAACTAAATAATAAATCATGGAAAACAGTGTGGTAATGGATATAGGAATTGGTTATGCCCGTGTAATGTATCTAGTGGTGATGAGTTCAATCCTTCAATGAAATAGTGACGCATCAATTCAGCAGTTGTCTTGGGTATGACGATAAACTAAACCCGTAAGCAAAGACTTTGGTAAAAATATTCGAGGTTTTGTGGATCACCTCTTAATTACTGTTGTTCCGATATCCATCCTGACTCGGTTGGTAGAACCTGTTATGGTTCCAGCTATGCACAAATAGTTTTTTTTTTTTTTTAATCATTTCACCCCGAGCAAGGCAGAAACGCCACTGATGTGCAGGGGGTTACATAAATGTAAAAAGATTAATTAGAAAAGAGTGAGGAGTACAAACAAGTTAGAAAGGAACAATAGAAAGCTGAGAAAGCAGGTGCAATGACAGATACATAGGCGGAGAGAAAGTGAAGGTTATACAGGTGAGGGGAGAGAGCTAGAGTCCAGTGGTTAGTAGATGAGTATTAACTTTGCATTTAAATTTCTGGAGGTTGTAGCCGTCAGGAAAGCAAGAATACGGGAGTGAGTTCCACAGGCGGGAAGTGCGAGAGAGGAAGCTGCAGGAGTAGAATTGTCGTCTGCATTTGGCTAACCTGACTGTGAATGGGTGGGACCCAGTTGCCAGTCTGGTTGCACGGGTAAACACCTGTTGAGGAGGCATCAGTGACTTAAGCTCATCCGAGCAGAAGCCATGAAAATATTTATAGAAGAGACAGAGGGAGGCCACATTTCGACGATGGGAAAGTGGCTGCAGTCGAGTCGCCAGATCAGTACCTATCACATTACAGACTCTCCTTTGGAGCTTGTCAAGAACACAGAAGACAACGGCAGGGGCACCTGACCATAAATGGCAGCAGTACTCCATGCAGGGACGAATGGTTGACTTGTATATATGCAGGATGGATTCAGGTTGAAAAACATCCTGGATCGACATAGTGACCCAATCTTCTTAGTAGTAGATTTTGCTATGGATTAATCCCAAAACAAAAATTATGAAAATATAAAAATACATTTTATAGTAAAATACCAGCTATATATGCTTATATAAATAAATGAGCAATAATACATATCCATGGTAAAATTATCAACATGTTTTAGAGAAAAATGGCCACCCATTCATTTTATATGCAGTTGAAGGTATAATATTACGTTCAAAATATATTTACTTAAAGCCTTCAAATTGTAGTTAAAATATTTATATTTCGGCAATAAATGACCTATAAATATAAATAAACCACCCAACTACCCACAAAACACTTCTACAGAAAAACCGACAAAAATCACTGTAATCAATTGATGATGACCAAAGTGTACTTGGTCAAAATATTGATTGTGTCTATAAAATAAAAGTTGGAAATAATGTAATAATATTCTGGGATCCATATATATATATATATATATATATATATATAAACCTTGGATAATTTAACTCACTTGTAGAGGGACGAGGATGTACACTGAGGGGAAAATATTGCTTAGAACTGCAAGGTATAAGAAGTTGTGCAAAGCCTTGATCGTTCACGTTATGAAGAAACAAGAGATGAAAATAAGAAATGAACAGATGATGTTAGCAAATCCTCGACGAATCTGTTGAAATGCTACCCCAGTAATTACAAACTCCATTTTTTAATTAGCTCAACAGCTACTTTCTTTGTTTCTAGCAAAATTACCCCCCAACACACACACAGAAAGTAAAGTCTGGGTAGATTTATTACATAGATCAGGCTATCAAGACCTGAGACCAGTAGGAATAATGTAATCTAATTATGCAGGCAACAAACGAGTAAGGGCAGTGTTTGTGAGGGTCGGATTTGTATGAGTCTGCCGTCAGTCCAATGTGAGTGGTTTTGATATATCGGATTCTGTTATGTACTTGTCTATTTCCCCTGTGACTGACTGATCATTAACTCGGTCTGGGGTCGTGATTGGTTGATCAGAGTCATAGCATCGACAGCCACAAGCAGACAATGGTGGTAGCGTTGTATCGGGTTAATGCTGATGTTGATTAACATGACAATGTCAGGGATTGCTTGGTACAAAGAAAGAAAGAAAGTAAGAAAGAAAGCACGAAAAAAGAAAGAAAGAAGAATGACAGAGGAATGATTAGGCTGAGAGAAAAAAGGAAAGACAAAAGAAAAACTTGAGGAGGAATATGAAGAAACCCAACAAACAAAGGAAAGGAAGAAAGACAAGCGTATGACAAATAAGAAAAAGACTAAAAGAAAACACATGAACACATACATACAATCACAACACACACACACACACACAATATATATATATATATATATATATATATATATATATATATATATATGTATATATATATATAAAACTAAAGTCCTAAACGAAGAATTATCGGACATATGTTTATAGGAATTTTTTCCCTATTTTGAGCTACCCAACCCCAAAGTATATACATGTATTCTGATACACCCTTAATATAGAGTACTCTGTAAAAGTATTAGAACAAGAACTATTTTGTCTTTTATGGGGCATATTGACAGAAAATAAATAATTTGATTAAAGTAATTTTATTTTCTTTACTCAACAAATTCTTTAACAAGAAAAAATACTTGTTACAAAATAAATTTAATATTTCGTACAATAGCCTTTTGCTTTGATCACAGCCTTTATTCTATCAGACATTGACATCACAAGCTTGGTATCTACTGCTAAGCAGCTTGTATTTGTTCCCAAAGTGTGTCTTGCAAAGTAACATTAGATTTATCAATTTTGCTATCCAAAATATCCCATAGATGTCAATAAGGTTGAGATCAGGGCTCTTGCTATTCTCCTCGAGGTTCACGATGAAATTCAAAACAGAATGCGCAATGTGCACATTCCTGACTTGGCATTTAGTCACTTTTTCACTGCCTGACATGGTTTCTATTTATATTTTCTACAAATATTTCAATGGCAACTGTTCTGAAAAGCTTTTCATCTGGTGCCACGACCACAAGAATTTACCCGTGCTATTAGATTGGCATCTAGTTCCCACCCTTTTACCCTTGAAATAGTCAAATGAGTCTACCAATCCGACTGCAATAGTTTCTTTCTTGTACTTCCCCCCTGTGGAGCTCCACCGCGTTTACTTGCTTCCCTGATAGGGACAGGCTCCAAAAATTAAGATGCAATGTCAGTATCTATCTTCTATCTTTCTGAATCTCGTTCATCTTTTATCCTTTCTTCAATAACATTTGTACCCAGTCTATATTCTCACTGTAAACCACTACGTATTAGTAGCGGCCCCGCCTTGCTTGGGGTAAAATGATTGACAGATGGAAACAGCGCATATCCTACATGACAAGCGAATGTATGGTTTGCAGGATTTGGAAAAAAATGACTAAAAGGCACAATTTATTAAAAGTTATGAAGGACAGAAAATTGTGAAGTGCCAAAACCGCCTACATCTTAAATGGACACGGCATGTAGACAAAGAAGAATTTTAGTCAGTGTTTGAGAAAATAAGGAATATTTTTTAGAAACAAAGAAAAGAGTACTTAATTTTGAAGGATATTAGAATCCCAAACTAAGCAGTATTGAAAAGAGGGAGTCTCTAGTTATACATTCGTCGTTATCGGCGAAGAAACTAAAATTGGTGTCGCGAGTCCAAATTCTAGTCGAATTAACTACGTCCACTTACGCAAAGAAAGGTAGGACTCCACCCCTTGTCTGTCAGTTATGGCTGAATAGCAGATCAGATAAGGATCTCTTGTCTTGGTTTATAGCCATTTTAGAAGAATCACAATTCTGAATTCAAACGAGTTATATGCTGTGGTTCTCAGTCCATCCATAAAAAACACCCAACATGTCACGTATGCCCAAACAACATAACCTAGCTTGAAGCTGTCGACCTATTCTCCACAAAATAACCAAATGACACGAAGCAGCAGAATAATGAGGGGAATATATTTTAGAGTTTAAGCAGCTGAGCAATGCATTTTTCATTAAACAATTTTTGACGGATTATCGTTGTACGTCGTTTTATATTCATCTCTACTCATTTCCCAAAATATGACAAAGTGTCCATGAAGCAGAAATCCTATGAAGTAAATGATTCATTTTTGTCTTTTTTTAATCATTTAACCCTAAGCAAGGCGGGACCGCCACTAGTGCGCAGGGGGTTACAGTGAGAGAAAACAATGGGCACAGGGGGTATTGATGAAAAAATGAAAAATAAACAAGATATCAGGGAAGCAAGAAAATTGAAGAGAGTTCCCTAGGCGAGTAGTGCGATAAAAAAAATGGTAGCATAAAAGTGTCGAATACATTTAACTTTTTCATTTGTAAACTTGTGAGACCGATATACCAATCTAGTAACACGCTTCAATTTACTTGGTTAGACTGAGAACTCTCACAAGTATCTATCTATCTATCTATCTATCTATCTATCTATCTATCTATCTATCTATCTATCTATCTATCTATCTATCTATCTATCATTGTGTGTATGTTTGTATGCTGAGAGAAAGAAAGAGAGAGTACTTATCCCTTCTTATGAATCTATTATTTATGGCCGCAGTGCAACACAAATATTGTAACTGGTGATCTGTTTTGCTATGTACTCCACTGATTTATAAATATCCAGTGTGTATGGAAAGGGTTTCACATTAGTCACCGTTTATGAAATAGCGGGTAGATGATCTCATTCGGGAATTCAGGTTTGATCATCTCGTGTGCAAGGCAATCCCCTACAGCTTGCGCTCACCGGAACAGCGATTTATTATGGACAAAACAGAACAAATAAATATGTTCAGATGTATGTATGAAAGAAAGAAAGAACAAAATACTTGGAGGCTATCAGTGTGTGCATGCAGAATAATTTCCCTTTTTGTTAGCAATCCGAGAAGCATTACTCTCTTAGCCCCGGGAGATAGAAATGAAATCGGAGATTTCAAAGTATATATATATATATATATATATATATATATATATATATATATATATATATATTCTCTGGTGAAGTTTATACAAAAATGAAGCATATTTGATTGACAAACGTTTCCGATTTGTTCTTCATCCTACCAAATATATATATGTTTAATGCGAAGAATTTGTCACTTTAACTGAGTTACAATAAAAACCTGCTTGCCAAAGTTGCTTTTATTAGCAAAATTACTGAAAAAAAAAACAACAATCTTGGGGTTGAACCTTATCACAACTCAACACTATCCTCTCCATAATAATAAAGACCGTTATATATATATATATATATATATATATATATATATATATATTCAGAAATTATAACATGAATAACATGTTCATGTTATAATTTTTAAATAAATATTATGAGCTCTACCTTGTATTAAGCACTTTTTAAGCACAGTATTTCTTTGGATACGGAATATTATTCCATCCATACGTAACCTATATATATATTTCTCCATCGACCCTCAGGGGGTGTGAGGCATTAGCGAGGTAGCATCGGCTCAGTTCATTGCATTGACAATAGCAAAGCAGCTTCGGTTCAGTTCATTCTCTTTACTACCAGTTATTAAACTTTACTACCAGCTACTAAAATTTAGTACCAGTCATTTTTACAAAAATTATCATAAAGACAAAAAATTGTAAACATTTTTCTTTGTGAATATTTTTTCTTATATTTGTAAGATTTTACTTTTTAATTTTTAATTATTATTTTTAACTTTTAAAATTTTTGGTGACTGCTAATTATCTGTGACTGTAATTATATTATACGGTATCGACCCGTTTCCCTTCATTTATTTTACAATTTTATTTTTATTTCTTTTTTCTTTAGTTTGGTCATTTTTAGTTTTGTGTTATTATTGTGCGTATATTATTGTCTTCATATATGGCTTCTTATAATGATATGATCTCTTATAATTATATGATCTCTTATAAGGCCTCTTATAATTATATGGCCTCTTATAATTATATGGCCTCTTATAATTATATATTTGTGCGCGTTTATTTTATGTACCATTATATGTATTCTTTTGTTTGTTCTTGCATATTTGTTTTCCTTAAACATTGTTTGTGTATGTGTGATTTAGTATATGTGCTCTTTAGTTTTGTGACATTTCCGGTATCTGTTACTTCACTGTTTAATTGTATGCAGCTCTACCCTTCATCTAACCTTATTTCCTTTCTGGGAATTTGTTTTTTTAATATACTGAGATAAATGTAACATTTAATTATTCGGGTTTGAAGAATGAGTTTGTAATTTTTACAACTACCGAAATAAATTCCGGATTTATAAACGTTTAATTAAGTGTTGACTTTTTATACTAATTAAATAAATTTTTGGGGAATTTAGATCCACCTTTCCATTTTTACGGGTATGTCATTATATATATATATATATAAGCGAAGAGTATCATCATGACGGTTTCCTCCTGAAACTTCGATGTCGGCATGAACCTGCTCTGATAGCGTGACAAACTCTTTGTGTTTATTAACGCTCTATCTCCACCTCGAGCACTTTACAATAAAACATCTGCTTGCCAATATAGATTTTATCAGTAAAACAACTGATAAATCAACAAAGGTAGTTATAAACAAGTCATATATATATGTCATCTACATACGCTGCATCAAAGCTCATCAGTGGGTCTAGACACATCCACTTGCTTCTGGCCGGGATTAAAACTCGATCTATTATCAACATATAATTAAGAGTTATATAATTATTCCAGATTTTATTTTGTTGCAGTGGTGTGAATAAAAGTGGATGAGAGCATTCTTATTTTTATATTTTCTGCAAAATTTCAACTGAAGGCCGTTATTAATTCTATGTAGCATGTTATCTTGAAAGGGTAAAATATTGTTAAACTCAGTACTGAAATCTATTATTGGTTCCAGGTCGTCACATTTTTTTGAGTTTAAGTTCAGCAATTTTTACCTTTCGAACATTTTGGCCAACGTAGTTGATTGTTTTATATTTGCTCCGTAAAACATCTAAGATCTAAGATGGTTGCTAGATTACGTCGCAGAAATCAAATCACACGTGTGAAACGCGATTAAAAAAATGAGCCTTTATATTTAATTTTTATTCCGACGTTTGAAAATTCATTTGCTCAACAAAAGAATGTGTAAATCGCAACACGCTGCATTAATCATCTAATTAAAAATGTTCTGAGTTGCACGGGCAACGCCGGGCTATGATGCTAGCAAAAAATAAAATAATAAAGTCGGTACATCAAATAGATCAGGGTTGGGCAATTAATTTGGCCCGTGAACCAAACTTAGTAGGTCCTCGTTTAGCGGAGGGACGTACCTTCTAAAACTGTTCATATTCATTCTTTTTCTTTCGTGTTTCATTTGGACCTAGGTGATCATAGACTTCCACTTGGCCCTGTTTGTTGTCGCTTTCAAAATTTTTCCTCTTGATATCTCTCCTAAATTCTGCTCTGCCATCCATTTGCTCAGGCCTATCAAGTAGGCCTCGCACTGGTTTTCCCTGTCTCTCTTTCCGTTTATTCTTCCAGTGAGTATTAAATTCTCCATGCCCTCTTTCCTCATTACATGTCCCAGAAACCTCATCTGTCTCTTCCTTACGTTAAGTATGAGTTTGCTCCTCGTGTCCATCTCTCCAACGCCTCGTCGTTAGTCACGTGCTCAGTCCATGTTATCCTCAGCATCCTTCTGCAAAACCACGTTTCTGCTGCCTCAAGCCCCTCCTTCATCCTGGAGGAGATCGTCGAACATTCACTGCCGTACAGAAGAACAGACATTCCATAGCAATCCAGCACACTCTTCTTTGTTTCCAATGAGATTTTCTTGTCTTTCAATTCTCTGGTGAGCTTCTGAAATGCGTCATTGGCCATGCCAATGCGTCTTTGGATCTCAACATTGCACTTTACATCCTCTGTCAGCACTATTCCCAGGTATTTAAAAATTTTTACTTGTTCTATTTTAGTTTTTTCGACCTGTAGTTGGCATATTATAGTTTTCTTTTTGCTGATGATCACACATTCATTTTTCTTGAAGTTTATGCTTATTCCTTTCTTCCCGCTTTCTCTTTCTACCTTTTGGAGGAGGTCCTGCGTTCTCCTTTCCCTGTCTGACATCAGCACTCTGTCATCTGCGTATCTTAGATTGTTGAGATTAAGGCCGCCAATGACGAATTCTGGCAAGGATTTTATCTCTCTCAGATTTTTTCTGCTGTATATTTTCAGTGTGGAAACACGTCTTTGTCTTACACCCCCTTTCTATTTTGTATACCTGCTGAATTCACTTCCTATCCGCTAAAATCTAGATGAAAAACTTTTAATAAAATTATTCACGTGCAAATACACATCATCTAGTTCAAGAAACTCAATGGGACAAATGTAACCTCTCACAGATTTCAACAAGTCTTTTGAAATCAAAAGGGAGGTTGTTGAAATCTTCATCATTGCTTGCAAGTTTATGTCAGTCAGAGAATATCTGTTTTTAATTTTGTTGATGTTCATGCAGGAAAAACATTTTTCACAGATGCATGTGGATCCCAAAATAGAAAACATTTTCACATTTTCAAAACTCTACATATATGTAAATTTGTGAACACTAACATTTACCGTGATGAGTTGAAGAAATTGTTGGATTTAAAGATTTTTCCCTGAATGCTTCCGCGGGCAACTGAAAACGTGGCGGGCCGCATACTGTCCGTAATTTGCTTACCCCTGTAACAGATTATTTTGTTTATAGCGATAAACACATCAGGATATTTTCCTTGTTAAACGTTAGTTTTATCAATTATTGAATTATTGAACATTGAAACAACTCAGAATTCTCCAAACATATAAACAATTGAAAATATGAATGATAAAATATGAAAATGAACTAAATCTTTAAGCGCAAATTTATCAACGATCTGTTTCCAAAAATCTACAAAAGAGTGAGCCATAAAGGAAAATGATATAGCAAACAGAGTTTAGTAACGAAATATGGATGTACATAAAGGAGTAGTCAGAGGCCTTAAGAGACAATTCCCTGGTTATCGGAAGTATCAATTAAGGACATGAATGTAAATATTGGAATCTTTTCGGCAAAGTAAAATCGCCTGGAACCAAGAATTCATTGATAGCAATGGAGGAGTTTATGCTAGTTTTACAGAAAGCAAAAATATTTGGCGATCGTTCAAAGAAGAAAGATGCTACGCTGCAGAAGTTTGAACGGTTAACACAAATATTAATGAAACAATGTTTGAAGCGTGTAAGTGTTATTTTGTTTACTGGTTTAGTCGTATTTCTCCACGTCGTGCTTGACATGAGGTTCGTTTTTGAGGAGAGGGAAAATAGACCCCCATAATTGTAACTATCTGTTATCAATACAAACCAGCCGGAATATGACTGAGAATTATTATATATATTATGTGACTGTTGGTTGGAGGAGCCTCCCTGTGAGCTACTAACGTGTTTGGGCTTCTAATGATCAGTCAGAAGCAGCAGCCAGCAAATTACCAACCTGGTACCCTCATAATAAAAAGTCACAACAACTAGAGAGTCTGATCACTATAAAGTTAACACAGTTCTGGTAGAAGAAAGAAAGAAAGAAAGAAAGAAAGGAAGATCCGTAAACCATGTCTTGAACAAGGAACAAGGAATGAACGTCTTCTCCCGATAAATAGACATAGAAGTTTGGGACGGAAGATAGGTTAGCCTATCTACTTCCATTAATATATTAAAACAAAGAAAAACAAAAAAAAAGAAGAATTTCTTTGAAAGAATGTGTTGAACTTCTATGAGATATAAATTCTCTTGTATGGTAGTGAATCCTGGACAAACTTCAGGTAGGTAAAAAGAAACTGGAGGCGGCAGTAATCTTGTTCTCTTGAAAGGGCGACTAAGCAACGAGGGTGACTTAAAGAAAATGGTAATAAAACACTTAAACCCACAATTAGAAAGTTATAGCTTAAGTGACGAGCGTATACGAATGGCCTTGGTAAAGAAAGAAACGTTGTTATGACACGCAAAAGAGAGGAAGCTGTTAAGAGCCATGATTGCTTAGGCTCTAAATTAGGGAATACTTCAACGCATCTTAAAAATACATTTTCAACCGATATAATTTTTCGTGAGAAAAGTAAATATTAAGTATCCAAATTATATTTTTAGATTTCAAAGAATTAAAAGCAGGTTGGCTTTACATTTTCGTAAAACCTCTAACAAATTTACCATTTGTTAAATGATTTAGATAATAAATGAGTACGTATAAAAATATGCACTATGCGTTAATTTTCATTTGTAGTCATTGGTTATTTCTATTGCTGGTATATTTCTTGTAGTCTTCGTTTCTTGTAGCCAACAAGTTTGTACCTTTGTCATTTTTTAATATGCTGCAAGTTTTTCATAAAAGAAGACATCTTAGTAAGCTAATTTTCGTACATAGAATTGTTAAGAATACGTCTCCTTCTTGATGTCCACTCAATGTCATTGTTATCTCTGCAAATGACTGATTTGTAAATCTCATATTATCTCTTAAAAACGATAATCCTCGTAGGGAATCATGGATAAATTGTAATTCTTATAAGAAATCACACAGCATGATTCATACGCGTAGAAGACATAGAATTGCTAGAACACAATTGTTAACCGTTTATATACAACAAACGTAACATAAAAAATAGCAGCAATATAAAATTACTCGTAAAATAGTTAGAGATTAGGATAATGATATATATATATATATATATATATATAGAGAGAGAGAGAGAGAGAGAAAGACAGAGAGAGAGGTAAACATGATATGGAGAATAACAGAAAGGTATATATATATTTATATATATATATATAGTTTATCGAGGCAGCAGATAATTTTCTAAGGAAAATATAAGTTAAATATAAGAGCCAATGTATGTCTATCATGTTTAATCATGAGCAATTCTAAACATCGTATATTAGCTTTAATTTCAGGTAAAAATAAAGACAAAAATTCTCCAACATTTGGATAATTTTTATTAAATTGATTCTAAGATTTCGGCTCACATGAGCCATCTCCAGAGAGGTTACAAGGCGTTAACATAAAATCATCCACCATCAAAGACGATTTTATCTTGTGTTTACATAGAACTTTGCTAAGCAACGATAACAGTTACCAAAAAGTAAACGTAAATTTGTAATGCGGTTCTATGACGTCACACCGCGTGAGAGCTCGAAATGTTAACAGAACCATACATCTAAATGCAATGAAACGTGTTATAACCAGATTTAAACGTGATTTTATTAAGTGTGGGTTGTTTAGATTTAATGTAGATGGACTCCAATATCTGAAGATTTTTTTACTGTGTGTATGGGAGAGGATTATTGTATTGTGGACTAAAATCTGTCTGATATTACTTACATGGCTATGTTTTTCTAATAAATGTTGTTTAATTGTACTCTGATCAGAAAGATGAAAGGTAAGTCTACGGGAGAGCGTGATTGTAGTAAAATCAATATATGTAGTGGGTTCATTACTAGTACCAGAGATACAATCTCTGAATGGACATGTAAATTGATATACTACATTGGTTTTCTGTAGAGGATTTCGTTGTGTGCTTGTAGGGTTATTAGAGACGATGACGTCTATCTTATGTTTAGAACGGTTCATGATTATACAACAGAAATTCATTGTCGCTTATATATATATATATATATATATATATATATATATGCTATAGTCATCCGCAGACAGATCTGTTTCGATGTATCACAGCTCATCAATACGGCTTTTACTCCGGTCGCTTCCTAACCCAGGATCGAAACCCAGCCGAATTGGCGGCCAGTCGGCGATTCTACCCCTAGGCCACGAGCGCGCGCGCACACACACACACACACACACACACACACACACACACACACAGATATATATATATATATATATATATATATATATATATATATATATATATATAACTAATTTTAGACAACAATTCCTTCCAATTTAACAACCGAAATTATATTCAAACAACAAGTACCGCGATTGGGACAAAAGTGGCACCGACATATGCAACACTTACCCTAGCTTATCTAGACGAAAGTCTATACAATCAAAGAAGACATAAGTATGGGGAAGACATAAAAACATAATTCGCTAAATCATGGAAGAGATGTCTAGACTGTTTTATCATTTAGAAATCAACATGGGGAAACGTAAATAAACTACATATTATACTACTGATCTTGCACCCCAAAATCAAGTTAACACTAGAATATAGTTATAAAGAATTGCCATTCCTAGACATACTCATAAAAAAACCCCAAAAACTCAAAAAAAACAGTTGCATCATCACAGATATTTACTAGAAATCCACAGACACCCAATAATACCTCCATTTCAAGAGTCACCACCCTAAAAGTTGTCTAAAATCTATTCCGTATTCCCTAGCACAACGAATTTGCACAATAGTAACTGACAAAACCCTTCGTAAAATACGCTTACAGGAACAACGAAAGACATTGCAAATATGAGGATACCCAGCCCTACTAATAAACAAGGTGTTTCCAACTAGCAGAAGAAATACCATTAGCGTCTCTCCGGAAGCAAAAAAAAAAAAGAAAAAAAAAAAGAAAAACAACAACAAGAAAACATGAAAAAGAAGAAAATATTCTAGCATAAGTTTCCACACACAACAGAAACAATCCAGAATTATTTACAAAGATCAAAACACACATAGAATTGCTAAACAAAAATGAAGAAAAATAAAGGAAATTTTAAAAGACAACTTAAATAATTAATAGCAAACGCCAACCCCAAAATTTAAAAAACATCCTAACCTCATCAAATTTCGAGCAACATGCAACACAGGGAGTCACTAAATGCAACAAAAAATATGCGGATTTTTGCAACATAATAATAGAAGGAAACACTTCAAGTTCGAAAATACATCCACTTTCGAAATAAAAACTGTTCTGACCTGCAACTTGAACAACGTAGTTTACGCTGTAAAATGCAATAAATGCGCAAAAATATACGTGGAGGCGACGCAATGCCTGAACAAAAGAGTATCCCTGCACAGAAGTAATATCAAACTAGCTAACAACAGGAAATTGTATGTCTCCCAACGTTTACATGAATGCAGTGGAGGTAAATCCAGATTAATAACTATCTACAAAAATGCAGATTATGACATACTCATAAAGCAGGAAGAAATATTTATAAAAAATACAAGCCTTCCCTCAACAAAACAACATGAAAAACCAAAGTCACACACAGACACACGAAATTCGAAAATAAAAATGCTTACACACACGCACACATACACACACACCAAATCCTAATAGTATTTCCAAAGCAATAAAAAGAACTAAATGACCCGTAGAAAACAATTTTAGAATATAAAAACGAAATCTAATAGATAAAGAAGGCGCCAGAAGAAACTTAACGTGCGACTATGGAAAAAAAAACCCAACTCCACACGCGTAAACCCTCTGACTTATCTATTTATACACGATAACTTGGCCTTCAGAAAAGCAAACGGATCTCGATATGGGAAGTCATAAGTTTATTCGCGTGAAGAGAGACAACTCGAAACACGTGTAGCATCACAAATGCTATTATAGACACTTAAATTATCATACAAGAAGCAAGTAATATATATATATATATATAATGATAATAACAACAATAAACCTACACTTTAAAAAAAACGTTCACAGTTCTCGCACTTTTTATTCTCTACCAATTTCTCTCGTTAGAACAACTCTATTTCTGTTTAATATATATATATATATATATATATATATATATATATATATATATATGACAAAAATATATTTATAGGTAACTGTCATGAATATCAAATATAGATCGTGTGTAAATATAGGACGTCAGTACTGGATGCCGACAGCATTTTTCATGCTTGAACGCAATTTTCTGACAACATATATATATATATATATATATATATATATATATATATATATATATATATATATAAGCATGTATTTATGTATGTATATATGAATGCGTGTATTAAAATAGTTTATTTTAGATGCGGTATATTTATGGGTGAAAGTGGTCGATGTCAGTTATAGATCATATGTAAATATAAATGTAAAGGTAACACCAAATTGCGATAGTCTGTTTCCTTCGTGGATGCTTTTTATGGTCTAAAGATTGTATTCGGGTATGAAAACACTGATCTCAGTGTTTACACAGACACACAAACATTACCCCAATATATATATATATAATTGCAGGTGAAGAGGACTCAAGGTTTTACTACTTTGAGTGCCCCGGCATTTGTTTTATTATAAACAGTACTCATTATAATAAGTTTTATTGAACTTAATATAATTATATAGTTATGAATTAATTGTATATTTCAACACAGAAATTTCTATGTTTCGGGATAGATTTTCATCATCAGGGAATACATATTAACCAACTTTTTTCTCTCCCTCATAAAGAAAAAAAGGGAAAAAGTTGGTTAGTATGTAATCTTTGGGCCCAAATTCCAAAATGTGTCTTCGCTTTGATTAGTCAAAATAAACACACATGTAAAGTTTATATCTTCCCACATACATACACAGCAAACTAAAGGTTTTTGATGATGAACTCTCGAAAAATAGAAATGTCCGTGTTGCAATGTACAATTGATTCATAACTATATATATATATATATATATATATATATATATATATATATATATATATATGATAAAAAAGTGCTCCGTATCAGAGTCAGAGTGTATGTAATTATGTAAAAAATGTACACGACTAGCACTTATCTCAAAAATAGACACAAAAGCAAATCTTTACTGCATCGCTACGTTATATTATTACAATTGTGTCCATCATAAATATGGTATTGTTACTATATTATTTTAACTTTTATGAATAAACTAGCAGTATAGCCCGGCGTTGCTCGAGTATAATGAAATCTTTAAAACTAATCCATGGTCCTGGAGCTCAGACTCAGCCTAAAGAATATTTGTGTGAAGTTTGGTGAAAAATTGTGGATTTGTATGAAGGACATACAGACAGATAAACAGACACACACACAAACATCTTGCCTTATATATATATATATATATATATATATATATATATATATATATATATATATATATATTATCGTTTTCTGCACTATTGTAACAACTGCAATCTTTGTGTCAGATTTGATTAAAATCTGACCACTCCTTCTATAAGCCGATTTTATTCGATTATCGATTTTCGATATTTATCGGGGGTACCGCGACACAAAACCAAGCTAAGAACACTCGCAGACGCTTAAAGTACAACTCTGTAAATTTTCAAGAAAATTGGTTCAGCCGTTTCGGAGTCCATAAGGTAACGGTCACACACACACACACACACACACACACACACACACACACACACACACACACACACACACAAAGTTCCATTTATAAATAAGTTTAGATTTATATAAATTTAATCTGGTTTATGTTCAAATAATTCAAAGAACCCATAATGGCAAATAATTTAAATAGTGATGAAAGAGAATGGGTGTTAAAAGGGTATTAGAATTCTCAAAATGATGAAAACTTTAGAACAAAATGTGTTAAAACATTTGGTATTTAAGCGACAGAGAGACAAAGCATTTACCGCATTCGTGACAAATCCGATGACACTGTTATTATTTACTGCTCACCCACTTTTAAACTACACACACACACTCTCTCTCACTATATATATATATATATATATATATATATATATATATCCACGTTGGTCTAAAAGTAAATGTCCTATAAGTAGAATAGGTGCGTATATCAGTTATATTATTACAATGCTGTTCATTATAACTATGGTATTTGTGCGATATTGTTTTAAAATTATATAATTAAATTTATGTAAATAATAATAATTATAATAATTTAAAAACTTATGAAAAAAATAGGTGTTAAATGACTATTGGAAATCTCAAAATGATGAAACCCTTAGAAACAAATGGGCTGAAATATTTGGTATTTAAGCGTTAACCCTCTAGGACCATTCGTATCATATTTGATACAGTATTTCCCTATAAGGAAACATTTGGTATTCATTGACTGAGCAGTCAGTACTGCTTTCATTTGAAATTTATAAAATATTTCTCTTAAAAAATTTTTCAGGAAAATATTTCTTTCAAGGCTTGTTTTCATACTGTATCAAATATGATACGAATGGCCCTAGAGGGTTAAAGAGACAAACCGTTTACGACATTCGGGACAATATGACCCATGTTTGTAATATCCAGATGTAATTATACCTATAAATAATCCAAAGATCGTACAAATATGGGGGGAAGTCTTGTAGGATCCTTGAATAATTCATCCCTAATTTTGAAAATTTACTTTTGTTCCAAAACTCCAATAGTGCGTTCGTGCATTTGTAAAAACGCGAAATTCAGTTAATGTAAATTGACTGTAGATACCGAAATGTTGAAATAAGTTATTTTCAAGTGAAAATATTCTAAAGTTCTACAATATTACGGGTCTAATTTAATTATGACTAAGTATCTATATATATATATATATATATATATATTCAAATTGTCGCTTGTTCATAACCAGGTTCGTTATTGACATTATGGTACATTTCAGAGTACATATGGTTATTAGGATGAGTTCAAAAATTGTTTTATCGGTCTAATTTGACTTCGTTTAGACTGATCGTCATTCGGTGCCCAGAGGTCTAAGACGCGCCAGATTACATGGTGGCTTCCCCTGTGTGGATAGGAGTCGCAGGTTCGAATCTTGCCGAATGTCACACATTTTCATAACAAAAATTTATTGTAAATAATCAAGCTGGTAAAAATAAATATATAATACTGTTTGATTATAAACGGAATATCTGCTTAAATTCGAGTATCTATCAAATCTAATGTTCAAACAAATCATTTCATACATATATGTGTGTATGTATGTATGTGTGTGTGTATGTGTGTGCGTGTGTGTGTGCGCGCTAAAAACGAACAATGTTAGTGTGACCAACGGACAACTTGTCAGATGGGCTAATAACTTGGATAAGAAAAATTCAGAACAAAAAAAGAAAAGACCAAAAAACAAAGACCTATAAAAAGCCTCCTTCATAATAACTAACACGCATAGCTGAAAGCGAACTGATCCCAGGATGATTTGGACAGTTCTTACATTCCCTATGTAAAAAAAGTCTCTCGTGCGTATGCAAAAAACTATACCAGATGAAGCCTAATCACTGGGCTTTGTTATCTTCAATGAAAATTGCATAAAAAAATATACACAATTATTATTACATCATAATTCTTCTTGACCCTCCATAAGTTAGCGCGACTGTTACGCCATGTCAGTACTTCATGAACAATAGTCTATTCAGTTTTAATCGTATGGAAAGACATATCAATGTCACTAGTTCGTTTCAGTAAGGAAAAGAAAGAAAGAAAGAAAGAAAGAAAGAAAGAATGAATGAACGGTATATGGAAGAGTTCAACATCTGTTTTAGTGAAATGGAAGAAGTCAATTTCATTTCTTTTCTTTGTACCCCTGACTTCTTTAAATATCAACCAGCATATAGGTTTATATTTGTTCTTGCAATAATTTGCTAAGGTTGTTAAGCTCAAATATTTAACGATGAGACAGAGAAATGTCCACGAATATTTGATTGCCGTAGAACTCTTCATGAACGTATTAAGAACTGATATTTATTAGAAAGTTTTAATCGGAACAGCGGGTATTTCTAGTATATATAAAACATAAATATCTGATCCAGAACTATAACCAATCACGATTAATGATGTCATCTCAGGAAGGCTTCCGTGCTTAGACTTAAACTTAACCGAGACCCCAAGTGGAGTTCGTATATACGATCCACCCCTAAAGACGCTAAATTCCGGGACCGCTCCACTAAGTGGCTGATTCTTTGAGCTATCTTCTACCTTTACAAGAGCCAGATCAGGCAGAAAATAGAGTCCTGATGTCATATATATGCAGCACGCAGCTCGGTGATCAATTTCCACTGTCGATAGAGAGCAAAAGCATCTCTGTGTCCTTCTAGGCGACGAATTGTTTCCCACTCACAGAGAAAACGTTGCAAGTCACTCGCCGCTCTATTGCTATTTTCTTGAAAAGAGTTCTGATAAACTCCACTCATTCGTTCTACCAGTCTTAACCATCACGGCTAAGATCCGGCATACGATGCACATCGAAGCAAACCAGCTTCATTCCCGTCATATTTCCTCAAGTGAGGTGTAAGATCCATTCAAGCTGTTACTTCCCACTCATCCTTCTCCTGTGGAAGCGACTCCCAAGAGGATTCTTTCCCGATGATGACAAGCTTAACATGTTTAAGCCTAGGTTAAACAGTTATCTTCCGCATAAAAGCTCGGATTCATACTTTTACAGAGTGGACATCATTGTTACATCTATATATATATATATTTATATATATATAGTCATCTGTTTTCCTGTATCACAGCTCATCAGTCCGGTTAGACTCCGATTGCTTTTAACCCAGGATAGAAACCCGACCGCATTGGCGTCAGTCGGCGATTCAGCCTCTGGGCTTTGGCCGATATATATATATGTGTGTGTGTGTGTGTGTGTGTGTGTGTGTGTGTGTGTGTGTGTGTGTGTGTGAGAGAGAGGGAGATTATTGTGCATATCGTTTTGCGCAGAATGTGAACATGTGGGGATGACATTAATGTATATTTGTGCAATATTTTTTATTGGAATAGGAGTTGATGTATTTTTATGTTGTATTGTCACGATTCATCAATGGAAGTGTCAACAGAGAAAATATTATGGCAAAGGTTATTTGTGCAATGGTGCGTTAGCAAGAGAGAATCGCTACTTTAGAGGTGTTGCGCAGATAATCTATCTATCTATCTATCTATCTATCTATCTATCTATCTCAGCCTCTCTATCTATCTATCTATCTATCTATCTATCTATCTATCTATCTATCTCAGTCTGTTCATATCTATCTATCTATCTATCTATCTATCTATCTATCTATCTATCTATCTATCTCAGTCTGTTCATATCTATCTATCTATCTATCTATCTATCTATCTATCTATCTATCTATCTATCTATCTAGTCTGTTCATATCTATCTATCTATCTATCTATCTATCTATCTATCTATCTATCTATCTCAGTCTGTTCATATCTATCTATCTATCTATCTATCTATCTATCTATCTATCTATCTATCTTATCTCAGTCTATTCTATCTATCTATCTATCTATCTATCTATCTATCTATCTATCTATCTATCTATCTGTCCGAAGACTCATAAAAGTATCGGGGCTGGTACAATAAAAAGAAAACTACAACATATATCAATGTGGCATTTAATATCCTTCGAAGTACTCCACCTTCTGTTGACACACAATTTATCTAGCGTCATTATCTTTGATAGAATCTTGACTGATTTCCTTTTTAAGGATAGTGAGCATCTGCGTCGTTGCATTCTTTTAGATATCGTTGTTTTCTTGAATTCTTGTTCCTTTAAAGTGGGATTTGATTTTTGGGAAGGAAAAGGACACAAACGACGGTGTAGTGGTTGCCGAACACGAGGAACGTTTTGTTTGGCTATAAACAGCGATAACTTTATAACCTAGTCTGTATGTACCATAGAGTTCAAACTAAACACTTGCTAAACGACTGTACAGATACTTTTCCCGATTAACGATTCTTATACTGTTTAACCATATATATATATATTCTAGGGAAATTAACGAAACTGGTTATAAACAACCGACAATGTAGAATGATTTGTTTGAACATTATTTTTGATCGATACTGGCATTTTTTTTTTATAAGCGTTTCATCCCGAGCAAGGCATGTCACTGCCACTACTGCGCAGGGGGCTACGTAGAGTGGAGAAAGGATGAATAAATATAGGAAATGTCAGAGGGTGGGTGATAGGCGGGTAAGGATACCGAGAATGAGGGTTGGGTAGATGAGAGTGTTCTGAGAATAATTGGGAGTTAGTGTGATAGGAGGTGTCTATTGACCCTACATTTAAACACCTGGAGATTGTAACTGTCGGGAAAGCAGAGTTGTGGAAGGGAGTTCCACAGGCGGGAAGCGCGAGAAAAAGAAGCTGTTGGAGTAGAATTTACGGTTACATCTTATTTGTTTAACTGTAAAAGTTGCTAATCTAGTATCTCGTGTAAATTCGTGCTTAGGCGGCACCAGTGATCTAAGCTCATCGGAGCAGTAGCCATGAAAGTACTTGTAGAAGAGGCACAGGGAAGCCACATCACGCCGGTGAGAGAGCGGCTGCAGCCGGTCTGCCAAGTCAGTATCAACCACGTTACAGATCCTCCTTTGTATTTTGTCAAGAAGCCCAAGGAGAGCAGCAGGGGCACCCGACCAGATATGGCAGCAATATTCAACACACGGGCGTATGGTAGATTTGTATATGTGCAGAATAGATTCAGGTGGGAAAAACTTCCGGGCCCTGCACAGGGAGCCGACTTTCATAGCAGCAGATTTGGCAATGGATTCGATATAGTCATTCCATTTGAGGTCCGCCGAAATTGTAAGGCCAAGGAGGCGTAGTATTTTACTCTCTGGGAGGCTAGCCTGTCCCATGCTAATGGGAGGTAGATGCGATTGTCTATGGTGGTTAGTTGATAACAGGTTCGTTTTAGAGGCATTGAAATTTACCAGCCATTTCCTACCCCAGGCCTCTACGGATTGGAGGTCCCTTTCAAGTATGGCAGCGAGGTTCACTTTGTCGTCCACACTTGGTTTCTGATCGATGCAAGAGTAGATTGTTGTGTCATCGGCATACATGCCAACTTGGGATCTAATGGCGTCGGGGAGATCATTAATGTAGATCAGAAAGAGCGTGGGACCTAGGATAGAACCTTGAGGGACGCCCGCGTTCGTATGGTAGTTTTGGGAGGCATGCCCATTTAATACCACCTTCAATGTGCGGTTAGAGAGGAAAGACTGGATGAGGTCAAACAGATGTCCAGTTATCCCATAGCTCCGCAGTTTGCACAAGAGGCCAGCATGCCAGACCCTGTCGAATGCTTTGGAGATATCCAAGGCAACGGTTCGGGCTTCACCATTCTTGTCGAGTGCCTGGTATATGTACTCGATAATGGTCGTTAGCATATCAGCAGTAGACCTGGTAAAGCGAAACCCGTACTGTTTGTCAGAGAGAAGCCCGTTGGCCATGAGATGCCGAATCACCTCGGCGTTGATAATGGCTTCGAAAACTTTGCCAAAGATTGGAAGGAGACTAATTGGACGGTAATTGGCGGGGTCTGAGGGTTCGCCAGAATTCTTAAATACAGGAACTACGCAGGAGGACTTCCAACAGGCAGGAAAGCAGGAAGCAGATAGGCAGAGGTTATAGAGTTTAGAGAGGTCAGAGGAGAGTTCTGGGGCACATTTCTTCAGTACTATGACTGGGATTCCGTCACCGCCGCTCGCTTTGTGTGGTCAAGTTGAAGTAGATATTCTGTTTATAATCAAACAGTATTACATTTTTCATCTGGCGACCCCTATCCGTAAGTGGATAGGGTTTGTAGGTTCGAATCCTGTCGAATGACACATTTTCGTAACAAAAAATTATCGGAAATAATCAGGCCGGTAGAAATAAATAAATAATACTGTTTGATTTTAAACAGATCGATAAAAAATAATGTTCAAACAAATCATTTCATATATATATATATATATATATATATATATAGTGACGTGAATTAATAAACTACATATGAGGAGGTATACATATGTACAGTATTATTACTCGTGTTAACAAAACAGTGCTCAATGTATGAACAGAACTGCATTGTATGTATATTAATAAATATACATATCATCTTAAGTCTATGGCACGAGACAGAGTTTCGTACGTTATTCAATCATCAGGTGAATATTTTAAATATGTTTGCATAACACATGAAACTCTGAGTCTTGTCATAGACGTAAGATAATATGTTTATTTTTTTCGGCTTTACGCTATGTTCTCTGGTAACCGTGTAGAACGCCCGTTCAAAGCGGTTATCGGATAGAATGCTCTCATATCGTAAAATATATTCAGTCAGTTAAGTGCCATACGTGATACACGCTTGGGCGATCATGTCTCGAAAGAGACATGACTGACTGGGCAGAAGATTATCCCTGAGTAGGTTGCCATTGCTTTCTGTGGTAGACTGGTAGCCAGCCAAGGCTATAGAACCCAATCTGTCCTGTTATTTAACCCATAACTGGAAGGAAGAGACGGATTAATACCTTTCCCAAGGGTAAGTGAATGCAATGAATTCAACTGGAATTCGAACTCAGCTCCCCGTTTTCTCGTTCCGAGCCGATATCCACTGCACCACAAACATGCTATAAAATAGATCCTCATCTGATGTTGCGTCTATGGCCTGGTGGGTAAATATCCGACTACTGTCACATCAGTCGGGTTTCAGTCCTAGCTTGAGGTAAAGCGCAACAAAAAGGCTACGATATAGCGAAAAAGACGTATATGTGGATGATATATATATAGACAGGTGTGAGTTTGTAACCCTGGGTTTCACGCTTTTGCGATCGTCAAACAAAATGATTAATTTTTTAAAAATTGCTTATGTTCGTGTATTTTTGTGGAAGTGGGGGAAAAAAATCTGTCGTCACGACAGACGCAGACATATAGATATATACATTTGTATACACCCATCAACACGCGCAAGGACACACACACACACACACACACACACACACACACGTACGCGCGTTCGGTCACTGAGGCTTGCATAAACATACACATGCGTATCGTGCGGGGTTCGGTATATATATGTATATGTGTGCCATTGCACACATACACACTCATTCGGTTGGCATATTCGAATGGTGTGTAGCGATGTCAACGCGCGAATAGTTGTCGATTTCTCGTATGTACACGTCACGACAGACGCAGACATATACGTGTACGTACGAGAAATCGACAACTATTCGCGCGAATATAACCAATTAAAAAAAAAAAAATAATCTGTTTGTCTGACGATCGCAAAAGCGTGAAACCCAGGGTTACGAACTCACACCTATCTATATGAATATGTCTGCTCTATCACTGATATTGAGCGCTTTCAAATAAGTTCCACGCATATATAATATGTAAACAATATAATATATATAACAAATTGCATATTTATATATATGTATATTGATATTTATAATTATATACATACACTTTTCACACACACACACACACACACACACACACACACACACACACACACAAACATAAATATATATATATATATATATATATATATATATATAGGGTTGATGATAGACAATACATTATGCATTTTGAATTATCCACTTGGCAATAAACACTAAAAATAGTATGAAATTCATCGTATTTTAAAAAACTGGGCTGGCCAAATAATTATGGCCGGTAGTATATATATATATATATATATATATATATATGTGTGTGTGTGTGTGTGTGTGTGTGTGTGTGTGTGTGTGTGTGTGTGTGTGTGTGTGTGTGTGTGTGTTTCGGCACAGTTCAGGAAAGGGAAAACTTGCATTTGTATATTGCAATACTAAATTTAGTCAGACACCACGAGATTAATACAAATTGCCTACAATGCCTAGTGGGATTGCTGTCGTGGCATTTTCAATTTCTTGTCTAAGGGCCGCCAATCTTGTTATTTTTTTTTTTTGCGATACCCAACACGTTTTAGGGTCTCCCATTGGTAAAAGTGTGCAGATGTTAAATGAAGAGAAAGTGGGGGAAACTCGATTACGAAAGACAAGTTTCTTTTTCTGTAGTGTGTATACATTTATGGCAGATTTTTTGTGCGATGCTGATAAATTTACACGGCGACATACTTCCTAAAAGATGATAAAACAGCTTTTAATAAAATATTATTATTTAATTAATTAATGTTCTCATAATATCTATCTATCTATCTATCTATCTATCTATCTATCTATCTATCTATCTATCTACTAGCAGTATAGCCCGGCGTTGCTCGGGTGTAATGAAAGCTTTAAAACTAATCCATGGTCATGCTCAAACTTTTGGAACATTGGCACGAAA
The DNA here is from genome assembly GCA_037127315.1 of Ascarosepion bandense. NCBI lineage: Eukaryota > Metazoa > Mollusca > Cephalopoda > Sepiida > Sepiidae > Ascarosepion > Ascarosepion bandense. Next base: position 2,756,612 of record JBBBDQ010001293.1, read on the forward strand.
AAATAAAAAGCAATAGTTGTTTCCTGTTAAAGCGAAACCGTAGACTGAAAGAGAAATGAATGGATGTAAGTCAAACTTTGATTCCTTGGTATTGATATCAAATAATTTTTTCTCGTCGTGAACTGAATTTTGAAGGCTAAATAAGTCATCTAAGTAAATGGTATCATGGCTGAGACTAAGAACTACAATTATACCTACTTAGAGCCAAACCTGAAGCAAAAACTAAAATAAAAGGGCTGAAAAAAATACAGATATACAGCAGATAAACAAACACACACACTAACATGTTGCCTTTTCTATATATATATTATCGATTTTCTGCACTATTGTAAGAACTGCAACCTTGGAACTTTTGAATATCGTTTCTTATGAGTGTATGAAATTTGATTAAAATCGGACCACTCCTTCTATAACTATTTTTACGATAATCGATTTTCGATATTTATCGGGGGTACCTCGACACAAAGCCTAGCTAAGAACACTCGCAGACGCTTATAGTACAACTGTGTAAATTTTCAAGAAAATCTGTTCAGCCGTTTCGGAGTCTATAGGTAACGGACACACACACACACACACACACACACACACACACACACACACACACGCACACAGACGCATACACACACACAAAATTCCATTTATAAATAAGTTTAGATCTATCTATCTATCTATCTATCTATCTATCTATCTATCTATCTATCTCAGTCTCCTTATCTATCTATCTATCTATCTATCTATCTATCTATCTATCTATCTATCTATCTCAGTCACCTTATCTATCTATCTATCTATCTATCTATCTATCTATCTATCTCAGTCTATCTATCTATCTATCTATCTATCTATCTATCTATCTCAGTCACCTTATCTATCTATCTATCTATCTATC